>CM021106.1:137221911-137821911 GCA_007115665.2 Sequoiadendron giganteum
CAACATGAAATGGCTATGAAGGATGTAGATCTTGATCTTTCACAATAACAATAGAACAATGCTTGGTCTTGGATCTTCAATGCTACATCACAACACTAGCTCATTAATGAGCTAAAAATAACCTCATTGATCACAGTGACTAAAAACCCTTCCCTATATTTTTCCAGTCCTCTACTCTACCAATTATCTAGCTTTAGGATTAATAAGTGCTTACTTTTTGAGGAAATTGTATAAACTTTATTTCTTGAAATTGCTTGCGATTTACTAACCCACGCTGACTTAATAGTTTAGATTTTGCAAAAGTAAAACAAATTCCTCATGAATAATCGGTCATCATGCCCTACTGGAAGGAATTCAATGAAGAAGATTCAATATGGAAGACTTAACGCCGACTCCATAAAGTTGAAGATAGGCACCAGAAGTATAGGCGCTGAAATTATAGGGCATTTGATGCACCGATCCTTTATAGTTGTTTTGTTGTTTTCTGTTAAAAAGACTTCTGGTTCATTATGAGCCTGTTTAATGTTTACAAATGGATTTAAAAGTTTGTTAGTTTGTTAAGGATCAGTTAAAGACTTTTTCAGTGGTGTTTCCCACCTACTGAATTTTAGGATTCTGGTAAAATAATTTTTGTATAAGTATGTAATTTTTAGAATGAAAAGACAACTGGAGAATATCGTTATGCTATCATAATGAATCTCTGAGCTATGTTTTTTGTATTACTCTTTCAATATGAATAAAGTAAATCTTGTTTATCCCATTTTATTTTGCTAAGTATTGAGAATGGAATTGGTCTGGATGGAATAGTTTTGATGTTACCAGCTTATGTGACCTGAGTTAGATACAAAGGAACCCACAAGCTGGACACTCGAGGGATTGTAGGACTAGATATATAAGTATTTTACTTTTAGAGTTTTGTTATTTATATTCTGTAAATGATGAAGTGTGAAGTCTAGTTTTCTTCTAGTCTGTTAGTTAAAGTTTCGGTGTGCCTTTTCTCACTGTTAAGTTTCGAGTTGATAAGCTATTTTTTAATAGTTGTTAAGGTTGTTAATTTGTTATTGGTTAAATGTTTCATATTTTCTTTACCTATTTTTTTGTTTCAACAATCTACACATTCATTAGTTTAATTATTTTGATGCTTTCTAGTTTAGTTGTTATGATTTTTAGACTAGTGATTTCATACTTTCTAGTTTAATCATTTCAAAGCTTTCTAGTTTAATGGCCTTTAGTTTAAATCTTGTTTTAGTTGTTCCATTCACTTATTAAATTTGAGAGAGATAGTCAAGAGGTATCCTATTGCATATAGCCTTGAACACTGCCCGGTCGATATTTGTTGTACTTTTCAACTAAAGAGATAGGTATAACGACAACCTATCACTTTTTGGCACCATTGCGGGGGACCCTTCTTTTAAGTGTTAGTAGGAGATACCTTGAATAACTCTTTTGGAAAAAAAAATATTCCTCATGCTTCCTTTTCTACATGGTCAAGAAAAGAGGCCCCCACAAAATATTCATACCAAAAACCCCCCAAATGACGTACCAACCACAAGTGGGGAAGAAGATGTCTCAGCTCAAGAAATTTTTGAACAATTGATCGACCTGGATCAACCTAAGACCTTCCCGTATACTTTGGAAAGAGAACATATAGTTGTAGAGGAGTATATTCCTCTCCAAACTCCTAAACCTCACCCATTTGAGAAAACTTTTGAAGAGGAATGAATCTCGTTCGACGATATGGGTGACCGTGACCGTAACCGTAGAGATGCCAATGATGATGCTCCACCTGCACCATGAACATTTACTTATCCTATCACTATCGATGTAGATGATGAAACAACCATGAAAAACATTTCACGTTCTTTCTTTCCAACCTTTTGAGGTTTGTCTTCTGAGGACCCTGACCAGTTTCTCTTCGAGTTTAAGGTCTTGTGTCAAACTTATGACTACAAGAATGATAACCAAAAACTTAACCTTTTCCCCTTGACTCTGAAGGACTCCGAACTGCGCTAGTTCATGGGGCTAGCCTCGAAATCCATAAAATCATGGGATGACATGTAAGCTATTTTTCTAGATAAGTACCAGAGTTATTGTCGTGTGAGTGATAGAAAGGAAGAGTTGTTCAAACTAAGACAAAATGAAGACGAGAGCCTAAAAGATTACCTAGATAGGTTTCTCTTCCTATCTAAATGATGTGGTGAAGAAGCCATAAGTGTTGATATTTTAAAGACCATCTTTCTCAAAGGTCTTGATGATGATTCTTGAAGGAGATTGGATTTAATGGGAAAAGGGGATGTGTCTCAATTGGACCTTGGTCAAATCACTGAGCTATGTCAGAACTTTTCTTGTACTCGGGAAGGGATATGAAAGTCTACCCTTTTCAAAGGTTTGAATGAGATAGGAAAATTGCGTGAGAAGATAGCTAACCTTAAGACTGACATTCTAGTTCAGTTGAATACCACTTTGGATGGAATACAGGCTAAAACATGAAATCTAGAGACCTTATCTATCTACTATCCAAGATGTCAGAATAAACATTTGTTAAGGGAATGTCCTTTGGACAAAGTTGATAAAGTTGTTGTCTGTCAAGTTTGTGATAAGGACCATCCCATTGACCAGTGTGAGCTTTTGAATGCCATAAAGAAATCCAAGAAAAGAACAACCCAAGTGGAGGAAGAAGTCAACTTTGAAAATCAGAGAACTGGGAATTTTTTTTCCTATGACCAAAATATAAACCCTTCCTGGATACCACAAAAAAACTGGAATAAAAATCAATGGGCAACACCTTGGCCTTAGGCTCCACCTCAGGTACCTCCTAATTGGGGAACTTACCCTTGGGGGTCACCCAAATGGGAAAATTAGTCATGGGGAAATTCTTAATGGCACAATCAACCTCAACATCAGTGGTATCCTCAGAATTCTTCTCCTCAATGGAACCAACCGCAGAATCAATTTTACACTTTCCCCAAGAGAGGACCCAAGCAACAGTAGAATCTCCTTTCACCTCCCCAAAATACTCAACAAACTGAGTAAGTTAATCAAACAGAACTTCTGACGCAATTTGTTTCAAACCCAAAGAACAACTTCCATAATGCCCCAGTGTATTCTACTGAACAAGATAATGTTACTGGTATTAACACCATACATTATGGAAACTTGCAATTGAGATCTGGTAAAACACTTCATCCGCCAACCATTGTTGAGATATTGGATGAACCTGTTAAGGAATCTATTGAGCCCATAAAAACAACTCCCATAACTGTTGAGCCAACTCTAGAAATTCCTCAAGACAAAATTGTTCCCCTATCTCCAGCTGGAGCTTCTGGCCTACCTCAGGAAGGGGAGGGTCAATCTCCAAATGAAACTATAAACAATCACCTGCCAAAAATAAAACATAAGCACCTTTTTCAGAGCATCTTAAACCGACCAATGTGAAAGTTGCTCTGGAAATTTACTCATCCACCGAAACTACATTGATTCAAGAAATCAAACAGTTGCAAATTGAGGTTCCTTTACTACAAGCCATCAAGGAAATTCTAGAACTAAACCAGCTGATCAAATAGTTGTGTATCAAGACCCCAAGAAGGAAACCAAAGAAAATAAACACCATCCACATAAATGGTTATTTGGCTATCTTCTTGGCTGGGAAGAATACTGCTCTAAAATAAGATGATCCAAGTAGTCCACTCATAACTGCCACAATCAATGAAGTGGCAATACTTAATGCATTAGTCAACTTGGGAGCAACCATTAATGTAATGAATGTTGATGTAATGGAAGAATTAGGGATTTTTGACTTACGCCCTATGACCAAAGTCTTACAAATGGAAAATCAAGCCATAGCCATTCCCAAGGGTGTCCTTGAGAATGTTCTTGTCAAATTCGATGGATGGTAATATGTTGCGGACCTTCTGGTAATTCAGTCTCTTACACCAAAAGACAACTACCCTATAATCTTAGGGAGAACATGGCTAGCAACCATTACAGCCAAAATTGACTGTAGGGAGGGAGGAATGACCATTTCAAATGGGTCGAATAGAAAACATTTATTCTTGTACCCCCTCGCTAAGCCTGCTGAATCTAATAAATTATGGGTTGATGAACCAGAGGGCCCCAACAGATAGGAAAATCTAGCTTCATTGGCTATGGTAGTCATCAAACAACACAATGAAGAATTGGAAGATGAATTAGAAAATAATATGGAAAGTATCACCATGGATTCAAGTGATGAGGAGATGTTGGATGTGGAAGAAATCTTAGGACAACCCATCAATATAGGAAATACTGAATTCAATAGTACCAGTTTCATGGGACTGCCTTGTCCTCTGGTGAATATCATTCCAAAAACAAAACATTTCTTTAAGGATATTTCCAAACTTCATAAGACCATACCTCATGGCTGCGCCCTCAACACTTTGACAAGACCAATGTATACTGTCGCATCCAACCATCTGGGTGTTAAATCTATTATGCTGCTGCTAGGAAAAACTCAGAACATTAATAGTTGGTTGAATGAGCTGGAAGAACATAAACTCTTTGATGTCCTAGTAAATAGATCCAAGGCCTTTGCTTGGGACTACACGGATATGAGGGAAATGCACCCCAGTGTGTGCACTCATCATATCTACACTAAAAATGTTTGACCTATTCACCAACTTCAAAGAAGACTTAACCCTACCTTGAAAGATATTGTCAAAACTGAGATTGAGAAGCTCTTAACAGTTGGATTTTTTATCCCATTTCTGATAGCAAGTGGGTTTCACCACTGCTTGTGGTGCCGAAAAAGAATGGGAAGTGGAGAATATGTGTAGACTATAGGGAACTTAACAAGGCGACCCATAGAGATAATTTTCTCCTACCATTTGTAGACTAGGTTCTTGATAACTTGGTTGGGAGGAAATATTTCTCATTTCTAGATGGATTCAGTGGATACAAATAGATACAAGTTGTAGCAAAAGACTAGGATAAAATGACCTTTACATGTCCATGGGGAACATTTGCATATAGGGTCCTCCCCTTTTGGCTCTGCATGCTCCTGACACGTTGCAGAGAGCCATCTTGGCTATATTTGCTGAGCTGGTAAATGAATGCGTTGTGGTGTATATGGATGAATTCATTGTCTATGCCTCAAATTTTGATGAAGCTCTTCAAAGCCTGGGAAAAGTGTTGAAGCAATGTGAGGATCATCATTTGTCCTTAAGCCATGAGAAATGCATGATAATGGTAGAACAAGGAATTGTGTTGGGACATCATATCTCAGTTGATGGAATAAAAGTTTATCCAAAGAAAATTGAAGTGATACAACAATTGGCCACCCCAAAAACCCAGACTGATGTTAGAAGTTTCTTAGGGCATACTAGATACTACGGAAGGTTCATAGAAAACTTTAGCGAAATTACGGCTCCTATGTTTTCTCTTATCCAAAAGAATGTAGAGTTTACCTGGACACCTGAGTGTTAGTCATCATTCAAAATTATGAAAGAGAAGCTTATCTCGACTCCTATCCTTCATGGACCTAACTAGAACTTACCATTCCCTATTTATGTTGATTGTTCTGATGATGCCATTGGAGCAGTCTTAGGACAAGAAGATGAGAACAAAGGGAAGTATGCTATATACTTCATTAGTAAGAATTTTACTCCAACTGAAAGAAATTACATGACAATGGAGAAATAATTCTTAGTCGTAATTCATGCAATTAAGAAATTTTGAAACTACATTATAGGATATAAAGTAATGGTGTATACAAACCATTCGTCCATAAAATACCTCTAGAATAAACCTGTATTGAATGGGAGGATAATTAGATGGTTGTTGATTCTTCAAGAATTCAACGTGACAATTGTTGATAAACCAAGAAAATTCAATTTAGTCATGGTTTTTTTTATCCCAAATTAAACAAGATGATGGTGAATGTGCTCCACTACAGGATGAGTTTCCAGATGAGAATTTGTTCACCATCTCTACTAAAACACCCCGGTTTGATGATATTGCCAATTACTTGGCCACCTCAAAAGTACCACCTTCTTTCACATCTAAACATAAGAGAAACCTTGTAAGAGAAAGCATTATTTTCAAATGGATTAATGGGATCCTATTCAGATGCAGACCTAATATGGTTCTATGATGATGTGTTAGGGCAGATGAAACCTATAGTATCTTAAGAGATTGTCATGGTGATCCTTCTAAAGGACATTATTCTGCAAAGAGAACCTCCCATAAGATCTTAGGTGCAGGGTAATACTGACCCTGCATGCATAAGCATGTTAGGAGATATGTCCATCACTATGATGAATGTCAAAGGGTAGGGAGACCAACAAAATCTAATGAAGTTCCCCTTCAACCACATGTAGTACTTGAGCCATTTGAAAAATGGGGATTGGACTTTATCGGCCCAATAGATCTGACCTCACAAGGGAAGGAGTACATTTTGGTTTGCACCAATTATCTGACTAAGTGGGCAGAAGTTTAGGCTATGGGTTGCTAGGGAGGAGTAGGTGGCTGATTTCCTCTACAATAAAATTTTCCTCAGGTTTGGAGCCCCTAGGATGATTGTCATAGACCAGGGTCCTCAATTCATGTCCAAGGTTTTGTTGGCCTTCACCGACCATTTCTAGGTTAGTCATAAGAAGTCATCACCCTATCACCCTCAAGCAAACGGTCAAGTAGAAGTGACCAACAAGGAGCTCAAAAATATCTTAACAAAAACTATGTCATCAGGAAGAACAGATTGGGCTAGGAAACTACCTGAGGCCATCTGGGCTTATAACACGACATGGAAGTCAACTACTGGTTTTAGTCCATACGTGTTGGTCTTTGGGAAAAATCCTCTCTTACCCATTGAATTTGAACTCCAAACATTGCGAAAAACCATGGAGTTGGGAATAGATCTTAAACATGCCCAGATAGAGAGAGTCCTGTAGCTTAGCAAGTTGGATGAGCTTTGCTTGGAGTCTGCCCATCAAATTGAACTAGTGCAACAACAATGTAAAGTCTGGCATGAAAAACATATTAAGGAGAGGGAGTTTCATAATGGGGATTGGGCCTTGTTGTTTGACTCAAAATACAAAGATCACCAAGGTAAACTCAGAACTCACTGGCGTGGGCCATATTTAATTTTTGAGGTATTTTCAAATGGGCCAGTCCAGTTGAAACCTATCGATGGTGAAACCCAAACCCTCCTACTCAATGGGCATTGACTACGCATCTACCATAAATCGGTTAATAAAGAGGAATTCACAAAAATGGTAGAGACACAGGGAGAGATCCAATGCATTGACTCTGCTCTTGTAGAGTCAATATAGTTTTAATCTTGTTTATCCTAAAAAAAAAGAAAAAAAAGGAATGTGTATAACTTTCCTTTCAAAGCATTTCTTCTTAATTTTTTTGTCTCTTGGACTTGGCTAATTTTCGTTTTCGCTCTTGCAGGACTTCATTTTTCTTTGAAAACAGATTCCGGTGCATCTTCTTGAGATGCTTCAGAACTTGTTATGAGGATGGCTGTGATGCTTCGAAACCTGTTGACAATGTTGCTCTTATGCTCTGGAACTTGCACACCTTAGTGATGACGACTCGCGTGTTGCTCCTGCATTCTGGTCATCTCTCTTTGATGCTCTATAAGGTCAAGATCCAAGTTGTATATTCTTCTCTCTTCATCTGGTTGCATGTTTCAATGATGCTTTAGAAGTTTTCTTGCTACATTGAAGTTGCATCGCTTACCGATGCTCCAAAAAAGTTTGGTTGTTGCTCCGACTACATCTTTCGACGATGCTCTAGAAACTTTTGGTTGCTGCTCCGGCTGAATCTTTCGACGATACTCCAGAAAATTTTGCTGTCACCGGTTGCATCTTCCGATGATGCTCCAAAACTCTTTGTTTTTGCATTTCGAGAGCATCCCACTCGATGCTCTAGAAATTTGTGTTGGAACGTTCCAATAGTATCTCCATCGATGCTCTGAAACTTATTCCACTTTCTGGTCGCATCTCCCAACGATGCTTCAAAACTTTGTAAATTCCCTTTCTATTCTCATGCTTTGATTTGTCCAAGTTTTACACATGCCCATTTTCTAATTTTTATCATTTACCTCATAATCCATGCCATATATTTCCATTCCGCCTGATAATACCAAATCCTTTCATAATAAATGCAATTATTATGACAATCTTTTCATCATGATGCATTTTGTCATTAAATAGCCAACCCATCCACCTCATAATAAAGGCCACTGCCACCCTTGGCAATTGTACAACTAATTTGTTACATCAACAAAGGTGAGTGAAATTCAAGTTAATGACGAGATGTAAGGTAAGTACATTTTCACTTAAAGTTAGTAATTATTTTGAATAAAGGTTAATTAGTTGACACGAGTCCTTTCCTTTCCTAATTTAGTAAATTGCTCCATTGAGTGATCGCTTGAAGTACAGCTTCACTTGCTCATTTTCCCATGCATAAATACCATAATTACACAACATAATTCAAGCAAGATGAATTAATTATTTCCCTCATCGGTTTTGTCGAATTCATATTATTTTTCTCCTACAATTTTGAGGTTGAAACTAAGTATTTTTGAAGCATTTTTGCGGAATTTGAGGAAAGGAATTAAGAAAAGAAAATGGGGGGAGCCAAGAAAAAGTTTGAGCTAACTTCAGTAGAAAAATTGCTTGCATTGGGTAGTATTACAAGCCTGTTTGAGAATTTTGGATGGCTCGAATTCATCTAGAATTTTGAGGGACATTCAAAGCAGTTACTAAAAGAATTTGTGGAGAAATTTGCAGATGGGCAGACGGTGGTGCGAGGAAAGCATTTTCGGGTGAGTAAAAAGATCATTTCTCATCTCGTTGGTTTGGAAAATAAGGGTATTAATTTTTCTAAGACCACACAAATTACCTATCAAAATATGGTAGAACAGTTCCATAGGGAAGGTGAGTCCCAACCTTTGGTAACCATAATCACTAGGGGACAAAACAAGGGATTCTAGATAATGTTAATTCTTGAGCCATGGTGAACTACCGTAGCATGGATAGTTAAGTACTTCACTTGTGAAGGGAAAATATCTATGGTGGTAGGGCCTCCTTTTTGGTTATTGACCCATTTGCGCCATGGTGCTGAAGACCCTGATTTCAGGATTAATATTCCTGCATTCTTGTGTGATTCAGTCATTAGAATGATGGAGAGATATAAGGTTGGTACTGGGCCACTTAAACATCATGGCCTAATTCAATTGATTTGTAAGTACCACTTCCACAAGAAACCAGAGAAAAATGGTAGAAGTTTCTACATAAAATTGAGAATTAAGGGTCTGATACACATTGTGAAGAAGGAGAATCATAAGAAAAAATTGTTCATTCTATAGGGGAACCCTCCACTGCTTCTCTCGATTCTCCTAAAATTCATGAGGATTTAATCACCCTCAGTGATAATGCACTAGAAGCATTGCTTAATGTTCCAGAAAATATAGAGCAGTCTAATGTAGAAGTTATTCATTTTGAAGAAGAGGAACCTCCTCGTAAGAGGAAGAAGCAGGATAAAAATACCTCTCAGGTAACACCTCCTTTATGGAGAAGCAAAAGATTATCTGCCGAGTCCAATGAGAATACGCCTCTTGAAGTCTTGAATGCTCCCAAAAAGAGGAAATCAAGGACTACAAAACAAACTGTGGATATTGATACCCCACCTAGTGAAGAGGAAATAAGAGGAAATGATCAACAACCTGAACAATCTCCTAGGGTGGAATTAGAAACTCTATCATCCTCAAAGAAGAAAGAAGAGGAAGGGGAATAGTCACCCCATAATGCAGATGTTGATGATGAAGCAGTAAGACAATTTTCTTTTTTTATTGATAAAATTGTTGAGTCTAGTTCATTTGATGTGCTTGATGAAGGAAATGTATCATATACTAAAGTTGGTGTAGATATAGGAAATTCCAATTTTCCTTTTTCTAATAGCATTGTAGATGAAGAATTTGATCAAATAAAATTAGAATTAGAAAAACTGAATGAAGAAATTGTTGGGTTAAGAAATCAATTGCAAGAAAGCATAGAGTAGATAAATGAACAACAAGAAGAACTTCAGGCATTTAATGCAATTATAGGGAAGAGGGATCAAGAAATTGTGAAATTAAAGATGCAAGTTGAACATAGAGACAAAATGATTGAGCAGTTACAATTTCAAGTTCAACAAGCAGATGATAAAAATTAAAATTGTGTCTAATATTTCTGAGAAAGATCAAGAAATAAAGAAGTTAACAAATAATTTCATGCAATTATGTTCTACTTTTGAAGAAGAAATAAATAGACAGGAAAGTGAATTGAATGATTCTACAAGTAAAATTATGGAATTAGAGCAAGACTTATAGGAAAACACCAATAAACTTATCATGGAATCCAAAGAAATACAGACTGAGCCAATTGTGACAGAGTGGTTTCAGATAAGAATACCTCCATTGCTTATGAAATGGATGGAAAGGTGTTAGTTCCTGAGAGAAATGGCTAAGGATAATTCCCAACTGAAAAAGGAGTTGTTGTTGCTAAAAGAATCATTTGATAGGGTTTTCAGGGCTAAACAGGATGCTTGTCAGATTGGTGAGTTATTGCTAACTTGTAGGAGACCATCTAGACTGTATGCCATGTTTCTTAATGAAAAAATTATGAGATGGAAGCTGCTCCAAATTTATAATAGTCAGCCATATAACCCTAATGATAAAGAATTTTTCAAAATATTTGTTGAATCAACTCTTGAACAACAAGATATGTTGTGTGAATTATTTGTGAATAATTTACTTGTAGAAGAATGTACATATTTCTATGTTAATATCTTTGTTGGGGAAGTCCAGTTGAGATCATTTATCTCAACAATGCAAAATCAAATTCACTGGAAGGAAAGATCAAAATAATATCTACAAGTAGAGAGAACTATTGGGTTGAAGATGAGATATCCACATAGGAATCCTTTTGCCTTCAAGGCACACTTTCTGAATTTTAAGCTAAAGGAGGAAATAAAAACTAAATATAACAACAATCTTTGGTTGTGTTATGACCATTTCCAAGAATAGGGGCATAATCTTATAGGAAAAGTCTGGCATGGGTGCAAGGAAAGGTATACCCCTCTCCCCATATATCTCAAAAAGAGGGAGATAATATCACCTCTTAACATCAGGTGGTCATGTAGAAGAGCTATGACACTAGCTAAAATCATTTCATAGCTGAAGATTGACTGGATCGGTATGAGGTATAAACCTCCTTTGCTACTTTCACTGCCCCCTACTTTGTATGTCAACATAGATCAGAGATGAGAATTTTGAGAAATGGAAAGAAAGGATCACTCTGCATCAGGGGCTTTTAAGAGACCCTGAGGATTTTGACAAGGAGGCTGATGATGATTATGATGTCAGTGCCAAGAGTGAAGAACAAAATGGAAACAAAGGAAATCTAGGATAGAGTCCACAACAAAGAGCAAGAGGACCTGCTTAGGCTTAGGAAGGGGAGGAAATGATGAGGTAAAAATAACCTCATTGATCATAGTGACTAAAAACCCTTCCTTATATTTTTCCAGCCCTCTACTCTGCCAATTATCTACCTTTAGGATTAATAAGTGCTTACTTTTCGAGGAAATTGTATAAAATTTATTTCTTGAAATTGCTTGGGATTTACTAACCCGTGCTGACTTAATAGTTTAGATTTTGCAGAAGTAAAACAGGTTCCTCATGAATAATCGGTCGTCATGCCATGCTAGAAGAAATTCAATGAAGAAGATTGAACATGGAAGACTTAAAGCCAACTCCATAAAGTTAAAGATAGGCATCGAAAGTATAGGCACTAGAATTATAGGGCATTTGATGCACCTAGCCTTTATAGTTGTTTTGTTGTTTTTTGTTAAAAAGAATTCTAGTTCATTATGAGCCTATTTAATGTTTAGGAATGGATTTAAAAGTTTGTTAGTTTGTTAAGGATTAGTTGGAGACTTTTTCAATGGTGTTTTCCACCTACTGAATTTTAGGATTATGGTAAAATAATTTTTGTATAAGTATGTGATTTTTAGAATGAAAAGACAACTGGAGAATATTGTTATGCTGTCGTAATGAATCTCTGAGCTGTGTTTTTTGTATTACTCTTTCAATATGAATAAAGTGAATCTCATTTATCCTATTATGTTTTGCTAATTATTGAGAATGGAATTGGTCTAGATGGAATAGTTCTGAAGTTACCAACTTATGTGACTTGAGTTACATACAAAGGAACCCACGAGCTAGCCACTCAAGGGATTGTAGGACTATATAGATAAGTATTTTAATTTTAGAGTTTTGTTATTTATATTCTGTAAATGATGAAGTGTGAAGTCTAGTTTTCTTTCAGTCTGTTAGTTAAAGTTTTGGTGCACCTTTTCTCACTGTTAAGTTTCGAGTTGATAATTCATTTCTCTTTGCTGTTAAGGTTGTTAACCTGTTATTGGTTAAATGTTTCATAGTTTCTTTACCTATTTTTCTATTTCAGAAATTTACACATTCATTAGTTTAATTATTTCGATGCTTTCTAGTTTAGTTGTTATGCTTTTTAGACTAGTAATTTCCTACTTTCTATTTTAATCATTTCAAAGCTTTCTAGTTTAATGGCCTTTAGCTTAAATCTTATTTCATTTGTCCCATTCACTTAGGAAATTCGAGAGAGATAGTCAAGAGGTATCCTATTGCATATAGCCTTGAACACTGTCCGATCGATATTTTTTGTACTTTTCAACTAAACAGATAGGTATAACAACAACCTGTCACTCACTAACACGCTTGATGCTTGATATTCTTGACATTATGATGGATTTTGAATTGTTACAACAATTGATGAAGGATCTTTCCCTTGAATGATCTTGAAATCTATCTTGATGACCTTGGAATGCTTAACTCTTGAATGCTTGACTTGATGACATGAATGTAGGATGGTGCTTGGATTTCTTAGATGAAACAATGATTTGAGAGCTTGTTTATATAGGCAAGCCACACAAATGATCATTAATTTTGTTGGGTGAAAATTATGTAATCAACTTTTCAACAGATTATAAAACCTAGATTTCAACCACAACTGTGTGGGATATAATCTCTCCTCTCAAAAAGGGGAGGCACCCTTCTTACTGCTTATAGAAGCTAAATAAAACTAACTAAATATTCACAAGATGTACAATACAACTACGAGATGGGGTGTGTGTGTTACATTCATGCTTCTCTATTTTTTCAGAGAAGATGTTTTACAATGCTTCATAGTTGATAATTCTGATTCATAGTAACCTTAAACTAAAAATAAGCAGTAATGCCAATACCTCTATCTTGTCAAAGAAAAGTATAGAGATACTAGGTATGATAATAATAACAAAAATGAAAAGGAAAGCTCACGAAGGCACAAAGTTGTTCCGTAGCTTTTTCATCGATGGATCTGTAAGAGATGTATTGTTTGTCGTATTAGAAGCACAAATTCTTCTAGATACAACAATTCCACAAACAACATAAACAATTACAAGCACAAATTATTGTAGATCATCCAAAAATAGTTAACCAAACATAAACGTAAATCCAAATAAAGAATGTAACAAAAAGTTTACATAAATTTATTTGAAGCCCTTCATATTTCATTTGTTAATCACCAGCAATCTTATTCAAACCAAAAGAGAATTGATTCCAACACAAAGTCTAGTATGCAACTTCCTTCTTTATTGATCAAATTTAGATTCACAAAATTGAACACAAAGTCTCAATGTTTGTTTCACAAAAGGGCAACACTTCATTGCAAAATACTAAAGGTAAACATTACAATAGAAATACCTCTTATTTATAAAGGAGAGGGAAGAAAAAATCTAGGAAATAAGTTGAGTAAGATTAGGAAAACCTAACTTTGATTTAGTCAAAATGTAATCCATCTCTATGAAACTACATCTTATATTTTTTTGTGTAATTACATTTGCTAAAAAGACATTTAAGATGTCAAAAACTATTTACAAGATACATAAAGGGAAACATCAAAATGTTCAACACTGGAGATCAAGAGTCTTCATGGTTCCTTTCTTTGGGCATGGTAGTCTTCATACTTCTTCTTGGTCTCCTGTATGAACACATCATCTGGGCTGACTGCGTAATCTACAAGGGTGTGAATTCTTGTGATTGATCTTCTAGCGGATGAATGAATTTTATTGCACCTGTGAAGATTCATGTTAAGATTATTAATGGTCAGCTGTATATCAAAAATGACATGTATGGAGGCTTTGGAAAAATTGGCATTCTCCACTTGTTGCATAATGACTTCTTTGTAGATCCTAGAAAGTTCACTGGCTAGAAGGAAAATATGGTTTTCTTCAAGAAGGTTGCCTGACAACTCCATGATTCCCTTCTCCAGGATAACACGATGTCCTTCGACATCTTCTTGAACATGGTGAAGATATTCGATAAGAGATTTGATCACATTGATATGGTGCTTGAGTGATTCTCTTACCTCTAAATATTTTTTCTTGTCGGGAATTACCCCAACTTGCACCAATTTACTGAGTTTTTTCTATTTCATTTGTGACCAAAATGATAGGCACTTTTCCATCTCTTTTTTCTCTTGAGTAAAAATACTTTCCTCGTTATCAAGCTCTAATTTGAGCTTTGCTATTTGTGTGGCCTTCTCATTTGCAACAACTGGATCAAAGATGTCACCTTGAGGATCACTTGATGATATCTAGAAAGAAATTGCAAGGGTGGTGAATCAATAGGTGTTAGCAGAAAAAACAACATTGGTAAGCATGAAGCAAGCAAACGATGTTGAGCAAGTGCAAAAAGGGGAACCAGGCATGGAAAATGATGCGCGAGTGGAGAAACTTGGTCCAGAGCGAAAATGAAACAGTTTGGAGTTATCTAAGGCAAAAATTTCCAAAAGTGTAGAAGCGTTGAAAATCAACACTCCTACACTTGGAGAGTTGATCTCAGGTGTAAGGGTGCCAATGCATTGAAAATCAGCGCCCTGACACTTTTTGTCTCACTTAGAAAAAAAATGGAAGTGCAAAGGCGGGCATTTTTAATGCTTGGGCAATTTGAGAGAAATGAACTCCATGTAGGAGCATTGATTTTCACCGCTCCTACATTTGGAGTTTGTGAAAAAATGGCATGGCGAAATGGCATTGAGTTTCTTCTCTTGGGTATCTCAAACGGATCAAATGCGATGAAGCCATCATTTTCGAATGCTAGGGTTTGTAAATTTTATGAACTTGTGAAGGCCATGTTGCTGAAAATCAGACACACACAAAGGGCGAAGGTAAAAATCAAGGAAAGAGAAACATTTCATTTTAAACACCTAGGGCATCAAATGAGGAAAGAACACATGAAGATTCAAATGAAAAAGAAAATGATGGAAGGAGACAATAGGGCATGACGTAGACATGGCAAAATAAAATGATGCACAAAGAGATTCATTCTTAAAACATAAATACTTCTAAATGAAAATGAAAAGAAATCTACGAAGCCGTTGCCTCTTTGCAAAAGAATGGAAGAGAAGAATAACATGCCAAAATGGCTAAAATGACATACCTGGAGCAAAAATGAAAACCTTAGATCAATTTTCTTGAAGAGATTTGAAAAAACACGAGCTTGGAATGTTAGTGATCACCCAACACGAGGAGGAGGAGTGAAAGTCGAATGGAATGAGTTAGATTGATCTAAAATGACTTTAAAGTCACTTAGAAGGTGTCATAAACAAAACTCAAGTCACACACCAATTAAGGCACTTTTTATGGTGAAAGTGTGAAAAGTGCGCTCGAGTCAAAAATCACTGCTCAGGTAATTTTTGACTAAGTTAGGAGAAAAAGTGCACAAGCACTAAAAATCAGCGCTTGTGCACCAAAAATTGACTTTTGAAAAAGATGCACAAGTGCTGATTTTTAGCGCTTGTACACTTGACACTTAGTCAAATTTGCATCAAAGTGTAGGAGCGCTGTTTTTTAGCACTCCTACACTTTTCCCAATTTTAACTAAGTACAAACATTTGGACCTCATGAAGGTACTCATTTAGAAGGTCTTTGATAGATAGACACAAAGGAACACTCAAATAGATAGTTTGAGACTTTGGAATGCATTTCGAGGGGGATTGAAAATTGCCTCATTTTTCATGCTTGAACATCACAAATCCTATGAAACAAACAAGTTTCGTAGGGGGGTTATCCATGGATCAAGCGCTGCTAGATTCCATGATAACATCTGGCTCCTACTGGGGATCTTCCTTCAACCATTCTTTGAAAAGAATGAAGGGAGAAGAAATCCAGAATTCAAGTGCCTTTATCCATCCATTGGGCTTGGATTCAGGCGCTGACGACAGAAAGACTTAAAACAAAAAGACACAAGGACTAAAAATAAAAGATATTTACATTTGAAACCTACCATTTTACTATGTAAAATGCTTGAGGTGTTGCCCACTGTGAGGTAGGGAAAATGGCATTCCATCTTCGTAGGCCAACAAGAAACTATTTTCACCATGTAGCTGATGAACCTTGAAGGGTTCTGTCCATAATGAATCAAATTTTTTGTGCATACCTTTTGGTTCTCTTCGGTTGTCCCATAGTAGAACAAGATCACCAATTTGAAAATCTCGAGACTTGGCCTTCTTGTCGAAAATATTCTTGACCTGGTCTTGATGTTCCACAATGTGGTTGCCCACCTAAATTCGATTCTCCTCCAATTTAGAGAGATACATAATACATTTATCGACAAAGTTAGCAAAAGTCTCATCCTCAATGGCCTTAGCCAATTTGAGGGTTGGAAGTTCCAAGGTTATAGGAATCTCAATGTTCAACCCATATAAGAGCTGAAAGGGAGACATACCAATGACCCACTTTGGATTTATTCTGTCTTCCCACAAAGCGACGTATAGGGCTTTGTGCCACAAATGTTGATTCTCGTCCACCAGTTTGCGGATGATAGTTACCAAGTTTTTGTTGCTCAACTTGGCTTGGAAATTACCTTGTGGGTAATAGTTGGAGGAGTATGACAAAGTTATGCCATGTTCAAAATAGAACTCAGTGATCTCATTTGACGAGAAGGAAAAAGAGTTGTTAGCAACAATTTTGTTTGGCACACCAAACTTGGAAATGATATTCTCTTTCAAGAAATTACACACTACTTCAAAAGTAGCACGCTTAGTCAGAATTTCTTCCACCCACTTGGTGAAATAATTAGTTGCAGTTAGATGTGTCCAACCACTTGACGATGGATTAACTGCACTGATGAAGTGAATCCCCCACTACTGGAAGGGCTCTTCGATAACAACTAGTTTTAGGGGTAAAGCCGCCAAATTTGGCTTGCCCATGAACTGCTAACACAACTCACACTTTCACACCCAAGAGTACGCATCTTGAAAAAGTGTGGGCTAGTAATACTTTGCTCTCAAAATTTTGTGAGAAGTCACTGGTGCTGAAAAATGTCCTCCACATACTAAATCATGATACGACTTTAGAAATATTTCTTGTTGTTCTTGATCAACACATCACAAAAAGGTCCCATCCAAGGCACGCTTGTACAAACTGTTGTCCCATAAGATGAAGTTTTCTGATTTTAACTTGATGGTCCTTTTCTCCTTTGGAGAAAGATGATCAGGACATTCACCGTAAGTGAGGAAATGGGCGATGTTAGAATACCATTCATTAGTGGTGCTAACGAACAACACTGTGGGAAGTTGACTTGAATCTACTTCTTATTTTTCAAAGCTTCTTCATTTCCTGAAACTTCTTCATCAGGATTATTTTCAGCGATAAGATGACATATTCCATGTTCCTGTATCAGCTTGGTGGGTTTGATTTCCATGACATATTCTTGAATGTTGGAAATCCAATTGCCTCTTTTCATCTCGAACTCCTGTTGTGTTAAGATGGATTTAACAGTTGAATCTGGGACTAGAACTTTGACATGGATGTTTAGAATGTAGAACTGAAAGTGTTTAACAACCTTGACCACAACTACATAATGTTTCTCCATTTGGGAGTATTTCAGCTCATAATTCTTTAGAGGGCAGCTCATGAATGCAATCAGAAATTTGAAACCCTCACAATTTTCTTGCACCAGAACCACCAAAAGTGTATGCTCGGAAGCATAACTGTACATGATGAATTATTTGGTGTAGTTAGGACACACCAACATTGGCACATGAGCAATGGCCTCCTTGTCCTTGATGTCATCAAATGACATAGCCTTCCCTTCTGCTATCCAGCGAAAAGTAGTATTACCTTTCATCATTTTAACAATATGACGAGTCTTCTCTACAAAGTATGGAAGCAACCTTCGTAGAAAGTTTACCTTGCCAAAGAAGGAATGAACAACCTTCTTGCTTGATGACAGGGTAAGTGATTTGATACTGTTGACTCTTTCTGATTCAATCTTGATTCCCTCAGTGGACACTACGTGACCAAGAAGTTTGCCTTCTGTGACTCCAAAAGTTGAATTTTTAGGGTTAAGGGAAATACCATGCTGTTGGCATCTCTCCAAGATTTTCCTAAGGTGGTAGCAGTGTTCATGACACTTTTGGGAAAAAACTATGAGATCATTGAGATAAACCACAATAAACTTACCCATCACATCATGAAACGCCAAGTCCATATCTCATTAGAACATGGTGCTGACATTTATTAGGTCAAAAGGCATTTTGCAGTACGCAAAGGTACCCCATGATGTTGAGAAAGCCATCTTGTGCTGATCAACTGAATTAACCTCAATCTAGCTATAACCAGAGAAACCATCTAGCATGGAGAGCATTTTGGATCCGGTCACATTTTATAAAACTTGGTCCATTATTGGGAGAGGATAATTATCGTTGAGTGATAGCTGGTTAAGATTTCTGAAATCCACATAGAAACGGATCTCACCATTTTTCTTATGAATGGGAACAATATTTGCTATCCATGTTGAATGATGGATAGGGAATATTATCCGCATGTTCAAATTTTTTTGAACTTCTGCAAGGATTGTCTCAAAAATCATTGGGTTGTATTGCCTCTATTTTTGCTTAAAAGGAAATGCTCCAACCTTAAGGGGAATGTCGTGTTGCACCTCTTTTGGCGGGAAGGATTTCAGATCCTCATATGAATATGCTAAGACATCCATATATTCTTACAGTAACTTAGCAAACTGCTTCCTTTCTTTGACCGTGCAACATTTTCTAATGTTTACCATCTTAGGACCACTTTCAGTTCCCAAGTTGTACTGTTCAACCTCATTGGACAAATCAGAGTTTGCGAGTTGATTCTTGATGTAGCGGTCATACTTGTCAAAATTTTTTTGTAAGGATATCAATTCTTTGGGAATTTTGTTCCCTTTGAGTTGCAAGAATTCTTCACCCATGACCAGATCCATATTAGAAACAGATTCTTGAGGTGGAGAATTGCTTCCTTCAAAGTACAGTTCATTGAATTTTTCTTCTTTTTCTAAGAAGGCCACAATTTGATGATCATTGTTGAAGATCTGCTAGTTTTCTGAATTATGAAGAAAACTTGGGTGGAAAACCAACTCGATGGTGTAGGTAGAACCTTGAAAGCCTTTATGTGGTATCAGGAGTGTGGCTAAGATTGCTAAGGAATCAACCCTATCATTATATTCCCTTGGAACCACAGATATATCAAAGGCCTCAAATTATTCAATGAAATCCCAAATAAGATTGCGATAATGCCTAATCCTACCTTTTTTAGTCTGATAAAGGTTCCTTACCTGACATACTATTAGCTCAACATCACCTTGTGCATGAAGAATTTTTATACCCTTCCTGCGCGAACTTGCATTCCTAACAACAAGGCATCATACTCGATAGTGTTATTAGTGTTGTCAAATTGCAGCTTGAAAGAAAAATGGAAAATTTTCCCATTGGGGGAAATAAAAAGCATGCTCGCTCCAGAACTGGTTGAAGAACAACTGCCGTCAAACTCTAGTAACGAAATTTTGTTCGGATCACCGAGGCTGACAGTGTCAAAATCTATAGCCTCATCATCTGATGAAGCTTCAAGATCTGATGTTGATGAATCATCTAGCAATGACTCATTTTTTATCAAAAGAGATTCGACACTCTCTAACTCATGTCTTGTTGAAGATTCACAACCTCTTCTGTTTGCAGATAGTAAGTTCCCACGCCTGAAGAATCGAACAAGATCTGAGCTCTTGGGTCATGTGATTGGGTTACTAAAAACTTTGCTTCCTTTTGATGAATCAACTTTTGCATCACGCCTTTCACCGGTATTCTGGCTTCAAACATGTATATGCTTAGTTCTCCCCAACATCCTTATAGAAATTGTGTCCGAGGAGGATTTTGTAAGACGCTGGTACATCAACTACTAGAATCGTCATCTTTATCTTTTTCTTTGGGTACGCAACAAATGCATACTATGCATCCTTGATTTGACCGATCAAGGGAACTTGTTTATTTTCCATGGAGAAATAACGGTTGAAAGTTTTGGTCATATCTAAACCTAAGGTAGTAGCTACCTTGGCAGGAATCACATTATCAGATGCACCAAAATCTATAACACAATTACTTAGTTTAAAATCATTGACAAGTAGGGAGATGAAGAATGGATCAATGCCTCCAAAGGCTGTTGGAGGATTGGACACAAGATTAATCTATGGAATTTTAGGCTTAGGAGCAATAGGAACCTCAGGGGGGAATCTTGACTTGGAGTAATTCCTTGGTCTTTGATGAACTTGACAAGCCTATCAAATTGGTTGAGATTGGCTTTGAGGTATTTAGCCTTAGACATTTGGACCTTGGTTCTCTTCGCACGGTCAATGATGTTGAAAGAGTTGAAATAATTTTGTAAACTAGAAGTAGTAACTTCACTGATTTCCTTGATAAAAGGCACACTGGTCTTGGAAACTGGAGGATTCACTTTACGAACAACAAGAGTTGATGAAGAGGGATGAGGTGCACTTACTTGTGGGTTTGTTGCTTTCTTGGGTTGCTAAGGGAGAGGGGATCCTCTTTTGGAAATTGTAACTGGCAACTTCTCCTTTGTTGGTGGAGCAATAACTTGAGATTTATCAAGCTGATTCTATTGGTGCCGCGTAAAAACAACATACATTTCCATCACTAAGTCATCTTCATCATCTTCGTCTGCTATCTGCAAGTAGCCAATCTTGGAGTTGCTAGCCGATTCCATTTCTTCATCTTGAAAGAGATCAACATTTTCTTCTTCAGGATAATCTGGCTGTTCTTCTTGTTCAACCTCATAGTATCCCGCAATAGTGTTGTTAGGTGGAGCTTCAAGTGCAAGTCTCCCTTGTGGTGCTGGAAGGTTTTGATTCCTATTTCTAGCATAGTTGGGGAAGGTCCTTCTTAGGATGTCCTTGTAGGTTTTGTTGTTGTTAGAAACTTTCTTTTTCAAAGCTAAGACCTCATTCGCTAGCCTTTGGACCACGGGGTCAAAAAAGTTGGAACTGGCATTAGGAGTATTAGCAATAGATGCTGAAGATCTTGAAACTTGCATCCTTTTTTTGGTGTTGGTGTTGGTCCTTATCTCTTTAGAAAGGATCATATCGTCTTCAAGACTGGTGGCCAATTACTGAGCTGCTTCAACATTGGTGAGATTTACCCTGCATAAGAAGAAACTTACTTTAGGGAGTTGAGTGCTGATGAAGAAGCACTTCAAGTTGTGATCTATGGGTCTTGAATAATTTGGGATCCGCATCACTAGCTTGTCAAATTTAGCTATGAACTTGCGCACGGGCTCATGAGCCTCTTTCCGTATAGTTGTGAGTTGCGCCAGCAAAGTATGTGAATCTTTGGTAGGTTTGAATCTTTCTTCAAACTTTGTGCGAAGTGTAGCCCAATTGGTGACTAAAGTAGTTGGGAGAGTATAGAACCATTCAACTGCAACCCCTCGGAGGGATTCGATGAACAATCTTACAAAAAAACCTTCATGCTCTATATTGAGGACACCACAAATGATGTAGAAGGCGAAGATGTGTTCATGAGGATTTTTTTTGCTGTCACCTTGAAACTTCAGGAGATTCTTTCTTGAAACACAAAAAAGCTCATGCAGAGGTGTAGCCAAATGGAGGGGACAAAAGGCATTTCCCCATGGTCCTGCAGGTGGTGCAACCATGACTGGTTGCACAACAGGTACCCAAACTAGATGCCTATGGTAGACAAACCAAACACTTGGAAGAGGAGATCTTTTTTTTTGTGGAGGGTAACTCGTGGTACGTTGCAGTGGTGACCTTAATTGTGAAGGAGGGAATAGAAAATTACATTGCAACAACTCTTAAAAAAGTGGATCTATTACTCGTTGAGCCCTCAATCCTCGTGTAGAACTTTGGTCGACCAAAATGTAGATCTGAACATGATGATTTCCAAATTAAAATATACAAGGTACAATAAGAAACTGGAAAAATTATTCACTTCAATCAAAAGTGTGAGGCTTAGATTGTGTGATTCATTCCCTAGTGGAGTCACCAAAACACTGTTGGGTGAAAATTATGTAATCAAATTTTCAACATATTACACAACCTAGATTTCAACCACAGCTATGTGAGATATAATCTCTCCTATCAGAAAGGGGAGGCACCCTTCTTACTACTTACATAAGCTAAATAAAACTAACTAAATATTAACAAGATGTACACTACAACTACGAGATGGGGGGTGTGTGTTACAATCATGCTTTTCTCTTTTTCAGAGAAGATGTTTTACAATGCTTCACAGTTGATAATTCCGATTCAAAGTAACCTTAAACTAAAAACAAGTAGTAATGCCAATACCTTTATCTTGTCAAAGCAAAGCATAGAGATACCAGGTATGATAATAATAAAAAAAAGGAAAAGGAAAGCTCATGAAGGCACAAAGTCATTCTATAGATTTTTCACTGATGGAACTATAAGAGATGTACCATTTTTTGTATTAGAAGCACAAAGTCTTCTAGATATAGAAATTCCACAAACAACATGAATAATTACAAGCACAAATTCTTGTAGATCATCCAAAAATAGTTAACCAAATGTAAATGTAAATCCAAATAAATAATGTAACACAAAGTTTATATAAATTTATTTGAAGCCCTTCAAATCTCATCTACTAATTTCCACCAATCTTATTCAAACCAAAAGAAAATTGATTCCAACACAAAGTATGGTATGCAACTTCCTTCTTTATTGATAAGATTTAGATTCACAAAATTGAACAAAATGTCTCAATGTTTGTTTCACAAAAGGGCAACACTTCATTGCAAAATACTAAAGGTAAAGATTATAGTAGAAATCCATCTTATTTATAAAGGAGAGGGAAGAGAAAATCTAGGAAATCAGTTGAGTAAAAAAGTTCAACACTGGAGATCAAGAGTCTTCATGGTTCCTTGATTTGGGCGTGAAAGTCTTCATACTTCTTCTTGGTCTCCTGTATGAACACATCATCTGGGCTGACTATGTAATCTACAAGGGTGTGAATTCTGGTGATTGATCTTCTAGCGGATGAATGGATTTTCTTGCACCTGTGAAGATGTGTGTTAAGATTATTAATGGTCAGCCGTATATCATAAATGACATGTATGGAGGCTTTTGAAAAACTAGCATCCTCCACTTGTTGCATAACAAATTCTTTGTAGATCCTAGAAAGTTCACTGGCTAGAAGGAAAATCTGGTTTTCTTCAAGAAGGTTGCCTAGCAACTCCTTGATTCCCTTCTCCAGGATAGCATGACGTTCTTCAACATCTTCTTGAACATGGTGAATATCTTTGATAAGAGATTTGATCACATTGATACGATGCTTGAGTGATTCTCTTACCTCTACACATTTTTCCTTGTTGGGAATTACCCCAACTTGCACCAATTTACTGAGCTTTGCCTGTTTCATTTGTGACCAAAATGATAGGCACTTTTCCATCTCTTTTTTCTCTTGAGTAAGAATACTTTCCTCCTTATCAAGCTCTAATTTGAGCTTGGCTATTTGTGTAGCCTTCTCATCTACAACAACTAGATCAAATATGTCACCTTGAGGATCGCTTGACGATATCTGGAAAGAAACTTCAAGGGTGGTGAATCAACAAGCGTTAGCAGAAAAAGTAGCATTAGGAAGCATTAAGTGAGAAAATGATGTTGAGAAAGTGCGAAAAGGGAAAATAGGCATGAAAAACGATGTAGGAGCGGATAAACGTGGTCCAAAACAAAAACATAGTAGTTTGGAGTTGTCTAAGGCAAAAACTGCCAAAAGTGTAGAAGCGCTAAAAATCAACGCTCCTACACTTGGAGAGTTGATCTCAACTGTAAGGGCACTAAAAATCAGCACCCTTACATGTCAAACATGTAATTTCAGTAAAAATTGTTAGGGCGCTGAAAATCACTGCTTGGCACTTTTTGTCTCACTTAGAAAAAAAAATTGGAAGTGCAAAGGTGGGCATTTTTAATGCTTGGGCAATTTGAGAAAAATGAACTCCATGTAGGAGCAGTGATTTTCACCGCTCCTGCACTGGGAGTTAGTGAAAAAATTTCATGGTGAAATGGCATTGAATTTCTTCACTTGGGTATCTCAAATGGATCAAATGTGACGAAGCCATCATTTTCGAATGCTAGGGTTTGTAAATTTTATGAGCTTGTGAAGGCCATGTTGATGAAAATCAGACACGCACAAAGGGCGAAGGGAAAAATCAAGTAAAGAGAAACATTTCATTTTAAACACCCAAGGCATTGAATGAGGAAAGAACATGCGGAAATTCAAATGAAAAATAAAATGATGGAAGGAGAAAACAGGACGCGACGTAGACATGGAAAAATGAAATAATGCACAAAGAGATTCATTCTTAAAACACAAATACTTATAAATGAAAACGAAAATAAATCTACAAAGCCATTTCCTCTCTGCAAAAGAATAGAAGAGAAGAATAATATTGCGAAATGGCTAAAATGACATACCTTGAAAAAAAATGCAAACCCTAGATCGATTTTCTTGAAGAGATCTTCAAAAATGCAAGCTTGGAATGTTAGTGATCGCCCAACACGAGGAGGAGGAGAGAAAGTCAAATGGAATGAGTTAGATTGATCTAAAATGACTTTTAAGTCACTTAGAAGGCATTATAAATGAAACTCAACTCATGCACCGATTAAGGCACTTTTTATGGTGAAATTGTGAAAAGTGCACTCGAGTAAAAAATCATCGCTGAGGTACTTTTTGACTAAGTCAGGATAAAAAGTGCACAAGCACTAAAAATTAACGCTTGCGCACAAAACACTGACTTTTGGAAAAGATGCACAAGCACTGATTTTTAGTGTTTGTGCACTTGACAGTTAGTCAAATTTGCATCAAAGTGTAGGAGTGTTATTTTTTAGCACTCCTGCACTTTTTCCAATTTTAACTAAGTACAAACATCTGGACCTCGCAAAGGTACTCGTTTTGAAGGTCTTTGATAGATGGATGTAGAGGAATGCTCAAACAAATAGTTTGAGACTTTAGAATGCATTTTGAGGGGGATTGAAAATCACCTGATTTTGTGTGCTTGAACATCATGAATCCTATGAAACAAATAAGTTTCGTAGGGGGTTATCCATGGATTGAGCACTGCTAGATCCCATGATAACAAATTTGATCCCCAAGGCCGACATTAAAGAAATTTAAACTTAAACCCAGTTTTTCCCGCTCAAAGACTTGAAAATAGCTCAAATGGGACTCATTCGCCATCCTGGGTGAATGAGCTCCACCTGGATGGGACTCATTTTCCCAAGGTGGCGAATGGGTCACACAAGGGCTATTTTGCCAGTTGGGATGTCAAGGAGTGAATAATTTAAGCTTTTATGTTGATTTTATCGGGTTTTTGATCAAAATATACCTTTGGATGCATAATATAGGGTCATAGGGGCCTATTAATGATGTGTAAAGGTTATAAATGTAATAGGGCCCAAAACCCAATGTGAAAGTGTAAATAAATGCACTTTATAACACTAAATTAAGGCATAATTGGGTCTATTTAGCTTAGAAGGGCCCTAAATCCCATGTGAATGTGTAAAGAACATTACAACACTAGATTAGGTCCACTTTAGTTTTTAAGCCCCTTAAATTTAATGTGAAAGTGTAAATAAATACATTTTACAACATTAAATTATGGAAGAGTCAAGTTAATTTAGCTTAAAATAGGCCCAAGACCTAATGTGGATGTGTAAAACACCTCACAACACTAGACCAAGGTGACAGTAAGTCCAAATTATCATTAATTATTCTCATATCGAGAAAGGTACATGATTTTATACACTACAATATGTTATAGAGTTCAACCTATCATCCTTAAAGAGTTTGAGGCTTGCATGCTAAACTATTTTGCATTTCATTGGGAGCAATATGCAAAATCATCAAAGAAGGTTTTTCAGAGTCTCTAGAGTTTCAATGTCTTCAAGTGTTTGTTGAAGAAAGATTCTTAGATTCAAAGCTTTAATAAAATCATTTAGAGTGGTATGTCTAGATTTGCTAGCCTGTGATAGTTTTAGCCTCACCACTTTCAAGGGCTATTTTTAGGATATTAAACTAACAAGAATGGAGGGAATTTAGCTTTGTATGGGTAGTCCACCATGCAAAAACCAATGATGATTTCTGACATTAAGGCTGCACCAAACGATTCATTTATTTTTCTCTATGATTGTGCACACAATCCAACTAGAACTGAATAATAATTTGTATGATAGTAGTTCACATATCAATGCATATTGAAGGCATTAAAGGAGCACTCATGGGTCAAAGACAATCCTTTGACAATGGTAAGTCATAGATGGTAGAGTTCATGTAGAGTAGAAGCATAGTTATGAGGGAAACTTAGTCAGAAGGATGACAAAAGGGCAGAGTTAAAAGTAGCAGTCCGTTATTGCCAAGTGATTAACAAAGGAGACAAAGGGCAAGGAAAAGAGCAGTAAATGTGATTAAAGTTTTGTCAAGAAATTAAGAAGGAATGCATAGTACATAGGGAAAAGGGGAAGACCATGTTCAATGGGACAATTCTATGAGAAAAGATCACAATGAAAAATACATAACAAGGTGTAAAGGTGCATTGAAATTAGACAATCAAAGATGGAAATATAGTAGTTTCTGACATGAAGCATCACAAGGCACCGTGAATGGAGGGAAAAAAAGGTTATGAAAGGACAGTATTTTTGCAAGGGAATAGGACTGTTAAGGAAAATTCAACCACAACCATATGAATTTGGACCATGAATAATGTGACAATTGAGTTTATAAAGAGGATAGTGACATAGAAAAGAGGGAAATTTTATATTATTATGTGTTAGAATTGTGAAAAACATGAGCCACGAGATCAAACAACGAACAAAGACACCTTGCATGCAAGAGATCTACAAACAAATAATTGTAATGTTCCTCAACAAGAAAAAACTATAGAATGCAAGAGACTATCAAAATGATATGAAATCTCGAAAGATCAGAAGAGAGATAATACAATGAGGGTTGAGTACTATATAGGAACAACCATAAATGATAAAAGGATTAGACCAAGACAAGTGTCAACATCACATACAATGAGACAAAATAATCTAATAATATCTCACTTTAGTTAACATAGAAGAGAACTTAGTTAACTGAATAAAGAACTCCTAAGTTTATCTTAAGTGCATGAGAATAAATTAGACTAATAATTAATTAAGGTTAATTAATTATTAGCTAATGCATTATTACTATAAAACCCCCTTAAGATGAACTTAGGGAGTAGCTAAAAACCATAAAAAAGAGAATGCATGATGGGTCCCAACAAAAGAAGGTCTGGTGAGGTACCCATGTACAAAATAAAGATATCTCAAAACTAGAGAAAAGGAGAAAACCACATGGGAAAAACTCCTCTCCAAAAGAGAGAAATGTGAGTGAAGGAATGAAAAGCCTCCAAATCAAGGTGAAGGAATAAGAAGTTTCCAACTGAAACAATGTCCCAAAAAAGAGGAACATGTAGAACATCACCGAAGTATGAAGAAGCTATAGATTGTTGTCGAATGATGAAAGATATAGTGTTGAAATGAATAACCTCCAGAAATAGGAATGCAAGAGTGTCGATATGGTAAATGATCCATCTCACATGAATGCATGTAACCAAGCACTGATGTACGTTGTGTTGAATGCACAAGACAACTAAGAGAGGGGGGTGAATCAGTTGTACCTTAAAACTTCAAAAACTCATATTAACATTTAGATCCACATTTTATTAAACCCTTAAATTTTTTATGATGAATTAGAATGAAAAGAAAATAATAGAAACTTAAACAAATCAACACCATACACAAGAGAACACCAAATTTACATGGAAAAACCAAGAAGGGAAAAACTACAATGAGGATTAGCTCACAATATAAGTAATATCAACACCAAGTATAATAGGGCTCACTGCCAGAGGGCTCACTACCCAAAGAAGAAAGGCTCACTACCAGAATGAAAAGAAGATAGAGAATAAATGTTACAAAGAGAAAAGAATCTCAATGCAACAAGAAATCCACCACACTAACTTCAACACCTTCATATTTTGATTGAATAATTGTAGCCACCTTCTACTCATTGCATCCAGTAAACTAACAATTGAAATATCACACTGCATTGCTCGATTTTGCACTCTATAACTTTTCATTTTGCATCATTCACATCTCGCACACCTATCTTTCATCTATCTTATCATACTTCAACAACTCAACTCATACTTATACCATATTTAACCTTTTAACCTTCTACAAGGTTGGCTATGCACCTCAAATGTGTAAATTCAAATTAGGTTGGTGCCAAAACACTTTCATGGTGGATAGAAGTGAATGTAGACCACAACAAAACTTAATTGGGACCCAAATCAATAACACTACTCAACCACACGCCACCACAAAAGATATTAATCCTTCACATGTAGTGCAAACACTAGGTCGATCGTTACCCATGCAAACACCATGTTGGAACTTGTAAAATTTACATGACTTTCCCAGTTTGATAAGATTTAGACCCAAAAACCCATTATAAAGAGTCTTAATCCTTTTGTCACTCATATCCTAAAATCAAAAATTTCTTGCTAATGTCCTAAATTGGGTCATTTCCCATCGCACCTATGTTTCATCCTTGTGTTTCTATCTTCACATGTATATGTGTCAAATATTGCATCCTCATGGAGATTTGTAGTCACCCCTAATGGTCCTTAATGGGTTTGCGGGAGCTTGAGGTGCAGTGTAAGTATTCACTGCAATACCACATTAGTTAATGGGGGTATGTGTGGGATGGCGGTAAGAAATTAAATAACCATAAGGTAACCTGCATCCCCATGACAGGTATATCGTGATGTCAAAGGTGATGTGTGGTGTAGCAAGATGGACTAAAATGTGAAAGGTATGTGGTCCTGTTGCCTCGTGGGGGTCTTGATCTATTGTGGCGAGACTATGGTATAGGTTGGTGTTGCTTTTATAACAAATATAGAATTAATTGTATGAAAGACTTTGGACTGCTCGATCTTCTTAGATCAAGGATGCACATTCAAACTCACATACATTGATCAATCATTGCATTTTTCAGCATGATTTAATATTAATGGTGATGTGATTAAGTTCAAAAGCTGATATATTTTGAATTTAGTGCTATTTTGATCATTCGTAGTAGCTTAGTGTGGGATCTGCAACTATTGTATGAACGGGTAAGTGCATATGTGCCTCTCTTCTATCAAGTCCATAAGTGTTTTCAATTAGTAGTTTCAATTAGCTCTATGAAATAAAAGGTCTCAAACCCTAGTTAAGCATAATTTACACAATGCCGCCTAAGAAAAGTGAGTCTGTGAGTAAGAAGGGAGAGTCCTCAAATCCTAAAGAAAATAAGAGACCACTTCAGCAATCAATCTTGGATGTATTGCCAAAGTCAGTTGATAAGGTTTATAAGAAGGTATTCAGGGATTAGGCACATGGATGTAGAGATGTTGTTATTCCCATTTTGGGGTGGGACTTGTTTTGGTACTTTTGTGATAAGAGAAATTCTAAGGTCCCAGTTTCAAACCCTTGGACTCTTGACTTGGCAAAGTTAGTTGTCCCTAATGTTTTTGTGAATGTTGAGTTCATCAAACTATTGGCATAACATTATCATGAAGTAAAAGGACTGTAAGGATGCCTGATGGTTCACCAATGGTGGTATTAACCAAATATTCCATCATAGAGTGTTTCACACTAAAAAACTAAGCTCTCACCAAAATTTATCTCCAAAAGAGTGAGGGGGACTATAAGAGATTGAGGAAAAATTATTGGAGTGATGAGCTTCCAATGTATATGAGGAAGGGTGAAAATAACAAAAGGATACTTGTTTCCCCATCTTGTGGTGGACCATTCTTAGTAGATGATTTTGAAGTATACTTCAAGAGGACATAATTTTCCTTGTGTCAGGGGTTAGGAATAGATGCATAGGATAGGATGCTAGTCAATCTTATGATGATGGCCATAAGGATTCAAAATTCAGAGGTGACTATTGAGTTTTATTTTTCTCCAGTAATTGAAAAGGGGTTACATGAGGGATTTCTTCAAGTAAGAGAAAAAAGGATCCCATTACCTTTAGGCATTATTCCATACTATGCCATTTAATCTTGTATCAAAATAGAGATCGGTGGACCTAAAGAATGAACATAAGAATGCTTGATCAACAGGGAAAAATAATGCTAGTACAATGTTGGTGTTATATCTGGGATAATAGGTGTAGGTATAGTGACTATATAATTTTCCATGATGAATTTGTAATCAAAACTATGGTCACTCTTGGTAGTATTTCACCAAGGCTCCCTGGAGAAATAAGGGAGTTGTTAAGACCTTTGACATTAAAACTAGAAAAGGGACATACACATAACTTTGGTGATTGGTTTTTCTTTCCTAATCATACAGTAATGAGGATTTATGGATGCCCTTAGCCTCCCCAAATTTTCCCAAATTTGTTCCTCCTCATTTGGAATTTTTAGAATTCATGTGGTAAATGTTATGGATAGAAAGGGATGTTATGAAAAAATAAAAGAAGGGTATATTCTTACCTGACTTGATTGTGTATGGAGGTATCCTCATTGGTTCAGATACCCTTGAAGAGTTGCAGGACTATTTGAAGGGCATGTATTCTTTGAGATGCAAAGTGGAAAGGGTCTTTGACCCTAAGGGACATATGAATTTTGTAAGGCAAGTTATTCTCACCAAGATAGGGATCACCCATGAGGTGGATTATGATGAAGATGTGATAAGGAATTGTGTCACTCCTCAAGAGGTGTTTCAAAGAAAGAGGAAATGGGATATTTTGATGAAAGTAGAAGAAGAAAGGAAGGAGGACCTTGATTTATTAGGATTCTTTATGGAAGGTGGAAATTATCTTAAGAGAATTGATTTGATGATTGATAACTTTGAAAATTTATATGATAAGTCAGTAAGAGGACTTGAGAGCCAACCCAAAAATCCCACCAAGCTTCCTATTAAGAAACCAAGAGAAGTTGTGATCTCTGAACCTCCTTCTAATGCAATTTCAATGCAATAATTTTTACTAGTTTCACCTCTAGAGCAACTAAAGTCTAAAAGACAGAAAATGGATGTTGTAACTCCCCTAGTATCATATGAAATGATAGAAGAAGTGGGGCATACATAAGAGGTTTCTAGTGTATTAAGGCTATGAAGGACGATATTGAGGTTGATCAACTACTTCTTGAACATGAGATTGAGGCTCATAAGCCTAAGGAAAGGGTGGATGTGCAAGCATATAGTGAATAGGAATTGCATGAAGATGAAAGAGTAATATCCTCTCTTAGGTTTATAAAGGATGATGAGTTTGTGAAGACCCCTTAGTTTAAGGATTTTTGGATTAAAATGAAAAAGGAAAGGAGTTTGAAGAAAGGGTTTAGATAAATAAGATGGGAATTGATGAGTCTCAACATGATCAAATTGTGGCTCAGACCTTCAAGGAGATCAAAATAAATGAAGTGAATGTTAGTACACAAGAAGCTAGAGAAATGGTATTAAAGAGAAATATGTTAATCATCACAGGGATGGAATTGAATAAAATATTTTTTCTTGACCAAGTAAGAAATCAAGAAGATTCTATGTTAGTTGCATAATTTGATTCAAAAAAAGGAATGAGTGGCACTGGGTATAACCCTAAGATTGAGACTTTGGCATTTTGGAAAAATAGAAGAATACAAAGAAGCTAAAGTTATTGGATGTAGTGCAAGAGATGAGGGGAGTCACAATGGTTAACACACTCAAGGACACTTCAAAATTGGAGGTATCCACCATGACAATGCATTCAACCATGCTCACTCAAGCTGTTATTAAGAGTATGGAGCTCAAATTGGTGGAATATGAGAAGGCCCAAATTGATATGAATGAAGAAGTAAATAGGTTGTTTATGGAGAATGTGAAACTAAAGAAACAATTGAAAGGAGTTGATTCCTCTTGAGGCAGGGAGATTGTGATTTATCAACCTTCCACATCTTAGGAATTTGGTGCTGACATATTTTTTTGGTAGATCAAGTAAATGCATTAAAGAAGGGCTAGGAAAAGCAGATTGAAAACTTGAAAAAGCTCAATGAAGTCACAAAAGAGGGGGTGAGATGTCAAATCTTTGGTATATTGGAAATGTTTATAGAGCATAGGGTCAAGCGTATATTTGGATAAGATAGAAGATATGCACTAATTCTATGTTAATTTGTCACAAGCATTAGAACAGATGAAGGTTCATGCCTCGATTTTAGATCCACTGTTTAAGAAATGACAACCTATTCATCACACTTTGGTGAAATTGTGTAAAGCTCTATAGAGAAGTCTGGATGCTTAGGTAGCTTTGAAGCCCACTGAGAAGATGGTGAGGATGGTTATTGATGAATTTTAGTATATATCTGGGGAGAGTCATAAATCAAAACAAAAATGGAATCCTTTCATACACTCAAGCATTAGTTTATATGAGAGATTATAGGGGAAAATTCTCATCTCAAAGATCTTGATGATTGGAGGAAGCAATTCAATCAGATAGCTCCCAATGTGATCACCCATTTTCAAAAGGACCAAGAAGTAAATGTTCATAGTTTCAATCTAATTATGGATGGAATAATTACATTGGATTTAGGATACTCCAAGTTTATCATAGAAGTTAGAGGATTGTTGAATAGGAGGTGGAAGGATCATTTGGTAAATGTGACACAAATTCAAGAATATAAATGGAAAAATGATTATATAGTGTTTTAGTGGGAACATGAATATTTGGCTCCTCTTGGAGATTAGTCTTGTCCCATAGTATTGCAAAGTGATAAAGTTTTGTGAAGAAGGGACCTTACTAGATTCTTTGATTATAGGTACCTTGTGATTGTTAGCGAACCTTGGGGTGTGCTGTAGTTCCATATTGCAAGGATTTTGGGCCTTCTATGATATTTTATTTTCATAATTATTCTCCTAAAATCAATTGTATTTGTGCAATATTTTGGTTGGTGTAATTAGAGATAAACAAAGGATAATCAATGTAATACATAGTTGTTATTTTATGCACCTAGGTGGGTAGTTGAAGGGTCTTTTGGAATTGTAACGGTCTAAAGTTTGTTGCTTCCTTCATCTACCTATGAGAAGGAAACCAAGACCATTGAAAGAAAGGGGGAATGCTTTTTGGAGAAAGCTATACATTGTAGAAATATTTTTTGAAGCAAAGTAATGGAAAGTGTGAACCCCAATCCTATACCTGCACAAACATGAGAAACAAACACATAATTAGATCTCTATGCAAGTTAGAAGAAGGATTCCCCATGAAATTCATTAGCAATGCTCAAAATAGGAAAATATGAAGAATAAAACATGGAAAACAAATGTAATCCTAATTAAGCATGCAAATCCTCAATCCCATGGGGGAATTGGTGCCAATTAGGTGTAGAAATTGGCCCTTTCCCAACTCCTTTGTAAGCTTGATGAAGATTGATCCACTTGATGATGAAGAACAATGTGATTCCCTGAAAAAATATGCAATAACCTAGCTATGGTAATAGAATATTGCTCAATAAATGGAAAGAATTGCTCTAAATATGAAGATAATAACTTTTCTCTAAGTTTGGATGTTCTAAATGAGGAAATAAGCCTCTTATTTATAGATTTGATTTAGAAGAGAAGAGGCAAAATGGATGAATGTGGGATCATTCAACATCTAATGGCCAAGTGCCACTTGTCAAGATGTGAATGGAGGAAGGTTGTGCACATTTTGATGAATGAGCCAATAAATGATATTAGGTGGAATTTCAAATTTATGAAATGACTTGTTGAAGAGGGAAAGAAAATGACTTAAATGCCACTTGGCTCAATGCACAAGGACATGTAAGAGAGAATGAATGTCTTGTTGGATGTACAAATCCAATTGTAGGGATTTCAAATTTGGAATATTTCCTAAATATGCCATGTGAGGGAAAATAGGGATTTTAGTAAATCAAAATACATGATTTATTGTGCAAGTTGCATTATCTAGAGGTATTTGGAGATTAGGATTAAATTAATCAAAAGGTTAATTAATTTAATGAGGGATTAGGTGATGTGATCATTTTGACTTAGATTTATGGGTTGATTTAAATCAAAAGGATGAGAGATGGATTTAATTAAATAAAGGACTTGATTTATTTAATTAAAGAGGAATGATGATGTTAGATTAAATAGAGCAAGGTTTGATTTATTCAATTTAATGGGATGACTTTAGAGATTCAATTAAATAAAATGAGTTATTTAATTAAACAAGGACAAAGGATTAATTAAATTAAATTGATTAATTTAATCAACATGGAAGAATGACTTAATTAGATAAATGATGATTTATTCAATTAAGGGATGAAAGGTGATGATAAGCTAAAAAGGTGATTCAAGACGAAATGATGTTAGTAATGAGGATCAAGTGTATTGGATCAACTTGTATATTTTCCATGTCTACATTTTGCCCCTCTTTGAAGCAATGCACTTGTTGCATTGGTTCAAAGAATAAACTGTTGTGATCAAAGTTTAAAAATTTCTCGATTTTTTAGATGCCCCATTGCTACCCCAAAGAGAAGGATTATGCTGCTATATTTCCCCCTCGAGAGATCAAGTGGAAATGTTCGATTTTACAATCGAGATCGTGATAAAATGCGAGAGGAGTGGTTTTATTGATCAGAAGATGAAAGATAATTCTTTAAAAATATCAAATATTTGACGTAGACAATTTTGATGATGTATAGACAGTCATTGGCCATGGGTAGCCTCATGTATATTTTGATACAACACACCTAATTTAGACAAAAATATTAGTAAAGATAGAAGAATAAGAAGAAAAGAATGATGACAAGAGGGTCCAACAAGCCTACCTTATTAATGGAAATGATGATTTTCTTACTAAGAGTTGGGATTTTAAAAGGGCCAATTACTTTATGTTTGATGACACACGTAGGTGCGATACATCAAGTTATAAAGAACCAGGATGACGTTGTACCTAGTGTGATGGACTTTGACTCGACAATCAGATAAGAGTATTCCTGTTCACACTTGACATACATAACCTTAATCAGGATGTAGTTCAGATATTCTAAACATCTCAGGCCAAAACATAGAAAAAAAAGCCTTCCTATGTGGTTAACAAGACATCTAAAACATCCTCCCTACACCCCAAACAAAGCATGCGTGACCAAGTTATTTTACAAGAATATGAAACAAGTACAACAGATAAAAAAGATAATGATCGTTTCCCTATTCCTTTTTCTCTAAACCATTTCAATTAGGCATCATTGAGAGGTCCTTGGAATGAGCACAAAATAAGATAAGTCCAAAAAGACCAAGATAAAGTAAATAAACAAGCTAATGTTCTTCATACTGCTAGCCAAGACTAAACTATGGTGATGCCTGATGTTGATGTCCATCATAGGAAAGTTGCATCCTAGGACACATTGTGATCAGGTGATGACTTGGGATTGATTGGATGATAAGCTATTGATACTCCAAGTTAATCAACTTGCTTGTTTATTGACCTAGAATTGCGATTTGAATGATTAGGTGTTCACTTTTGAACATGCTAGACTTGCTTTTGACTGACTTACCAAATGATGAAAATGATGATGATTCATTTTGAGCGGATGATTATTGCAGGTGAAAGCGAAATGAGATGGGTGCACCATTTTGGGTTTTTTCAAAATTTTGGATGTTTTTGAGGCTGTTTTTGGTATTTTGGAGATTTATGACCAAGAAACTAACTTGAAGACCTATCCTAGGGGTCTTAGGAACTGATCAACAGATTAGCCTTGCCTACGTTATACACACAAAGATCACGTAGTTTGACTGACAATTGACTTGACTCAATGATGAGATAGATGGGCAAATAGATTCCCATTGCGATAGACGCCTATAGGACTGACCTAAAATGTCTCGGGGGATGATCAAAGATCAACCTTTCCTATGTTCAAGCTCAGAGATGACGTAGTTCAGTTGGATGACTCTATTTTTTATTTTTCATATTTTCGACACGTTTTTGATTTTGATATGATTTGGATGTTTTTGGATTTTCTGATTTTATGATGTTTTTGATTTTTGATGGATTTTCTAAATGTTTTGGGATTTTTGATGTTTAAGGAAGATCACAAGAATATACACGAATCTGATCCGATGCAGGTATAGGAACATGCCCCCAACGTGATGCAATAGACTACTTCGATAAAGGTAGGACAAACTGACCTTAGGAATATGCCAAGTAGTACAAGGGTAGATCCTGATTCGAACACAAGATCAAGCTATGATACAGACACATATGGATGGTAGAAGGATAGATGGAATGTAATGGATAAGTGAGTCATGAAGATCCTAGTGGATGGAGGGTACTTTATTTACTTTTTGCGCCTATTTTCCAAGTTTTCACCAAGGTACTTGTCCAAAGCGCCACCGAAGTGGTTTTCACTAGAGGATGATTTTTTTCTTTACTATTTTTAGTCCTTTTTCTAATTTTTCTGATTTTTGTATTTTTGTATTTTTTTGTTGTCACCAAGATGCCTATTTACCAGGTTTTCATCAGGGTGACCATTTTTTCAGGACTTTTTCTATTTTGTTTTTTGTATTTTTGTATTTTTGTATTTTTATATTTTTTTGGATTTTTTGCTGAAATATTTTAAGCTCATGTTGAATCACTTGGTGGTACCGATGTAGATGCTTCTATCATAATGTGCCATTAATATCCTACTTGAAGAAGTTGCTTTTCCAAGATATGTGCACTTGAATACAACTTTTGAGAATTCTGATTTGCTTTGTTGATACCGGAGTTAACTCTGTCTTTGTGTGCACATCGCAATAGAATGGCTTATGAATCCTTATGATGAAGGCTCATTGCCAACACATGGTCAATGTGAGAATTGGATATCATGCATGAAGGCGTGAATGGTGGAGTGTGTTTAGGAATAAAAGATGGATTGGTTGACAGTTTGGAACCTTTGACTCTCCAAACTTGGGAAGATGAGCAATGATGGGTGGATACAGAATTGTGCATGGAATTAGGAACAACAACTTGATATACTTTTTACGTTGCTTGAGAAGCCTGATTTTTCCTTTGTGAACATCTTTGATGGATACTTGCCCCTTTTTAATTTTTCCCCATAGTTTCTTTGACTAATGGAGTTTAATAGGGATAATCATTCTTTGTATTCTTTGGTATCCACTTGTATTTGACTTGTCCTTTGTGCTTATTAGATTCTTTTTCTTTGATAATGTTCTTTGTGCTTTGATTCAAATCTTTCTTTCGATGTTGGTCCCAATTCATGGATGGGGTGATGGGTGGATGAAGATTCATGATGTGGCTGGTTGTAGTATTGGTATTGGTTTCACCATAAAGATTCTTCGTGCCCCCTATGTTGATGTTTGCTTGAGATGAAGTTTCCCCCAGTATGGTGGAAGTAGTACCTTCATGCTTTTATTCTATCTATTTCAAGAGTTCCTGTTTAGCAAGCATTCTCTGATAAACGACTACTGCAAATGATGTTATCTCAATTTGTTTCTCTGTTGACTTTGGAATATCATGTTTGGTCTGACCTATTTCTTTGAGTGGATAATGTTGGATATATTTATACATGATGTCCTCCATATGAATTTGGGATAAATCTGATCTTGATGTTGATAACTCAGTTTGACTGTAGGAATCAATAACCTGCACCTTTTGTGTAATAATTCCAGGAGTAAAGGAATCCTGTTATGAATGAATATCATCTACGTGTCTATCCAAAGAAAGCATCTCGTGGGTAGATGGAGGAGTATGTGCTATGTGGATGTGATCATCTCATATAGATAGGAGAGTGTCCATTATATCATTGTAGTAGCTTGGAGATAGAAATTCTTGATCTCAAATGATTTCAGAATCACTTTCGACATGCTTTGGATCAAGTTCTTTACATGGGTAAATTTCAAAGAATGGATTGCTTATAAAGGGTTCTTGTATATTTTAATTAGGCATAGGAAGTTGCTCAAATGTCATGAGGTCAAAGGATGTCCATATGTTTTGGAAAGGATCATTGCTAGACCTTGGTGAAAGATGTTGATCATGCTTTGGAATAAATTCTTGAGATATGTCCTCTAACTCATTAGGTGATGTAGAGACATTTTCAACATGATCATTGGATGAAGGATCTTGATCATCATTTTCAATGATTGTGGTGGGAATCTATTGCAAGCTTTGTTGAGCGAGTAATTCCTATGTTTGTTGCTGAGCCAACAACGCTTGTTGTTGGTTGTGTTGTTGGTGTGCCAACAATGCTTGTTGTTGGTCATCCTGTTGTTGTACTTGATAATCTTGCAAGGCTTGTTGATATGCTTCTTGTTGAGCTGCTTGCAATTATTCTTTGTATTGTGCTTGCGCTTGTGCTTTTTGGGCTTGATATTGGGCTTGGGCTTGAGCATGTGCTTGTTGGATTGCTTGTGCAATTTGACCAGCTTGTGCAGCTTGAGTGGCTTGAGCTGCTTGTGCAGTTTGGGTAGCTTGCTGTTGCTGTAGTAAAGCTTGGGCTTGGGCAACTTGTTGTGCTTGCTAAGTAGGTAGATATGCAACTTGTTGGTTCTGGAGCACTTTTTGATGGGTGGCTTGTCGAGAAGCTTGCAACGTGATGCTGAATGAATTTTCCATGTTGTGTTTTTGTAGTGGTGGCGGTGGATTAGGAATGGTGTTGATCGTTGTGGTGAGAGGAACAATCATGTTGATGATTAGGGTTTGAGTGGTGGATGGCATGATTTGCGAGATGCTTTGAATGGCATTTTGAAATGGAGGTATGGGTGGGATTGGAGGCATGATCCCAAGAGGTCTTTCCACAATTGTGCTTATGTCATAGTCGAAAGGGAGTTTAGCCCCTTCTTTTGAAAACTCAAGCATGTATTGGGAGGGATATAACTTCATCATAGCATTGAAAATTTGATGATTTTTTGGATTTTGCACCATCGCTAGGATTTCCTCTTGTGTCATCCCTAAGACGTTGTTAGTGAAATCCTCTACTTGACCCTCCTCTTGAGGGGTTTGTGATGGTAGAGAGAGGTTGCTTGGGGGATTTCTTGATCCAACATGATTCATTTTGGGAGTAGTTTGACTTAGATCACTTGAAGTTGATGTTTCCTTTTGGTGATTTCCATATTCTTCTTGTGTTGTGATATTGTTTGCACCATAAAATAAGGATTAATTGATCTAATTTTAGGCACAAAAAGAGAAGAAATAGGATAAATTAAGGATCATAGTGATGATGAAAAATCTTGAAGAACCTTGAGGGAGATGCTAAAATTTAGGGTTTGATTTGATTTAATTTTGATTGATTTGGATATTGAACTTGTAAACTCTAGGAAGTTGTGTTATCCTAGGGTAAACTCATACACAAGAGGATAACTTGACTAAGTGTGTTAAGTCAAACAAAGTGATTTTGGATAATGAACTCCTAGACCCCAAGATGTTGGATTCCATCAAGAGGTAAACTCGTTCACAAGGTTTGATAATTTGACTAAGTGTGTCAAGTCAAACAAGATGATTTTGATTTTGCGTAGAAGTTTACAATAAATGATGTTTTCAAAGTTCCCAAAAGTTTGTTGGTGAGATGATTTTTGATTTTTGATGGTTGGGAGATGGGTGAGAGTGATGATTTTGATCCTATAATTGACCTAGATAAAAATCATTCTTACAAGACCTCGGTTTTGAAGAACATGCCATACTTCCTATGTGAGAAAAGAAAACCTTTGAAAGAGATTAGGATTTTGCTGATAATAAAACTCATACAAGTTAGGGTTGTTTCTTGAAGATTTCTTATAGAAGTTGTAAACCAACCTTTCTCTTACCTCGTGAAGCCATGAAAGACATTCCACATGGTCCTTTGGACAAAACTTTTTTCATTTGGGCTTGTGGATTTTGATTTTGCAGGAAATTATTTGAGAGAACACATGTGTGGGGTTCAATTGTCTTTGTCTTTGCTTAATGAGTTATTTTTACCAGAAACAATTTCTAGATTAAAATTTCAAACTAAATGTCTATGTTTCAATTCTTTTTCTTTCCACAAGGTCCATTATGTGAAAATCAAGGTTTGAAGAGCATAGTTTCCTAGGTTGAATTTAGAGAGAGAAAATTGTGATTAAACCCAAATACTTAGAAGCCTCTAAGGATAATATCCCTAGGGCAAGCAAGAGCACTTGAATTCGTCAAAGGTATTTGATTCTTCCAAAGGGTTTGAAATTTTGAAGATCTTGTGAATGTTTGTTTTCAAATGTTTTAAGTCCCAAGCAAGGTGTTTTGATTCCAAGAACATGCACAATCCTAGGATGAAAAGACAGTATTTGTTTGGATTCCCACTTGGATTTTACTCTAGCTACACATATTCAGTGTGGATGACTAGATGCTTGACCACATAGGCTCCCCCTTAAAGTGCACTCCCTTCTCAGGTCAGCCAAGCATCAGTACCCATGAATCTCCCATGACATACTTTTCATCTCTACAACATAACTACATGTTACGTGGGGCGGCTTCAAAGGACATGACCTTTTGCACCAAAAAATAGAAAGGATTTTGGCCTTTTCTAAACAATGAGTTTTAATGTGGCCATTCCGTTCATGGGAGACTATCCATGCAGTGAAAGACCATTGATGCCCTTCTCATTAGAATAATCCTCGTGATTCTTGAACTTTCCTCGAGAATCCACACTTATATACCGGTTGGAAGTCGCTTGGCTTTAGCATGTTCCTGGTTGGGTCATTCCCTGGGGTGATTACTTTTTCCCACTAGGAAAGCCCTCTAAGATAAGCAAAAGAAAGCAAGCATATCTTGTAGTTTGATCAACCTTCATTGAAAAACGAAGGGAGAACACTCGCAATATGCCACACTCACACTCGTAATATTGGTTCAATTTTTTAATCCCAAATGAAATGGGAAGGCAATCACTTACACAACTTAAGATCACCAAAAGGAATTTTGATTCTCAAAATCGCTATAAAGCACGAGAGAAGTGCATACATCCTTTTGAAGATATTATTTTGGGCAAGTGATTACAAGACAAAGATGCACATGTTCATTTTAAGTCCTCAAAGAAATGATTTGATTCTTTTTAAGGCACCAAAAGGAAAGATGAGAGTTGTCTTGTTTAATTGTTAACCTTAAAAAAAATCTAGTAAGTTGTTCAAAAGTTCTTTTTAACCCTTTGTGGCAAAAATGAAAGCTTTTGTGGTGTTCTTTTTAGAGCCCAAAAGAAATTTAGTGTGTGCTAAAAGCATGAAGGTAATCAAATCCTTAGAAAGGGATTATAAGTTCTTCCCAAAGTGTTTAAAAAAACTTAATAAAATAAGACCATGATTCCATAAAAAACCCTTGGCCTTCATTTTCCTTCCTTCAACTTTGATCAAGAAACTTCCCTTTTTGGCAGTTTTCAACAATTGTTAGATTTTTCCATTTTTTGTAATTTTGCATGCATAACTTTGAGAGTCCTGTTTTTTACCAAAAACCTCTTAAAACTAAGATAGGATGATTTTCCAACTAACATCCTAAATTCAAAACATGAGTTTTGAGTTATTAACAAAAATGACTTTTAAAAAAGTAGAAAAAAACACTAAATTGGCATTTTGAGGGCCAAGATGAAAGTTTCAAGCCCCGAAAAAGTGCCAAAATGGCCACCAACTGACTCACGGTCGGATGGGAATCCACATGCCACCTCATAACAAAATCGCTTGTAAAATTTTAGCCAAAACCCACATCTAAGTCAATAGTTATGACCTTCGAAAGTCTTTGCATCACAAAAACTGGTTAAAATTGTAAAAACAGAGGCCAAAAACCAGTTAGAAGTAAGAATAACCAAAATGAAAAAAACACATGTCAAAATAACCAAATTTTTTCCTTTTTACCCAACTGCAATGGTGCAATCCATGGGTGTGACGATGTTTGGAAAGATTAGTGACACAATATAGCATCGCTGGTGATTGAGAGCGGTGCTTGCCAATAAAACAAAGACCACGATTGCGGCTTTGTTTGACTAGCGGTGGAGTTTGGATTTTAGAAATTCCATGGCGCAGTTTGAAATTTGAATTATGTGGGTGGGAAGACTCCAGTGGTGGAGTTTGGAATTTGGAGCAGTGCAATATAGTACCGCTAGACTGGTAGCAATGCAGTTTGGCGCCGCTTGATAGTTAGTGGCTGAGTTTTTTGGAACTTGCAAAAAACACACAAAAAAACATGAAATTTTCTAAAAAAACGTGATTAGAACTTGAGATCTGCCCTCCTTCTAGCGCCAAAATGTGAACCCCAATCCTATACCTACACAAACATGAGAAACAAACACATAATTAGATCTCTATGCAAGTTAGAAGAAGGATTCCCCATGAAATTCATTAGCAATGCTCAAAATAGGAAAATATGAAGAATAAAACATGGAAAACAAATGTAATCCTAATTCAGCATGCAAATCCTCAATCCCATGGGGGAATTGGTGCCAATTATGTGTAGAAATTAGCCCTTTCCCAACTCCTTTGTAAGCTTGATGAAGATTGATCCACTTGATGATGAAGAACAATGTGATTCCTTAACAAAATCTGCAATAACCTAGCTATGGTAATGGAAGATTGCTCAAGAAATGGATAGAATTGCTCTAAATATGAAGATAATAACTTTTCTCTAAGTGTGGATGTCCAAAATGAGGAAATAAGCCTCTTATTTATAGATTTGATTTAGAAGAGAAGATGCACAATGGATGAATGTGGGATCATTCAACATCCAATGGCCAAGTGCTACTTGTCAAGATGTGAATGGAGGAAGGTTGTGCACATTTTGATGAATGAGCCAATAAATGATATTAGGTAGAATTACAAATTTATGAAATGACTTGTTGAAGAGGAAAAAAATGACTTAAATGCCACTTGGCTCAATGCACAAGGACATGTAAGAGAGAATGAATGTCTTGTTGGATGTACAAATCCACTTGGAGGGATTTCAAATTTGGAGGAATATTTCCTAAATATGCGATGTGAGGGAAAAATAGGGATTTTAATAAATCAAAATACATGATTTATTGTGCAAGTTGCATTATCTAGAGGAATTTGGAGATTAGGATTAAATTAATCAAAAGGTTAATTAATTTAATGAGGGATTAGGTGACGTGACTATTTTGACTTAGATTTATGGGTTGATTTAAATCAAAAGGATGAGAGATAGATTTAATGAAATAAAGGACTTGATTTATTTAATTAAAGAGGAATGATGATGTTAGATTAAATAGAACAAGGTTTAATTTATTCAATTTAATGGGATGACTTTAGAGATTTAACTAAATAAAATGGATTATTTAATTAAACAAGGACAAAGGATTAATTAAATTAAATTGATTAATTTAATCAACAAGGAAGAATGCCTTAATTAGATAAATGATTATTTATTCAATTAAGGGATGAAAGGTGATGATAAGCTGAGAAGGTGATTCAAGATGAAATGATGTTAGTAATCAGGATCAAGTGTGTTAGATCAACTTGTATAATTTCCATGTCTACAGAAAGAAAGCAATAAATTGGTGCCCAAATTTTGGTTTGAATTTTTTTGTTCAGGTTATTGATAACAATTATCTGGTTGTCTCCAATTTGATGTTTTCCTTGTCATTTAAATCAGCGTATCAATTATATTTCTAGTTTATCAAAGAAAATTCATGTTTTGTATGGTTTATTTGATTGGTTTCTTTAAGTAAGAATTGAATTCTTTTGAATAAGTCATAGTAACCTAGAAGATTCATTTGGATTTAAAAATAAGAGATTGGTAATTAATTTCCTTGCACATTTATACAAGTCATGAACATGAAAGTGCCAAACAATTTGAATTACAACTAGTAGGAGGACACATATCAATTTGTATTTTGACTCTGTTACCCAGTGGAAGAAAGGCATTGATCATTTTTATCCCCAAAATAATTCCTTGTAAAACCTTTTCTGTATATTTTAATGTTTAGTTGTAGGAGTAGGAGTAGTAGTTAGTTTTGTATTTTTATTTGTCTATTTCAAACCCTCATGCCAATGTGAAATATATTGTCAGAGGATGATTTAATTGAAAAAATTGTGATCAAACAAAGTCTACAAATTTGTATGAGGTTTTCAATCTGCTTGATTATCATCAGTTAATCTTAGAGAGATAACAATAATTGGTGATAAAGGTACACCCACCTAGGCATAGTAGAGCCTAAATGGTAGGGAGTTATAACCATCCTGGTTAGTTCTGTTCTTTGGCCAAATCACTTGTTAAACTTGATCATAAAGCTTGGCATACTTTTAGGTTTTGACAATTTGTTGATTTGGGAACCAACACACCATTAATATTTTAAGTATAGGCTTCTTCATGTTGGATGTTGTGGTTGTGTTACTGATATGTGGTTGTCATTGATGTCAACACTATTAGCATTGATGATTCTGAAGGCTGTATATGTCAAGGATATTGAGAAAATTATAATAAATATGTTGCAGGCAGTCTGTGAAGCAATGATGATCAAAAGTAGTGGAAAGTTCTATAATTTGGTAATCAAAAGTCATGCATTAAAGGGATTGTTTCTAAGCCTATCTAGTATGTTCTCCAAAATTTTCAGAGGTGTGCATCAAGATTGGAGTGAGTTATAAGTTTCTGAATTCCTACAGTTATTCTGTTACTGTAGCAGGTGTTTCTAGAAGAAGAGAATGCAATTCTGGTAAATTAAGTTGTTACACATGCTACTGTGATGTTAAATGATGGTTCTAGATTGTACTCTATCATTTTTTTACATTTGCGTTGATTGGTGTGATCGTGATCAAATATTTTTCCTTTGTGTGTTTGAGTTTTCATGTTCTTGGCTGACATACTGGTTGCAGATTAATCTTTTAATGTTTGGAATGTTCAAGGATGCTGATTTAGGTCTTCATTATGTTGTGATTGACTTAGGTTGGTACACATTGAGATTTGCTCTTGAATTGGGCTGAAAGTTTGTAATTTATTCTTTTATCTTTGGCCGACAGAGTTGTTGATGTAATTCCATGTAGTGGATATATAAGAGAGATTGTTTTATTCATTTGTGAGACATGAACATGAAGTGTAAAAGTGAAATGTGCGAATAAATATCAGATCATTCGATTTCAGAGTAGAGTGTGAAGAATATTGAGTGAAGTGTGAAGAAGTGTTTTTGTGCCTAACCAGAACTGTCATCAGGCTTTTGTAGAAGCTAATTTCTCATCTCAACCTCATCAGATGGATTTAATCTGATTGTTTTATGTAAGGCACCGAGTCTTCCCTTCTAAGTAGTACGCTCTAGGCAGTGTGCCTGAATGCATGTGCATTCCTTATTCATTTTTCTTTATACTTTTAAAAAGGTATAAATTATGGATTAACCTCCACCGTGGTTTTTCCCTAATAGGGTTTCCACACAATTTTTTTGGTGTTGTGTGTTGTTGATTCATGCTTTCACTGATAATTATCAGATCTAAGATTAAAGGTTGATAAAGGTTAAATAAGTTTAAATTATGTAACAACTAATTCACCCCCCTCTCAGTTTTCTATCCTTGATTTTCCAACACTTCCAACTCAAGGATTACTTGTGAACCACATACCACACTTAAACATGATCTAGAACATTCCACAAAAACCCTAAAATCCAACAAACTCCTTAGCAAATTCCCCCTAAAGAATGTATAGGTGTGTACACTCAAACAACTCTACCATACACTGTTACTCAAGAAACCATCTCTCGAAGCAAAAAATATCAAATCCTCTTGACTAAGGTAAAATACCAATACCATTAACATACTTTTAGAATTGCAAGACCTGAAACACAACCGCGAAGAAACGTGGAGCAAAAACATTTCTCTCAAACACCTCTGCAATGCACAGTCACACACTGTTGAACACAACTTCTTCTATACAATAATCTAGCATACCAAATATTTAATATAACACCTTTTAGCACCTCTCACCAACATATCCAAATCAAACAGGAAGATCTTCAACCTAGAAGAAATGCAGAGCAAAACCAAAACACAACTTTGTTACCTAAAATACCACTGCAACATACTGTTTCCTCTTTTGATCAAATTTTCTCAAAAGCACTTGGAAATCAAGCACCAAAGACACATCCTCATCATCTTCAACACTTCCACAACCATAGAAATAATCTTATGAAATTAACACTAGAGGTTGACACTAGTAGCCTTACTAATGACAACATAATGCAACTAATCAAAGCATCAATTACACTCTTGCAACCATCTTATTCAACTACAAACATCAATGACAACACAAACTGCTCATACTGCAATAATCTCCCCCTTTGTCATTGATGGCAACACATGATGTGAACTAACCATCAAAGACACAACAAATCTATACCATACCAATTTCCTTTTCTCTTTTCTCCCCCTTTGTAGCTTGTCTTCTTTACTTGTTTCTTTCCTCTTGAATGACTTATCCCTTATCCCTTATTCTTTTTCACATGATTATTTCTCCCCCTTTGTTCATGAATTTTTTCACATGTTTCTCTCTCCCCCTTTGACATCAATGGAAAATGACATAATAATTGTACTATTTATTCTCTTTCTTTGACATCAAACAACCTGCTTACTCCTGCTTTGCAACACCTTTCCTTTATTGCTCTGAATACTCCCCCTTAGGATCACACACCAAACTATACCATATCAACAACCACTTACACAATGAAAACACACTCTTCTTACTACAACAATGAATAATGCCTCTACCTAGTCCCCCTGAGAGGTAGCCACCAACATCAGTCCAGAAAAAAGATTGAATCTTGAGATCCACTAGACTGATGCATCTCCTTATGCATATAGTTCAAAGGAGGGGCAATAACCCCCAACTTCTCTCAGAGATACTCAAAAGTATCCTTAGGAAGAGCCTTAGTGAATATATCAACAATTTGATCCTTCGTAGGCACATATTCAAGCTTCACTTCATTCTCCAGAACCTTCTCTCTTAGAAAGTGATATCTGATTGAAATATGTTTTTTCCTTGAATGCATCACTAGATTCTTTGAAATATTGATTGCACTTGTACTGTCACAAAATATAGAAATAGGATCATCATACACTACTCTGATATCCTTCAATGTTTACCTCATCCACAATACTTGTGTGCAACAAGATGTTGCTACAATGCACTCAACCTCTACAATAGATAAAGAAACTGAATCTTGTTTCTTACTTAGCCATGATACCAATCTACATCCAAGAAAGAATACACCACCACTTATACTTTTTCTATCATCCACATAGCCAGCCCAATCTACATTTGTGTAAGCACTCAAAGTGAAATTAGTATCCTTTGGATACCACAAGACATGTTCCAGAGTGCCCTTTAAGTATTTGAATATCCTCTTCACTGCTGCAACATGTGACTCTCTAGGATCTTCCTAAAATCTAGCCATAAGACAAACTGCATGCATGATATCTGATCTAGTAGCAGTTAGATATAACAACTCACCAATCATTGAGCTGTACTTGCTTTGATCAACCTTAGGGGATTCATCATTCTTGCCCAGTTTACAACCAATAACCATAGGAGTACATGCCAATTTAGAGACTTCCATTCCAAAATTCTTCAAAATTTCTTTGACATACTTTGATTGTGAAATGAATATTCCTTTATTTGTTTGATTGATTTGTAGCCCAAGGAAGAAATTCATCCCCCGAAACATAGACATCTCAAACTCTTTCTACATCTCTTCTGCAAACTTCTTACACAGAGCTTCATTGCCTCCAAAAATTATGTCATCAACATATACAACTACAATTAGGATTTGATCTTTTTGAACTTTAAATTCAATATTACTATCTGTGGTACCTTTATTGAATCCTTGCTGTATCAAATACTCATCCAACCTTGCATACCAAGCCCTAGGAGCTTGCTTCAATCCATACAATGTCTTCTTCAATATGCATACCATATTAGGTTTATCTAATAACTGAAATCCTTCTAGTTGTTCCATGTATACTTTTTTAAATTATCCATTCAAGAAAGCATAATTGACATCCATATGATAAACTTTGAAATCTTTGTGTGCTGCAAAAGCCAAAAAACATCCTAATAGCTTCCATTCTTTCCACCGGGGAAAATGTCTCCTCAAAATCTATTCCTTCAACTTGTGAATAGAATTTACACACAAGCCTTGCCTTGTTCCTTACCACTTCTCCATTCTCATTCAGTTTGTTTATGAATACCCACTTAGATCCAATTATGTTTTTGTTGGCAAGTCTTGGGACAAGTTCCAAAGTCTGATTTTTTTCAATCTAGAGTAGTTATTCTTCCATAGACTTCATCCAATGTTCATATTTGCATGCCTCAATCACTATTTTAGGCTCAACTTTAGAAAGTAAACATAGATTTACCTCTTCTTCTACAACTTTCCTTCTAGTCAGTACACCTTTTCCTTTGTCTCCAACGATCTGTTCTTCAAACTAATTTCTTTGCACATACTTAGGGTTTATAAGAGTCTTTTTTGGAGCTTCTTCCTCTTCTTCAAATTGTACTTCCTTTTCTTTAGCCTTCATTTTTTCTCTATAATCAGATTCATCTAATTCATATCCATCTATCACCACCGAGTTCTAAAAATATTCATCAACCTTAACACTTGCACTCTCAACAATCTTTCTCAATATTTTATTGTAGCATAATTAGGCTTCGCTTTTAGTAAAGTATCCAAGGAAGATTCCTTCATCAGACCTTGCATTAAAATTTCCCAAATTTTTTTCATCTCTTCTAATATAAAATTTGCTTCCAAACACTCTAAAGTACTTGAAAATAGCTATCCTTCCATACCACAACTCATAGGGAGTCTTTGTGCTTTTTTTTTTCTTGAACTTTGTTAAGTATGTAAACAACAGTATGAATTGCTTCTTTCTAGTAGAATTTTGGTAGGTTAGCTTCTTTCATCATAGTCCTTGTACCTTCTTGAATAGTTCTATTTTTCCTTTCAACCACTCCATTTTAATGGGGATTCCTAGGGTAGAAAAGTTCCTCTTTGTTCCATGATTATCACAAAACATGTTAAATTCATTGGAGGTGAACTCTCCACCTCTATCAGACCTCAAAAATTTGATCTTCATGTCCATTTCATTCTCAACCATGACTTTAAATTCTTTGAATCTATCTAGGGCTTCAAATTTTTCTTTAAGAAAAGTAACCCATGTCATTATTGAATAATCATCAATAAAAAGAATGAAATACCTATCACCTTGAAGAATTATTGTTTTTGTAGGACCAAAAATATCTATTTACACAAATTCCAGTAATCCGATAGAAGATTATTCTTTTCCTTTGAAACTTCTTCTTGTTTGCTTTCCAATCTGAAACTCCTTGTAGATAGCATTAATAGGCTTTGTAATCTTTGGCAAATCTCTCACTACTTGAATTGAACTGATTCTTACCAAATTATCAAAATTAATGTGACACATCCTCCTATTCCATAACCAAATTTCATTAATCTGAGTCATAAAATAATGACCATCAACACCCTTGAGCTAATAAACATTTTCATCTGTCCTTCTTCCAACAACAATCACAGTCCCAAACCCTTTTCTAATCTCACATCTATCATCCTGAAATATAAGATTGTATCCTTTTCTACACATTTTTCCAACACTCAAAAGGTTATGCCTTAAACCTTTAACATAGTAAACATCTTCAGTATTATGCTTTCCAAGAAAAGTGATTGAACCTATTCCACATATCTTAACACCTGAATCATCTCTAAATATAACATGTCCTCCATCATACTTTTAAAGTTTTAAAAAATTACTCTTGTCTCTGGTCATATGATTAGAGCATCCATTTTCAATGATCTAATAGTTCTTATCTTTTCTAACATGAAAAAAAGATACCAAAGTACCTTCAGTCTTATCCTTTCTCTCTAGAGGGCATTCCTTCACACATATTCTAGAGTTAGTAGAAATAGGTTCATCTTTTAAAGCCATGAACAAGAATTCATCATCATCATCTCCATAATCAGATTCATCATAAAAAATACTTGCATCTTCTCTAACATAATAGCTTTTCTTAATCATCTTACCTTTGTTCTCTTTGTTTTTGTCATTCACAACCCTATTTGGACATCTTGAAGCATAATGACCTATCTTTCCATAACTAAAACATTTGAAAGGTAACTTACCTTTGTACTTACCAATACCTCTTCTCATCCTTCTCACAAAGTTAGCCTCCACATCATCAAGATCTTCCTGATTTGGTTTTTCAGTCTTCTCTATTTTTTCAACCTTAAAAGTAGTCTCAACCTTTGAACCATTGTTAGTACCGAACTCTCTCATTTTAAATGTAGTTACAAAGCCATACAATTGATCTCTAGAATACTAATCTAGATTTTGAGATTCCTCAACAACAACAACTTTATGACCATAAGATTTAGGAAGGGTTCTAAGAATTTTCTTTACCACTTTTGCTTCTTTGACTTTTCCTCCAAGAACTTTGATGGAGCTGACCACTTCATCTACCCTTTGCATATAGATTTTAATGTTTTCATCTTCAGACATATGCAAGATCTCAAATGTGGTATTTAAATTCTGCATCTTATCTTGTTTGATCATATCATCTCTTTCATAAATACATTCCAACTTATCCCAAATTTCTTTAGCAATTTTTAGATCCATAACTTTCACTAATTTAGAATTTGTAAGACTACTCAAGAGAGAATACTTAGCTTTACTATTGCTTTCATGGGCCTTAAGTTTAGATTCAGTACTCAGACCATTTTTAGGTATAGTGTATCTAGTTTGAATCGATTTTCAGACATCATATCCTAGATATTCTAGAAATCCTTCCATCCTTGTCTTCTAGAATGCATAGTCTGTTCCATAAAATATAGGGATCTCATTCTTGTGTACCATCCCAGATCTACCTCAAGTGGTTAATCTTTTCTCCAAGGAACCTTGCTCTAATAACAAATTTTGAATGTACATGACAACTTAGAGGGGGGGTGAATCAGTTGTACCTGAAAAATTAAAAAACCCTCATTAACATTCAAATCCATATTCATTAAACCCTTAAATCTATTATGATGAATTAAAATGAAAATAAAATAATAGAAACTTAAACAATTCAAAACCACACACAAGAGAACACCAGATTTAGATGGAATAACCAAGAAGGAGAAAACCACAATGTGGATTAGCTCACAATATAAGTAATATCAACATCGAATACAATAGGGCTCACCGTCAAAGGGCTCAGTACCCAAAGAAGAAAGACTCACTACTAGAATGAAAAGAAGATAGAGAATAAATGTTACACAAAGAAAAAAATCTCAATGCAATAAAGAATCCACCACATTGATTTCAACACCTTCATAGTTTGATTGAAGAGTTATAGCCACCTTCCGCTTATTGCATCTAGTAAACTAACACTTGTTAGATTTCATTGAATTGCTCAATTTTACACTCTACAACTCTGCATTTCACATCATTCACATCTCACACACCTATCTTTCATCTATCTTATCATCCTTCAACAACTCAACTCATACTCATACCATCTTCAACTTTGAAACCTTCTCTAAGGTTGGCTATGCACCTCAAACATGCAAATTCAAATTAGGTCAATGCTAAAACACATCTGTGGTGGATAGAAGTGAATGCATACCACATCAAAAATTAATTGGGACCCAAATCAATAACACCACTCAACGACATGCTACCACACATGATATCTATCCTTCACATGTAGTGTAAACACCGAGTTAGTCGTTACTCGTGTAAACACTAGTAATCTTTTAAGTAAACACTTCCTCAAACTCAAGGATAACTTTCAAACCATATACCATGCTTGAACATGATCTAGAATATTCCACGAAACCCTGAAATCCAAAAACACCTTTGCAACAAATTCCCCCTAAAGAATGTACAAGTGTGGACACTCAAACAACTCTACCATACACTATTACTTAAAAAGCCATCTCCCAAAGCACAAAACCTCAAATCCTCTTAACTGAGGTAAAATGGCAACACCATAAACACACCTTTAGAATCACAAGACCTGAAATACAACTATGGAGAAACACAAAGCAAAAAAATTTCTCCCAAACACCTCTATAATGCACAGTCACACATTGGTGAACACAAATTATTTTGTACAATAATCCAACATACCAAATATTGAATATAACACCTTTAAACACCTCTCACCAACATATCCAAATCATACATATAGATCTTCAACCTAGAAGAAATGTAGAGAAAAACCAAAACACAAATCTGTTACCCAGAATACCACTGCAACATACTGTTTCCTCTTTTTATCAAAATTTCTCAAAAGTACTTGGAAACCAAGCACTAGAGACACATCCTCATCATCTTCAACACTTCCACAACCATAGATAGAAGCTTATCAAAGAAAAACTAGAGGTTGACACCAATAGCTTTACTAATGATAACATAATACAACTAATCAAAGAATAAACACTCTTACAACCATCTTACTCAACTATAGACATCAATGACAACACAAGTTGCTCATACTTGAAACACACTGCATCTGAAAGTACATAGGAAGAAGAACTAGATACATAGATCACTCAATTCACAAAACCCATGAAGTATTAGCACCAATAGTAGAAACCCCCCCATAATATTGACACAGGAGAGCCATGACAGGAAAACTGAAACTATGTGAAACCATGAAGTGCATGTAGGAGAAACAAGCTACAAATAAAAGGGTGTGCAAACTAAGGTACACACACATGAGGAAAGAATCACTGGGATTCACTACTTTCGTGGAAGGGAGACTCACTTGACAAAGGTGTAATGAAAAACCAAAGGCAAACATCAACCCCCCCATGGCACTTTATATCATAGTGTGAATACAAAAGGCACAACATGATGTGCAAAATCCCAAAAAAGTATACACCAAAATGGCACTTTATCTCAATGCATCTACAAAAGAGAACATTCATGAAAAATATGTCTACAATTCCCAAATAGGACAAAATACTAGAAATGCATTAAGAATAGCCAAAAACGAGTCATCCAACACAAACAAGAAGTTTCAAAGAGTTAAGATGTCCAAGTAATTCACTAGAGTGTGCAAACACAAAAAATGAACAAAATGTATTTGGAGAGCAATCTAGAAAAAAGACATGGATGGCTGTGAAGAGCTCTAAAAGATGGTTCTAATGCCACTAGATTCATGAAAAATGGAGAAACAAGTCAAAAGTTATAATATCAAGATTGAAAATAGCACCCCTGACTTCAATAGGTTATAGAATGCACCAACAACAAAAAAGATGATGAGAACCACACCATTGGAAAGTTCACAAAACCAACTTTTCGAAAATATCTCATTTTCCAAAAATTAATATCATATGCCCAAGTTATGGCCAAAAGAAAAAAATACCTCCTTTAAGGCACAAAGGGGTCTTGAAGGGGCTTTGCACAGGTGTCCGTATGCCTAACTATGATACCATGTTAGAATTGTGAAAATATGAGCCACAAGATCAATCAACAAACAAAGACATCTTTGATGCAAGAGATCTGCAAATAAAGAATTGCAATATTAATCAATAAGAAAAAACTACAGAATCCAAGAGACTATCAAAATGATATGAAAGCTTGAGAGATTAGAGGAGAGATAATACAATGAGGGTTGAGTTCTATATAGGTGAAACACTAAATGATAAAGGGATTAGATCAAGATAAGTGTCAACATCACATGCGATGATATAGAATGATCCAATAATAGCTCACTTCAGTTAACTTAGAAAAACACTTAGCTAACTGAATAAAGAACTCCTAAGCTTAGCTTAAGTGCATGGGAATAAATTAGACTAATAATTAATTAAAGGTTGATTAATTATTAGCTAATGCAGGATTACTCTAACATTATGCACATTTAAGGATTCAAAGATAAGCAACAAGTCAATAATAGACTGTGAAATTGAAGACCTTAAGTTGATTGACACTAGGTTTTTGACAGTCAAGGACTATGAATTAATGACCACATGTGTTTTGACTGTGAAAGGAAGTAGTGAATTCAAGCATATAGGGGTAATAATATTGAGGCCATTGAAGAAGTGACTACATTGCAAAGCTAAATAAAAGACACTTACCCTATTAATTACAAGGTAGTCACTTCAAAAATAATTGATCTGAAAGGTCAACATTTTGAAACACAGTCATAGAAAAGCAAGAAGGGAAGTATGCATGCACAAGAATATGAAAAGTAACCAAGTAATAATGATAGTCAAGGAATAAAATCTCAGTCCTCAAGGCATAATAAGGATAGTATCCCATGAACTTAGAAAGTTGGAGTCTTACATGATATACCACTGTATACACCTAAAATTGGCCTGGAGCATCCAATTAATTAAATACAAATTATTTGATTAATTATCATAATTTCCTCTTCTATCGAATAAATAGAAATATTTATTTATATAGTTCACCATTAAATTCATCTTAATTAAATAAACAAAAATAAATACTTTGTTCAATTTAATTATCAAATCCCTATTTCAATCTATCACATCCACTTTAAATTAATTAAATAAAGATCAAAACACTTTATTTGTTAATTACCATATTCCTCTGTTTAATTTAATAAACTATCCTATAGTTCATTTTATTAAATTATTTATCTCCCTTTTCCTAATTTAAATAAATAAAAAATATTTGAATTGTTGCACAAGGAATATTCCAATCTATATTCTCTCAAAAATGAATTAGATTTCCTATGTCTAAACCATGTCTAATTTATATCAAAATATGTCAAATTAATTGATTGAAACTTCACAGGAAGTTTTGGAGACAAATTGGAGACAAATTTGGAATTTGATCTCTCAATCCTCCTCCATCAATCTTTCCTCTTCTCTTGCCTGGTGTTTTCATGGGTAGAGACAATCTCCATTTTTATCTCAATCTCCTCCATCTCTCACCATTCAATTCTCCAGATTGAAGCCAAGCCTCTCAAAGCTTTCCCTGTGCATTTCTACAGCCAAGAAATCTATAAATAAAGCCTCATTGAACCAAGAAAAGGATCCAGATAATCAAGCTTTTGCACTCTTACTCTGCAGGAATCCAGACTTCAAGCATCAAGCATTCACACATCAAGCATCAAGCAATCAAGCTTTCAACAATGGCTGCCTCCTGTAGCTGCAATTATCTGTTTCACATCAATATCATGCTAGTTTAATTGATTTATCGTTTAGCATTGCATTATCATCATCTCATTCTTCAGATAGTCATTTTAACAGTCTTATTTGCTTAAACAATCTTAGAGCAATTTAGATTTAATAAATCTTTGAGGATAGAGAACAATATGACGATTTGATTTGATTACTGTTTTGATTTAGTTCAATTTGAGTTATCTTTGATATAATGTCTTATTAAGAAGTGTTTTAACCTTATTCACACATTCACCACTTACAACCACCATAAAAGGTGGTCTCCAATAAGTATTTGTTAAACCAAAACAATATGTTATAAGTTATAGAGTTCAAACTATAATCCTTAAAAAATATAGTTTGTAAAGTAGTAGACACATACTCATAAGTATTATCACTAACAAATGGAGCACATGGTATCAGTAAATGAATGGAAATAATTCCCATATATTGTGGCCTACCATTTACCTCAAATAAGATATAGAAATTAATATGCACTCCACTGCCATGCAATATACTCCAGGGAACACAATTGTAGTTCATGAATTGATGCAATATATTTAAAATGTAAGAGTGAAGTGATTTACCCATGCAAAAACTATGCACCAATCCTACAAAATTTAAGCATTTTAATGTAAGTGCGAAAAAATATAGGAATATTATAAGTTATCATTAATCAAAATCAATATTAAATTAATACTCTTCTTTGTAATAGTTTATTAAAGAAGCTAGCAGGTCTATTGGCCTTAACTACAAGAGTCTTTAGATAGTTAAATATCTACTCAGTAATGTTTCATAAGTTTTTCATGAATTTTAGATATAGAACTTCAAGCAAGCTATCTATATTAGACTTCACCCTTTTGTGCTGGTTATCATTTTATTTTTTTGCATCCCATAATTAAGTTTACAAAAACTATTGGCCTTGTTATAGAAGTGCAGAGTTGTTTTTGAAGAAGCAATAATTAGACAATGGAAAAATAATGCTCCATGCATTATAGTTTTCAAAGGTGTAAATATAGTCAAGCATTGATTTACATCGTGGCATATATAATAAATCAACAAAACATATCTTAGAAATCACATGCAACCCATGATTAGAAGAAAGACCAGTAAATATTTAAGCACTTTGTCAAAAGCTATAAACACTTGTAAAAACTTGAATATAATAAAAACCATCAACAATTATTTAAGCATCAGATGAATAATTTATGAATATTTAATAATAACAATCAAGAATAAGATGTAAACAAAACCCATGCCTACAACATTTAAGAATATGATTTACACAATGTGCATGATAACATCATTCAAGAATATCTATCAAAAATAGGATTTACTTAATCCTCATGTTGTCAATGTTTAGGATAAAACTATATAATTTGATAATAGTAGTAAAATAAGATTTGCATTAAAGTCATACAGGCTTACAAAAAATCCATCTGGACATAAAATGTCACATATCGATAGTACAAAATATATGTTCAAAAATTCCACTTGAGCATACAACAAACGACCCTAATACATAACCATTTCCCACTAGAAGGAAATAGATCGCGCACTACCTTCGACTATTGGCTAGATGGAGTTTTTGTTGATGCTATTATCTTTTGACTCATCCTCTTCTCTTCATTCATCTGGAGACCCAACTGATACATTAAGAAGTATAGAGATTAATATATAGAATTTGAATTTTGGAATGACATATAACAAAATAATCACTTACCACAAAAAATAATCAATATGCTCATCCACAACAACAACACGTCGATGATATGGAGTGACAAGAACCTGTCGCAACCATCAAGATAACAATTAAACTACATACAAGTATCATTAAAATTTTCAATAATAGACCATATAAGAGCAAATATAATGTCAAATTTATTAATCTGTCTCATACCTCTATCAAAGGATCAAAAATTGCTACTGCTGCAACAACTCCATGGTCCATCGTGCCATGAACATCGCTAGGGATTTTTGATGTCAACATCTAAAAATGAAACAATAAATATGATTTTTTTTATCATTTCATTAGTTTGTTTGTTTAATTAAAATACAAACTAGATGGAAATTGAAAATGTGTACACATTCCTAATGGAGTTTTTTTTTCCTATGTTACTTCCACAAAAAGTGTACTTAGACTCTTACACTTACCCTCCCATAGGCTAATAGAGGAAAACAAAAGGCACAAAATTGATGCTAGGAAGAACAATCCAAAATAAGTGACAACTGATAAGAAAAAAACCCCATATGTAAAGCTTGGGACTTGAAATAAATGTCCAAAAAATAAAGGGGTCAATATAGAAAATTAATTTTGAGGTTTCAAAGGCTAAAGATGAAAATATCAAAATAGATGAAACCAATAAGCCACCAATATGATGATGAGACATCACCTAAGGGGGTCGTACTGCCATAAATAACAAGAAAGTGAACACTTGTAGCAACATTATACCATTCATTCTTGACACTAATTATATAATTGTACCTTATTCATCCCTTCATCGAGTTATGTTCCCATTTTTGTTGCCCATTCCATGAGCCAGCTTAGAATTTATATGCCTATAAGTGAACTCCTTAAGATTATGAAATATAAAGAGAGGGAATTGTTGTATTTAAATGAATCAACTACATTTGGTGACCTTGTCAATCATCTCATCAATACCAATGCTAACGATGACTTCTAATATGCTCTTGAAATTTACCTTGGCACATCACTAGTGGGTAGCCAGTTGAATACAAATGCATTTGATACCCCACTGCTAATAAGGGGATAAATTTACATAACTATTTATTGAATCTAGGGGCTTCAAGAAATGCCATTCCCTTTGAAGTCATGTATGAATTAGGTTTGAAAGTTTCCATGTCCGCAAGTGTTATTCATTAGATTCAAGGGAAGTTGATGTCATAGGAATTGTCAATGAAGTTGAAATTTTATTTTATCATTGAATGTTTTTTTTCTTAATGCTTTCCAAACATGGAACAAGTGTTCATATACTCAAATTAATATGACATTAAATCAACAACATCCTCAATTGTTTAGAGTAATTTATTGAAAGCTCAATGATTATCTTCTTACTTTTGTAGGTCTATCATATTATATCAATATAAGTTGTTAATATAGTTACTAGTACCCATTCATAGTTTTTAGCCACTAATATTTTATAATTTTATGATTAATTTTAATTACTTTGTTCTAATTTGTAAGTTCCTCAAGGTCAAGCTGCCCTCTAATGGGAGGTGAGTTGGTGGCAGGAGTAACTTATGGAATAGGTGGAAGTAACTTATAGAATAGGTGGAAGTACCACAAGGACCATGTTGGCAACACAAGGGCAGACAACTAAGAGGGGGGGGGGTGAATTAGTTATCAAAAAACTTTAAACTTATTAAACTTATTCTCAGATTTGATACATAAACATGAAATCATAAATAATCAACACATCAAAAACACACATAACACCAATATTTTTGCATGGAAACCTTGTTAGGGGAAAAACCATGCTGGAGGTTAATCCACAAGTTTATACTCTATTAAAAGTATAGCAAATGGGGAATGCACATGCATTCAGGCACACTGCCTAGAGCTCACTGCTCAAATACAACAAGGCTTACTGCCCAAAGGAAGACACACTATCTTACAATTAAATTCAGATTAAATCCATCTGAGAGATTTTGAACTGAGAAAATAACATATGTTAATACCTGATTATAGTTCTGATTAAGCACATAAAATCTTCTCACTCTTCTTCACACTTAACTTTTGCCTTCAAATGATCTAAAATTTATTCACACATAGCACTCGCACTTCACACACTTCGCTTCACATCATCATGCCTTCAAATGATAAAACAACCGTTCATATATATCCACAACCAAGAAAAACATCATCTACATGTCGACTTCAATAAAACATAAAATGAATACAAATTGTCGGCCCAAAATATAAATAATTATCAATGCGAATCAACCAAAGTCGGCCACAACATAGTGAAGACCCAAAATAACATCCTCGAACACAAAACACCTTCAAAAATGATTCCTCGAAAATCCACAACACGCTACAATCACCTTGTCGGCCATGAACATGAAAAACATGAACACACAAGAGAAAATATTCAATCGTGAGCACACCGATCAATGCGAACCAATAGAAAAGATAGAGCATAATCTAGAAACACCCACAAGCATCATGAATCACTAGAGAAGCATCCGCAACACTTCACATTACCAGAATCACATCATCTTTGTTCAGGAACACCAACTGAAGCAACAAAATTTTTGTCAAAACATAGATACTCATAACTTGATCGAATCTTCATGTGGATCTTTAAAACTTAACGTGGATAAGCCAGATATACTCGACAAAAACCCTTTAATCCACAACCTCTTACCATCAACATATTGGACTAGCCATCATCATGAACTTCACTACTTCACCGACAACTTGCAACTTACTTTATTACAATTTTCTCAATATCCTCAACATATACAGCCTTAAAGACATTAGTGCCAATAGTGTTGACATCAATGACAACCACATATCAACAACATCCAACAGACCAATGATATACTACCAAGGGTTTTTGAGCAAAGAAAGATAGGCCATTTTGATTATCAAATTAAGGAAAATCAAGCACTAAGGATCCATAAAACCTCATAGGATACATGCATTAAAGAACAAAGTACAATTGTACAAAATCATATGGAATTGTGTTAAAAGTACAATCATATATGGAATAGTGTTTTTTTCAATTACCAAAACTAGCTAACATTGTTTTACAACACCATTAATGAATAAAGGTTACCTGAGTGAAAGTTGTTCGATGATGAGAATAGTGAGGTATCGATGTCGAAGGTCCACCAACAAACTATTTAACATGCAAAGTATATCATGAGATAATCATTCATATAAGGTTCAACTATTTACATGTAATAATTATTTCTTTAATATTGGTTGCATACCTGTGGACTCAATGACATAAACATATAAGGGTCTATGGAAACAATGCATGTATCATCAAAACTCCAACCCTGAATTTTCATCATATTCATTCTACTAATTTAGTTATTCTTACATTTCAAAATATAATTTAATATACAAAATTAAATTAACTTGCTGAATTTTACCTGAGTATCAATGTTGAATGTTTCATTCAGCAAGGCATCTGCCACAACCATTTGCTTTGCAGCTAATGTATGCTGTTTAGCTACATCTTGAGTGCTCTCACCATCATATGTGCAAACAATGTCGTAAGTGACAATAGTGGATTGGAACTCTAGGCCTAGAAGGCTCACCCACATCAAGCTCTGCTAGATGCCTCACACATTATACAATTCCCTAAGTGAGCGAGCTAATTGAGTGCAACATGTCCACCTCGACATTGTCCTTCACAATGGAAGGAATGGTGACATGCTCCACTAGGGGTTTAGCTAAGGGTCTTAGTTGCAGTTGGGGATTACGTCGTGCACCTAATCTATCATGTGTGGAGCCCCCACCTCTACCCTAAAAGTCTAGATAGTCAAAATAATTTAGCATCTTATTAAGGACAAACTCACAATAGAATTTCCTCAAAAATACTATGGGATGGTGGGGAGTGCTATCTCTGAAGAGCACATTTTCTCTTTCTAAGACCTACTCTTTGGTCTTACTAGGGTATTATTCTCTACCCTACTTAGAGGTCACTCCTAAGACCCCTATCTCCTTATAGAACTCTCCACCAATTTCAAATACTCATCTTCACTCTCACACCCCTACTAAGCACCTTTGGCTCAACTTTGGATCAACATTCCCCAAGCCATTCTTGGGACTGGGAATAGGTCTTCCAACTATTCCTTGGGTGATATTACTCCACTTTGATCCATCTTGTTGGATTCTTTCCTCATTTATCCATCGAATTCAAGAAAACCTTGTTTTAGGCCTTGTAGCCTTCTTGGTCAATTAGGCCTCCTAAAACCAGTATTCTTGGAATAACCCCAAGACTTCCTCAGCAAACTCCAAAACTCTTTAGGGATTCTATCTATAGACCTCCTAGGCTTCAATATTTCCTAGGTTTTAGACCTCCTTAGTGTCCGTACATAGGTCTGTCACCAAACCCCTATTTTCAAGGGTTTCTAGGGTATGTAACACAGTCTAGTTTCTTTAACTTGATTGAGTGCTCTAATGGCCTCCTCTGCACTTCTCCTTGCATAAAAATGTCCATGACACATACCCCTACACCACTACACCTTTTATTGGCACAAACCAATCCTTTAGCAAGCCCTCTTGCTGTTGTTCTGTTCAAGTAACTAGCCAGAATGCCCCTGCGCTCACCTAGAGCTTGATGAAACTATTAGCTCTCCTACAACCAAAGACTCCAAATACCATATTTAAACTATTTATAGGGTCCCCTACTTGATTCCAAGAGGCCATGGAAGTTTAGCCACAAGAATTCAAGTGGGGAGCATCTTTTACAAAACTGGCCCTAAACCGGGCAGTGAAACAGTAACACACAAGAATTTACAAAACTATTAACCAGTCGTGCCAAAAAACTAAACTAATGCCACACAAAGTAATTATAGGTCACCAATTAAAGATTCAATGCATTAGTTCAGTCCTTTCAATCCATTAATTGATTGGATCAAGGCTCTGTTTCAAAAACACAGTCACAAAACTTGTTCTTCCAAGTCACAATCCGTACTTCCAACTGTTCCAACTCATCCAACTATTAGGTTAGGGTTTTGTCTTAGCTTATATATCCTATCCCCACATGTTGGGACCCTTAGGTTGGACTTAGAACATCATAAATGCTTCCTAGTGTTTAGGAAAAGCATGACAACTTGCAGGATGTCCTAAGAACACAAAACTCAAGACTCTAAACAAACTTTCCATAACACACACACCAAATCAACCTTGGGACTTTATCAAATAGTCCTTATTACCTTGGTGGTTGGATAGAACCACCTACAAGCCAAAATTTGCAAAGATCTCTCCAAAAGACCTTAAGGTGCTCCTGCACCATTCTCCCCCTGCAACAAAGAAGTTAAGGAACCCGTAGTGTTAAGAACTTCTCACTGATACCATGCTTCTTGAGATCACTCTCTGCTATCCAAGTAGCCTCTGACTCTGGTTGGTGTCTCCACTTCACTAGGTGCTCCATGTATGTCTTGTGCCTAGTCTTCTTCTTCACCCTTGAATCCAGAATTTTGTCAACCTGTGGTCTGATCGGATTAGGTACCTTGAGTCCTTCCACATCCTTACTCACCTCAGCACTATACTATTCCTCATCCATTTCTGGTCCTTTATACTTCACCAAGTCATTCACATTGAAGATAGGTGAAATGGACATCTCCTTGGGTAACTCCACATTGTATGCATTTGATCCATACTTAGCCAACACTTTACATGGCCCTATCCTTTTCATCTGCAGCTTACTTGGTATGCCTTTCTGTAGTCTTTCTTTGTTCAAGTATACCATCACCAAACACCTATTTCAAATTGTAGATCTCTCTTCCCTTCATCTCTTTTAGCCTTCAACTTATGATTAGCCTCCATTAATGTCTTCTTTACCTGCTCACGAACCTCTCTCATTGACTAAGTAAAATCATCAGCATGTCCACTGATTCCTTCATAACCTTTTAGGTCTCTCAGCTCAAGTACACCTCTTGGATGTAACCCATATACAATTTTAAATGGACTCTTACTAGTAGACCTGTTTGTGCTATCATTATAGGAAAATTCTACCTGTGAAATGACTTGTTCCCATCCTTGTCCATACTCCTTAGTTAGACACCAGAACAAGTTACCAAGTACTCTATTTATCACCTCTATCTGTCCATCCGTTTGAGGATGATATGTTGCACTATGAGACAAGCTGGTTCCTAACCTCCTCCAAAGAGCTTTCCAAAAATGTCCCATAAACTTCACATCTTTGTCTACAACTATGCTCTTTGGCAACCCATGTATCCTTACTACCTCCTTGAAGAATAGATGTGCAATCTGACTTGCATCATGTGTTGTTTTGCATGGGATGAAATGGCTCATCTTGCTGAATCTATCCACTACCACAAACACACTATCAAAACCAGTTGGTGTCCTAGGTAGCCCTACTATGAAGTCCATGCTTATGCATTCCCATGGTCTATTTGGGATGGGTAATGGCTGATAAAGACCTGCATTTATTGATGTTACCTTTTCCTTTTGACACACTCCACATTGCTCCACATACCTTCTTACATCTCTTTGCATCTTAGGCCACCAATACAACCTCTCCACTAAGTCTAGGGTCTTGTTCAATCCAAAGTGTCCACTCAAACTGCCATTATGATTTTCTTGGATAAGTATAATCTGCATATTCATTGTGAAAATGGTTTTCAAAATCAGTACATACCTTGTAGATCACTGAGAAATCAGAATCTCCTTCATATAGTTCTTGAATCCTTCAACCCCTATGCTCTGCAACTGTATCTCTTGAATGGTAAGCAATCTCCTGCTAAGGGCATCTACAACCTTGTTGTTAACCCCTTTCTTGTGCTTGATAGTAAAGGTGTATGACTACAAAAATTCCATCCATTTGATGTGCCTCAAGCTGAGCTTCTCTTGAGTATTGATGTAGCTTCAGGCCTGATTGTCAGTGTATACCACAAATTCTTTGGGCAATAGGTAGTGCCTCCACTTTTTAAGAGCTTGTACTAAAGCATACAACTCTAAGTCATAGGATGAGTACCTAGACTTTGCTTCATTTAGCCTTTCACTAAAGAATGCCACTGGCCTACCTTCTTGGCTTAGGACTGCACCCATTGCTATGTTGCTTGCATCACATTCCACTATGAATGGTTTGTCAAAACTTGGTAAAACTAGGATTGGTTGGGTAGCTATGTCCCTCTTCAATCTTTCAAATCCTTCATTGGCTTCTTTGGTCCACACAAACTTTGTTTTCAGTCCTCCTTTGATGGTGTCAAGGACCGGTGCACAGATTTCACTAAACCTTCTAACAAACTTCCTATAGAATTGAGCTAATCCATGGAAACTCCTAACTTCAGTCCCTATCTTGGGAGTAGGCCAACTGAGAATGGCTTCAACCTTGCTCTTGTCCATCTTCAAGTTCCCTTGAGATGCTATAAATCCTAGGTAGACTAGTTCTTGTTTCATAAACTCACTCTTCTCAAGATTTATGGTGAGCTTCTCCTCTTGAAGTTTCTTCAACAAAAGTTCTAGGTGCTTCATATGTTCTTCTTTTGTTTTGCTAAAGATGAGGATATCATCTAAGTAGACTACCACAAAGACTCCTATATAGTCCTTCAAGACCTCATTCATCACCCTCATAAAAGTGCTAGGTGCATTTGTAATCCTGAATGGCATTACTAACCACTCATATAACCCCTCTGTGGTTTTAAAAGCTGATTTCCATTCATCTCCCTCTTTCATCCTAATCTAATAGTAGCCACTTTTCAAATCAATCTTGGAGTAGTACTTAGCACCCTCTAAAAAGTCCATTAAGTCTTCTATCCTAGGAATAGGAAACATATATCTAATAGTTATCCTATTTATGGCCTTAGAATCAATACACATTCTCCACTTATCTCACTTCTTAGGTGCCAACACCACTAGAACAACACATGGGATTATGCTTTTCCTGATCAACCCTTGGTCCAAAAGCTCTTGAACTTGCCTTGCTATGTCCTTTTTCTTCTCCGGTGTCATCTTGTATGCAGCCTTGTTAGGAAATGTTGCTCCTGGCACAAAGTCTATTTGATGACTGATTGCCCTCTTAGGTGGTAGTGTAGCTGGTGTGCCTTCACAAATGATATCCCTGAACTGGTCCAACAGTTTCTTCACTTCTTCTATCATAGGTAGCCAACTAGGTGACTCCTCCTCCTTTGGCTTCAACATGATTTCATAGACAACTCCTTCTTCCTCCTTCATGTCTTTTAGGAATTCCTTTCCACTCATCAAAAGTGCACTGGATTCTGCCTTCTCCACTTTGCCTTCTTCTATCAAAGACTGGATTTTGTAAGTCACTCTATCCTTCTTGAATGAATACTTGTTCTCCTTGCCATGGTGTCCTGCCTCCCTATCATATTGCCATGGTATTCCAAGCAACAGATGACATGCATCCATTGGTAACACATCACATAGTATCCTATCTTGATACTTCCCTATAGAAAACTCAACCCATACTTGTTCATTGACCAATATATTCTGCCCCTTATTCAACCAAGTAACCTTGTAAGGACACACATGGGGTATCTTGATGAGGTTCAAATTCTGTACTGCCTCGTCTAATATGACATTATCAGTAGATCCCGAGTCAATGATGACCTTGCAAACCTTACCTAGTATCTTGCACTTGACTCTAAAAAGAGCTCTCCATTGTGACTTGGAAGAACAAGTTTTGTGACTGTGTTTTTGAAACAGAGCCTTGATCCAGTCAATTAATGGATTGAAAGGACTAAACTAATGGATTGAAGCTTTAATTGGTGACCTGTAATTACTTTGTGTGGCATTAGTTTAGTTTTGTGGCATGACTGGCTAATAGTTTTGTAAGTTAAGGAACCTGTGGTGTTAAGAACTTCTCACTGATACTATGCTTCTTGAAATCACTCTCTGCTATCCAAGTATCCTCTGACTTTGGTTGTTGTCTCCACTTCACTAGGTGCTCCATGTATGTCTTGTGCCTAGTCTTCTTCTTCACCCTTGAATCCAAAATCTTGTCAACCTATGGTCTGATCGGATTAGCTACCTTGAGTCCTTCCACATCCTTACTCACCTTAGCACTATACTGTTCCTCATCCATTTATGGTCCTTTATACTTCACCAAGTCCTTCACATTGAAGATAGGCGAAATGGACATCTCCTTGGGTAACTCCACCTTGTATGAATTTGATCCATACTTAGCCAACACTTTACATGGCCCTATCCTTTTCCTCTGTAGCTTACTTGGTATGCCTTTCTGTAGTCTTGTCTTGTTCAAGTATACCATCACCAAATCACCTATTTCAAATTGTAGATCTCTCTTCCCTTCATCTCTTTTAGCCTTCAACTTATGTACTGCCTCCTCTGATATGACATTATCAGTAGATCCTGAGTCAATGATAACCTTGCATACCTTACCTAGTATCTTGCACTTGACTCTAAAAAGAGCTCTCCTCTGTTTGTGTTCATCCTTGGTAGGTGCTTTGATCAAGATCCTCCTCAACATGAAACTCTCTCCTTTCTCTGAATCTAAACTCACCTCTAAGTTCTTGGAACAGTTCTCTTCTTGGACATAAGTGATCTTCTTCTCACCTTGTGAAGATGCTGGATTGTCAGGACACCTATAAGCCGGATGACCCAACTGTCCACAATTGTAACACTTTATGGAAGCAAAATGAGAACTTCTCCCAAATCCTCCTGATCTGCCTCTTCCACCATTGATAGAGCTTCTACCTCTATATCCCCCTCTACTATTTGTCTCCTGGAATTGTTCACCCACCTTGGAATCTCCGTGGCTTCTATTCTCATTTCTCCTTCCACCAAAACCTCCTCTATGTCCACCTCTAGGGTCTCTGCCTCTTCCTTTACCCCTGGTATTAGAATCTTGTTTCTTTTTTAGTTTCTCTTCCACTTTAATAGCCATATGATAGCAGCTATGGAGGGAAGTAAGTGTGAAGAGACTCAACTCCTCTTGTATGTTCCATCTAAGGCCGTTCAGATACCTAGCAACCTTAACGCTTTCAACTTCTTGCACTCTAGACCTAAGGCTTAGCTTTTGGAACTCTTCTGTGTAGGCAGCTACATCTAGTTCTCTTTGTCTGAGATTCTACCTCTTCTTATGCAATTGGATGTCATAGTCCTCAAGTAGATAGTTTTCCTTTACTTTAGCCACCATTGTTTTCCAATTTCCTATTGGCTTCTTGCCTTCCTTCTCTCTTTCTTCTTGCAAGAAATTCCACCAAGTTAATGCTTGTCCTCTTAACCTTGATTTGGCTATCTTCACCTTTTGTGCCTCTGTAATCCCATCACATTCAAAGTGATTTTCCATTTCCTCAATCCATTCCATAACTAACTCTGCATCCATTCTTCCTATGAAAACAGGGATGCCTTCTAGTGCCTTGCCACTTAATGCCTTCAATGCTTTGAGGAAGGGTTCCTCTACTAATGGAGGGTTAGGTTCTGGTTCTATGTCTTCCTCAACTTGGTTCTTACCCTTGTCTTTGTCCCCTGCTAACTGCACTTTCATCTTGCTTGCCGACTCTGCAACCTCTTCGAGTTTTTGCTTCATCTCCTCCACAACTTCTTCAAGTCATCTATTCTTTTCTTGTTGCTCTATCAAATCTCTAGCTAGCTCTGCATTAGTCATCATGGTGCTTTCTCCTATGGATTCACTTCTCTCTGACATTCACTTCTCAATTCCCAAGCCTTTTTTTATGGCTCTGATACCAATTTGGTGGGGAGTGCTATCTCTCAAGAGCACATTTTCTCTTTCTAAGACCTACTCTTTGGTCCTACTAGGGTATTCTTCTCTACCCTACTCAGAGGTCACTCCTAAGACCCCTATCTCCTTATAGAACTCTCCACCAATTTCAAATACTCACCTTCACTCTCACACCCCTACTAAGCACCTTTGTCTCAAATTTGCCTCAACGTTCCCCAAGCCATTCTTGGGATTGGGAGTAGGTCTTCCAACTATTCGTTGTGTTATCTTACTCCAATCTAATCCATCTTGTTGGATTCTTTCCTCATTTATCCATCGAATTCAAGAAAACCTTGTTTTAGGCCTTGTAGCCTTCTTGGTCAATTAGGCCTCCTAAAACCAGTATTCTTGGAATAACCCCAAGAATTCCTTAGAAAACTCCAAAACTCTTTAGGGATTCTCTCTATAGACCTCCTAGGCTTCAATATTTCCTAGGTTTTAGACCTCCTTAATGTCCGTACATAGGTCTGTCACCAAACCCCTATTTTCAAGGGTTTCTAGGGTATGTAACACAATCTGGTTTCTTTAACTTGATTGAGTGCTCTAATGGCCTCCTCTGCACTTCTCCTTGCATACAAATGTCCATGACACATACCCCTACACCACTACACCTTTTATTGGCACAAAGCAATCCGTTAGCAAGCCCTCTTGCTGTTGTTCTGTTCAAGCAACTAGCCAGAATGCCCCTACACTCGCCTAGAGCTTGATGAAACTATTAGATCTCCTACAACCAAATACTCCATAGACCATATTTACACTATTTACAGGGTCCTTTACTTGATTCCAAGAGGCCATGGAAGTTTAGCCACAGGAATTCAAGTGGGGAGCATCTTTTACAAAACTGGCCCTAAACCGGGCAGTGAAACAGTAACACACAAGAACTTACAAAACTATTAACCAGTCGTGCAGGAAGATGGGGGGCCAATTTGTGGCCACCCATCTTTTATTTTTTAAAAAATCCATAACGCAAGTGCGTTATAATGCGCTCACATTATGTCATGTTAAAAGAAAAAAAAAGAAAACTCATTTCATTTTTTGACTGTGCTATTTCCTCCATCCATAGCCTGCAAACCCTTCCCAAGCACACTTGCGTTATTGAGAGCTCAAAATTCTTGATTTCTTCACCGATTCTTCACCAGAATGTCACCACATCGATGAGGAGCTCAAAGGATTAAGTTTTTATTTTTTATTTTATGAATTTGTTATTAAGTATGTAGATTTAATATGTTTTTGATGTTAATTTCTTTAATTTTTAGGAGTTGATACACCACCTCCTCCTCCTCAAAATCTTTCTTCACCGCATGCCCAAATATCGCTGAACAAAAACCCCAACAAACACCTCCAACAACTCCTCAACATCCCCCTGGAACTCAACAAAATTTAGTGGGGGAAATTGAAAATAAAAAACAAATTGAGGAGTTAATTGCAAGGTTGAAAGATCCTGCAAGTTCAACCTCACAAAGAACTATGCTTGCATAATCACTTGAATCTATGTTAACACATGTAGAGTCAATTAGCAAGAAATTAAGTGGTTGAGTGGAGAAGAGACATGAGTATAGAGAATATTATGCAGATAAACTATCCTACAAAAAAGTCAAAAATGAAAAAATTACAAAAGTTGACTTGTGTTCCCTTTTCACAAACTCACGAAAAAATCAACCTCTACACCCTACAAGAAAGAGGTTCCCTATCCATTGGTGCAACCACGAAGGGATAGAGAACCATTTTTGGCAGAGGTAGTGGATGGTTTTTGACCATCCTCCATGTAACAATAATGAGGTCCCATAATATTTCTTGAGGAAACTCTACTGCAAGTTTGTCCTCAACAAAATCCCCAACTATTTTGATATGCGAGACTTCCAAGGTAGAGGTGGTAGGTCTGTACAGGACAGACTAGGGGAAAATCTTGACCCAAAATAGCTAGCAAGAAGAGCACTTGCTAGACCAGCCCATGAGCACGTGGCTATCCCTTCCATTGTGAAGGAGAGTGCTGAATTTGAGACACTATAGTCCATTAGTTCCTTGACCCTGATCATCATAGAGCTTGATAGTCCTACAACACAACGTGATCTGGGGAGATTTTGAGGAGTATGGTTTGACCCCATATTTATTATGCTTATGGGTCACCCTGTGGTTATGACCCCATGCATAGCCAGGAGGTAGGTGTGCAGGCTACATCTCTAGCTGAGCAGTTGGTGATGGCAGATGCCCTCCTGAATGAGGCTTTCGGCCTTGATACTCAAGTAAATGTTAGCAAGTTCATTGAATTTAATTTATTAAATCTCATTTTTTAAATGAAAGATTAACCAATTGAGTTTAATGATTGCAATGAAATTTCAAGGTCATAGCATTCATTTAGTTTTCCGTGGTTCTCCACCTCCATATTACACTATGACATGTACTACTGAGGTATGTAACTAGTAAATAATTATAAATATTACATGTGAATAGCATTGTTATATAAATGGTATTCTATTATGTGATTTTGGATGTTGAATAGGTTAATCTTGGAGATTTCATGACACCTCATAGTGGAGGTGGAGTTCAAAGCTTCACCGAGGTAATAAAATAAAGAGTTAAACTAATGAATTTTTTACTTAATAGATTTGTGTAGTTTATATTCATTTAGTTGAATACATTGAATTTCACATCTTTCAAACTTAAAGCATTACTTCACATTACATAACTAATAACTAGTTGTTGATAGATGACAAAATTTCAATTAAAATATATCTTTTTAGAAAGCCAACATAAGTAGTTATGCAATTACTTCATATTACATAACTAATAACTAGGAGCAGTTGCCAATTTCATTTTCTTGTCATGGCATTCCATGAGACCATATTTTATTGAGGTATTTTTTCAAACAATTCACTGTCTTGTCTATGCTACAAATGCTTGGAAAAAATATATTAAAGCATAATAGCAAGCAATAACATAGACAAGGAAATCAATTGTTTGAAAATATGCCTTAAAGAAATGTGGTCTCACGGTGATATCGCTATTTGAAAAAATTCTTTAAATAAATACGGTCAAATGTGGTCTCATGGTGATGGACATCACCATGAGACCACATATCTTTAAGGAATTTTTTCAAAAATTTGACTACCTTGTCTATGCTACCAAATTTTCCACACATGTCTACCAAAGCATTTTATCAAACAATTCACTTCCTTGTTTCTATGGCTAAAATCCTAAAATAGGTGCTTTCGAACAAACTATGGATGCTTGGAAAAGATCTATCAAAGAATAATAGTAAGCTATAGCATAGACAAGGTAGTCAACAATTTGAAAAAAAATGCCTCAAATAAATATGGTCTCATGGTGATGTCCATAACTATGACACCACATTTCTTTGAGGCATTTTTTCAAATAGCTCATTGCCTTGTCTATGATACCACATTTTCCACACATGTCTACCAAAGAATTTTATCAAACAATTCACTTCCTTGTTGCTATTGCTAAAAGCCTAAAACAAGTGCTTTCAAACAAACTATGGATGCTTGGAAAAAATCTATAAAAGCATAATAGTAAGCAATAGAACAAATAAGACACTGAGTTGTATTGGAAGAATGAAGAAGGAGACCTCCAATTTGTTGTCTTTGTTTTCATTAATGCCAACATTATTTGGTTTCCAATTTTCTACTCATTCGGTAAAATTTGGTTGTGCTTCATTGATTCAATAATTTGGTCTAGATTCACTTTGGGTAGAATATCGGTTCATATAATTTTAGTATGTTATTCAAGACTGTTGGATGCAGTAGTGGTCAAGGATTCAACAATTTTGGTTGAATAAGTTGAAAATTGTAAATGACAGTTGTTCGACTTACAAGTTTTGGGTTGATCTTCATTTGGCCAACTTAATCAAGTCGTATATGTCTCTTGGATGCTTAATGTGATTTTTCTTTGGTTAGGGCTGACCTAACTTATGTTTGGAACAATTTGTTTCAAGCATCAATTTTTGTTTTGTTTTGAAGCCAACAAGATATTTTGAGTTGAGTATGCTTACATCTAATTAGGCCAACCTAATTGATGTATGAAGATTTAATCCTGTATATATATATATGTAACATCCATATATTGTACACATATATATACAGATAGAAAAAGTGATAGTGCAAAAACATGCGACAAGAGTGATATTGTGTGAAGCTACTGATAGTTATTGATAGTTGCTATATACCTGCAAACTAGTGAAGGGATTTTATTTTTCCAGAGCTTAATTGGAAATGTACTCAACATACATAAGGTGCATTTCATTAATTCATATTCTAGCAGTGAGCCACACTCTTTTGTAATCATTTTTAGGCTGTGAGCCTTTCAAGGACAGTGTGCCCTATAATATCTTATGACCAATTATAATATATTATGAATTAATCCTCACTATGGTTTTTCCCACTTTGGGTTTTCCACGTAAAAGTCCTGGTGTCTATGAGTTGTGTGATGTTATGATCTCTTTCATGTTATTACTTCAAGTTATTGCTAGATATGTTTTAATAATTGGATAGTTAGTAATCAAATGTTTTTGTAGAATACTGATTCAACCCCCCTCAGTATTCTATGTTCAACAATTGGTATTAGAGCTTGGTTCCTTTGAAAAATTTTAACAACTTAAGGAAGATCTTGAAGCTTGAACACATGGCTAAAAAAAAGTATACTATTCCTTTGGAAGAGATCTATGCAGCTGAGGAACTCCATGCTGCTCTTGAAGATTTGGATAAAAGTGAAGATGAGAAAGAAACCCTAAAAGAAAACTTGAAAGAAGCAAATGAATGCATTAGAAAATTAAGAGAGAAAATCAAGAAGTTCAAAGAAAGGCATAGAGAAGTGAGTGATCAGTTGAAGAAAGCTAATGAAGACATCACTAGACTAAAGGTGCAAGTGGAAGAAAATAAAAGAATTGAAGAATGCCAAAAAATTGAAATTTAGAATAAAATTAATGAATGCAAAAAGCTTGAACAAGAAGTGGTAACTCTAAGATTTGACTTGGATAAGGCAAGAGCTCATAAAGAAAAATTCAAAACAAGTACTACAAAGCTTGATGAGTTGATTGCATTTCAAAAACCAACTAAGGATAAAGGTGGTCTAGGACTCGAAGAAGGACAAAGATCAAAGGAAAATCAGATTCCTAACAAAGTGGACAATCAAAGGAAGACTCAAGGCAATAATAAAAAGTTTAGGAACCAAAGAAGCAATACTAGAAGGATCCCTATTAGATAACCTAATGCTCAAAGGTACCCATATTTTAATGGAATTTGTTTCTCATGCAATAAATTTGGTCATAGGAAAACTAAATGTAGAAGTAGAATGAAAGAATGTTGGTTTCTTCTGAAGAAAATGTTTTGATTGCAAAAGTTTTGGACATAGAGCTATTGAGTGTAGAAATCAGACAATGATGAATAGATTCAATACTAGTAGAATGACTCAATCTTTTCAAGGCTATTGATATATATGTTATGCCTTTAGACATAATTCTAACCAGTGCTGATCAAAGATAAATTCGAATCAGTTTGGTCAGAGACAAGTTGTGTGCTACACGTACAATAAACCAGGACACATTTCAAAATTTTGCAAAAGCAAAATTGAGAAGAAACCTGATCCCTAACAAAAGAACTTGTGAACAAAGTGGATCTTACTGAAGTGAGAAAAGAGATGGAGAAGATTTGGAAGAAAAAGAAAGAATCTGAGAATAAGGATGATTCAAATACATCTATACTTGCATCTGGTGCAAATACTTCTAAAAATTAAACTCAACAATGGATTTAGGGGGAGCAGCGATAGATAAATTTAACAAAAAATAGTTACATAAGGATATATGATGTATGATGTTATTATGCAGACGTTGAAGAAGTTTTCGATAAAAATATGCAAATCTGGAAAATTGTAGAGCATTTTAGGGTTTATAGAGTATTTTACAAAGTGTTTATCAACTTTTGAAGTTGGAATCCATTTAATGAAAAAATAGGGAAAAATTTATAAGACATAAAGTGAGAAACTAAGTCGATTTAAACCAAATTTGCACAATTGGGAAGAAACAGAGCGAGATGAAGAGATTTGGAAGCGACTCAGAGAATTTGGCATCAAACCCTAGTTTTCACCGAAGCTTGAAAATGTATTTATTGTTATCTGAACTTTGTGGGTTTTAGTTGAAGTAACTCAGATTGACAGAGATAAAGAAGAAAAACCCAAGGCTATCGAGTTATCAAAGCCCATCAGAGAATCATCTGGAAGCACTCTCAAAGGTCTACTATCAAGGCAACAATAATTCAGCCTGTGCTACCACCTCAGTAAATTAAGCTACCTATTGGTTATTTTTCTTGCAACCTTCAATCCTAAGGAGAAACACAATGCCTAAACTAGGGGATTAATTGTTTAGGACAAGGAATCTGCACTATCAAGAGATTGAAGACAAGAAAAGCCAATGAAAGCCTTCTACACTTTGAGCTCCACAAGATTCAAGAGGGTACTCCTAATTGTAGGCCTGATTTTAAGATAAACTTATGCCAAGCAACAAATTACAGACCTATGAAAGTGGATAGTTCTCAGGTGTATGAGTGCTGGGTATTGTATATTCTACTAGGTTCAAGCATAATCCCACTTGCATTGAACATTACTGAGAATAAATAACTTAAATATCTTCATCTCAAACACATAGAGGGTTACTAGGTAAACTTGTCTCAAATTCAACCTCTATACTCTTTCAAACACCATGAAGATATAGGAAACTATAATAACTTAAACATGAAAGAAGAAGGACCAAAGTAACATAGATTTAATATGATTAGATTGTTTTTGAACATGATCTTGGTAATATCGTAGATCAATGCCTAATCCTAAGGCATGGAGTCAAATCTAAGCTCATGAATACAAACTTAAACAACAACTTATATCAAATTAGTGACCCTTTAACAATTAAAGTCTTGCATTAATTGTAACCTCTTATATTACTACATAATCATACTTAAAGATCCATTTCATTCCCTCAAACCCAAAATAATTTGCATACAGAATTTAATTCTTAACTTGAAGAAACCCATACACAAATCACACAGCTACAAAAAGATTGCAATGACAAATAAATATATCATTGATATATTTAATCCATATGCTACCCGAGAACACAAAATAAAGATAACTTCTAGAATATTTTTTATTGATTTGCTCAAACTAATTGACAGTGTTATAGAAATATGTACATTCATTTACTATAAATAAAACTCCAACTCCCAGCTAAGCATTCTTTATTTCCTTCCCCTAAACCAAAAGTTCATAACTTGTAAAAATGAGAAAAAGAAAGAAGATATAGAAGGAGAAACCCTAAAACTACATCTTTAATTGACACCTGATCCATTCTCCTCCGTTGATCTGTAACTACCTTTGCTTCCAGAAGAAGTTTCAATCTGCTCCCAGATTAATGCATCTTGCATTTGCTGCCGCTCTAATAGAAAAATATTCCCTTCATGATGACCTTATCATGCCCTTGTTGTTGAAAATATCCTTGCAGCTGAAAAATATCTCCGTGAAAGTCTTTCACTTCTTCTTTTACCCCTTTGGTGAAAAATTATTAGCTTTGTTTTACCCTAGCTGCCAATATTTTTCTCCTCCATAATTTTTAACTCTTCTCTCCATTTGCCCATAAAAATATTTACCCATGAAATTTCACTTTTCACTTTATAAGTGAAGAAATTTAATTCATTCCTGGGCAAATAAGATATTTACCCATGCCCTTATCTTCACCATTTTGCACTTTTACTCATATCCTTTTTAAATGGTGAAAAAATCATAATATTGGGCATAATTTTATATTACCCACACCTTATAATTAATTCCCAACACAAATATTTTTTCCAAGCAACATACTTTAAAAGTTTAAAACTTCAAAACTTTAAAATATTTACTTGGACCCACCATGGCCTTTATTATTCATTCCTCACTTCCCCATTGCATTTTCTGACGAAAACAAAAACTTGCTAGGGCCAACAGGCAAGGCATTATTTAACTTTAAAATAGAGCTTCAATATTTCACTTCCTTGTGTGTCTATAGTATTTAGGAAAATAATATTTTATTTTAACGGGCTGGCGGGGAAGTCACTACAACCAGATAAAATATTTACTTTCCCATGCCCCCACAACTCTTCTCCTAATGTCATCCTTACTCTTTTAGGCAAGGGGGGATTAATCCATGTCGATCCTCTATTTGTTGGCATTGATCAAGCTTTTCCCTAACAATTATCTCATTCAACTAGCTCACGATGAAAATGGTTGCATCAACACAGGCTTACAGTAGTCATCCTGCAAATCTATCCTCATTTCATCGAATCCCTTCCTTGATTGCTCCCATGTTTTTAAGATCATAGAGAATAAATTTCAACCTCTTCAAATTTTTATCTTCACTGGGTCGTTTTTCATAGTGCATGGGCATTTTTATGGCTGCAAACACTTGAAATCCATCACAAACATGATTAAAAACACCTCCCAGGCACTATGAATGGTCAGTGGATGAATTTAAACCATTAATCATCAATCCTGAGCTCAAATAGACTCCCAAAAATTTGCCAAAGCTAAAAATGTGATTCATAGTCTCTCAGAACTCTCTGCTCAAATGCGACGAAAATCCATCAGAGACACCTCAATGGAGATAATAACATGCCAATCATCATTGCAATAGAAATTGCAGATCAAAATCACCCCAAACACTGTGCTCCCAACATTCCCCCACTCTTTTCTTGGCCGCACCAAAAGCTTTCACGGGCTCACGAGGAAAGCTTGTTGCAAAGTTTATAATGTTTTAACTTTATAAAACATTAAAAATTGAAATATTCCCTAATCACATTGCATTCCACTTTTGAAGAAATTTAAAATACTTAAGATATTTTAAATATTTGCCTTTTAGACTTTAGGAAATATAGCAATTTTTAATTTTACCTGCAAACCAGATAGGGAAAAATCATTGCGAGCAAACCAGGGCACTTGAAACCACACAAATTTGCGTATGGACTCTATAATTTATTTAGAGAAAACCCATTTCCTCAAAGATCACATCGGAAAAATACTTCAGGTACCTCCTTTGTAAACAGGCCTGTCAGATGCCTTTGCTGCGACTAAAATGCATTAGATGACCTTTGTTTTTGATGAAAGTGGATATGGAGAGGTTTTATACCAAAATGAGAAATGGGTTGCATTTAGAATTACAAATTTTGGAACACCCATTTTGACCCAATTGCAGTAAGAAGACAATTAAATAACCCATTAGAACTCATCTAGGGGACATGAAACTGAGCATGCATGTTACCATTTGAACCAAAAATTCAATGCAATAAAAAACTTGAAAAAATTCATCCTGAGGTGCAAGATATTAATAACCAAAATGGCTTAGTTAGACTTTTCTGCACTTGCACCTATTGAAAACCAATTAGGGCTCACCAAGTTGCCATCTCGAAAAAATATCAAATCACCTCCTGAGTAACTACCACTAGACACACTAGGTCATTTGGGTACAATGAGTATGTGTGCAAGAGGGATTTCCTTCAATCCACATTCGTCAAAATATATTGAGGGTCAAACTTGACCTCCTTGAAACATTCAGGAAATGCAGATGCAAAAAGTGAACAAACTGCATTTGCTTTTGGCCTGGTAAAAATATCAAATCTAATCTAGAGACTCTGATAACAAACCATGGAGCATATGAATGTGGGGAGAATGGAGAGCACCAATCCATTTGACATGAAAATAAATTGGCTTCAAATGGTGACCCTCCAAAGTAGGTCACTTGGGTAGATTTTTCAGGGGCACCTCTTAATGTGTAAATCAACTTTTTCAGTGTTCCACAGGGTTTCAGGGATGGGGACGGGGGGATAACAAGGGACATGTTTCGAGGATGCGGGGTCTAAGTTTGGGGGCGATGGAGGGACGATGTCGGGAGGGCGGCATGGTCCTAAAATACATATAGTTCTTGAAAAAATAGTTATAAAAAGATGTATAAGTATAAGAATTATACATCTTAGAGACAACTAGGAGTCCCCTAGGCATCTTGAGAACACCCCAACATCCTTGAAGTCCTAGAAATGTCTTGGAGACAATGAAATTGGTGGTGGGATGGTGGTGCTGGTGGTGGGCTGGTGGGGGAGTGACCCCCCCAAGTCCCTAAGTCTCCGAGATGTCCCCGTCTAGGAAACACAAGGTTTTTGGGGGGGACGCGTCCTCGAGAAACACAACTTTTTCATCATGGGCCTTCAAATTTTGAAAATTTTGAAGGTGCCATTAGTGGCTTTGACTAGGGATGTATGCCCCTTGTGGGCATAACAAGAATTTAGATCCTCTCGAGAAGCAAACCAAATGCCAAAATCATTGGGCAACAAAGTCTTTATTTTTTCAACTTTTTAACCTCGCCACCAAATGAAAAAAGGAGAATCAATGTTTGCCTCTGTCAAACACTAATCTGTTAAAAGTAGCTAATCTCTTTTAATCCATACTTGTCTTTGTCACACCACATCAACATGAGTGACTCCATTCTTGCAAAGACAAGTGTCAAGCTACCTTTGAACAAGTGAGAACTTGCTCCTTGTTTTGCTTTACTGTCACATGGCCACCAAATGACATAGGCTGCATCACTGCCACTCTTTTCATTTTTTGATTTTGTGGCAAGTGACAAAATGTGAGGATAGTGATTAAGACCATTTGAAAACACAATCTTATCATATTTACCAATTCCCTCACAATGATTAGGCTCGGAAAAGATATCATGCCACAAAAATAGTGTGTAATCCTCCTATGTGTTAAGCAAAGAATGCTCACACATTTGTAACTCATCCAACTAAATTACATCACATGTGATTTTGTCATCATCCCAACAACACTACCCCATCAAATTACCATATGCCTCAAGGTTCTGAAAATAAGACTCATTAACACCCACAAATCCACTGTCCACATTCAAATCATAACATTCAAAAGAAATGTCAGCATCCCAAACAATGTTTTCTACTTCAATTTCATACACAAGAATGTCAACATTAGTACTGATATCACACACAAAAGTTTCAAGAGTAGGTTCAGATGACTCATAATTTACTTCTGCAACAAATTCTTCACAATGACTGTTTAAAACACATTCACTGCTGCAAGAAGTATCATATTCAACACCACTTCCTGCTGCATCAACATGACCATTTGAAGTATACTGCTTATGAGGAAGACTATGAGTTGCAGATCCAAAAAAAAGATCCTCATATGCATCCATGTGATTGACACAATCACATTCTTCAAGTGCAAACTCATCATAGAAAATGTCATTAGCTGTTGTAGCATTTATCACTATATTTTCACTTTCATGTACAACTACATCAATGATATCCTCATGCAAACATTCAGTGATAAATTCAAAGTTAGAAAAAAAAGTAGAAGAAGGTAAAACATCAAACAAAACAAGAGTTCCTTGTTCATCATTATCAACATATGCATGCTCCTCATAACCAACTACTTGAACTGATTCATCTAATGAATCTCTTGCATAAATATCTCCTTCTTCGTTCACATTGCTGCAAAAACTAGTAGAGCTACCTTCTTCACTGTCAAATTGAAAACCATTATGTGTCTCTTCATTACAACTACTTGTGAATGATTGCTTCAACTAAAATTCATTTCATACCTTGTGAGTTGCATCATAATACTACTGATCACACATTTCTTCTTCAAAAAGAATGCTCAATTCATATATCTCATCATGTTCTTGTGAGGTTTCAAAAAAGTTCTCATCATTTTCTTTATTTAAACACTTTCCACTCAGATAAATCAATTCTGCCTCCTCTTCTTGAAAGGAATCATAATCATTAGGGCTGCAAGCAAACTTGCAATCATCTTGATCACCCAGAGAAGAATTATTTTTAGCTTGTTGCAAACTTCCATTTACAACACCATTGTTCTCATCATGAAGACATGAAACTACAAAATCAACATGATCTTCAACTGTATATTCAAAGTCCATAGATGAAAAAATACTTTCATTATCATCTACATCATTGCAAGTTTCTTTTGATATAGAAAATTGGTTTTCTATTTTTATATTTTTAAAGTAAATAGAAGAAACTTCAGATGTTTCATATATCTCTTCATATTCTTCTTGGGTATGCAGATTTCTTTCTTCAGACAAGGATTCATCATCCACTTCACTAGAATTATCCATGAACAGTTTCTCAAGCTCTTTCCATGAACATATGGAATGCATTGGTAAACTAGAAAACCAGTATTCAACAATATCTTCTAAAGTTCTTACAAAAAATTTCATGACAACATCCTCTTCTACTATTTGAAAATCTTCCATTACATCAAGAAAATATTGTACATGTTGTGATGCTGATTCTTCAAAACCTCCTCTAAACTTAGGAAAATATTCATTAATTCTTCTTGGGATAGAATGTGGGTAACCTTAGATTTTACCAAAATCTAGAGGGTCATATCTCTCACTAGTGAACACTTTCTTTTGAGGACATGGATGTGTTCTAGGCATGATATTACAACTTGTAGAGGGAGAACTAGGGCAACAATACATTTTTGCAAATAAAATTTATTCCCTCTACAACTAGTTTCTTCTCAATACCCTTTTCAGAATATCCTACTTTCTCATTTCCTTTTCTACTAGTATCTTAAAATACTAAATAAGGGGTAGTATTAAATAGAACATTTTGTTGAAAAACTTCATACACAAATATTACAATAGAAAAATACCCGAGAACTGCTGCAACCAACTTCTAATGATGTAGAAAATTATATAGAGTCGCCACCTCTTTGAAAGAGGAAAATATTTTCAAGCAGTAGAAAGCTTCTTCCAAGATCTATGTATTTCTGAGTTCTCTCTACCAGTAGAGCACCGAACTTCAAGAATACATCATAAACATTGCAACAATCTCCTTCAAGTATGCAGGTCCTTGGATCATTTGACCCAAAACCATAGATCAACAAACTGATTGAATCTTCAAATGGATAATACTGGAGTTGTCCTCAGTGGAGTCACCAATCTATTGGTGACTCGGATGGGAAAATAAGAGTCCACAATTTCCAATCTCTGGTTACAAACTATTTTAAAAGTTTAATGACTCTTAAGGCTAGATGATCTTCTATTAGATATTTTATCAAGTAACTCCCTAGTAGAGTCACCAATCTGTTGGTTATTTTTCTTGCAACCTTCAATCCTAAGGAGAAACACAATGCCTAAACTACGGGATTAATTGTTTAGGACAAGGAATCTGCACTATCAAGATATTGAAGACAAGAAAAGCCAATGAAAAAGGCCATGAAATCTTTCTACACTTTGAGCTCCACAAGACTCAGGAGGGTGCTCCTATTTGTAGGCCTGATTTTAATATAAACTTATGCCAAGCAATAAATTATAGACCTATGTGTGGTAGCTAAATCCTGCAACATGTTAGTATATCATGGAAATCAAACTAACATGGCAAAATCAAGCAAACCTTATGAAATAATACTCCATGATTCAAATGCAACCAAATAACAAAGGTAAGCAAAGCATATAAAACATGAAATATATCTACCCCATATTGGATTGGTGCTCTTTGAATATGTGAAAGAGCCCTTTCCCAATCCTTTGATAAGTAAGATGATATTATGGACAAGATTGACTCTCAAATGGAGAGAGTGACCTTGCATGTAATGTGTTGTCAAATTGTGTGTTGTTGTGATAAGCAAGATTGATTCTCAAATGAAGAGAGTAACCGTGCATGAAAAAGTGCTGTGTTGAATGAGAGAAGATGCATTGCATTTATAGGAGAAGCTGAGAGAATAGAGGCCAAGATTAGGCAATGTGGGACTAAATCCCATCCAATAGGATAGAGACACTTGTCATAATGGGATTGGCCAAAGCTTGTGCAAGTTTTGGCCAATGTGCCCATTCAAATTTGAAAAATGTCAATAAATGCATGTTGTTGAGGTTTTTGGGGGGAATTATCTTTGTCCAAAAAAGTCAAAGATGAGAGTTTTTGAGGGAAAATAAGTCTTTTTAATAAATCAAATAAATTGATTTATTGGTGCAAGTGGGTGGGTTAGTTAGGAGTTTAGATTTGACTCTAGTTGAGTCAAAATCTAGAGAATGGTAATTATGATTAGAAGTTAATTAATTTAGATTAATTAACTTAGGGGATTTTTAGGGATTTGATATTTGATTTTAAATCAGTTTGATTTATTAAATAAAATAAGAAGAACTTTAGGAACTTAATTAAATAATTTGATTTAATTAAGTCTGATGAACATTAGGGATTTAATCAATAAAATATTTTAATTGATTAATAGAAGAAATGAATGCATGATGTTAGTTTTGCATGTCTACATTTTTCCCCTCTTTGAAGCAATGTTCTCGTTGCATTGGTTCAAAGAATGATGTTATCGATATCGCAATTAAAAAAAATTCTGATTTTCCAGATGCCCCAACGAAAAGAAATACGCTAGTACACTGCCCCCTCGAGAGATCGAGCGAAAGGATTCGATTTGAGGTGGATCTCATGATAAAGAGGTTCAAAATGGATGTATGGATGATGATACTATATGATAATTATGATAATGATGATGAAAATGAGATGTTTGGAAGATGCTTAGAATAACAAATTTATATTATCCTAAACAACTTAAATAATTATGCAATGCATGTGAGATGGATGAGATGGATGATGTTGTCCTATAATGATATGACGTGATTATGCAAGATGAGAGGATGAATGCAGCATGGATGCAGGATGGATGCATTGTTAGCGTGAAAGAAGGTAGAAGAATGAGAGGGATGAACCCTTAAATTCAAGAAGAATACAAAAGTCCAACAAGACAACTTTATTAGAAATGATGATGAATGATCATGATGTATTGCTTATCCAGGGATGGGAAAAGAGCATACCTTTCTTTATGTTTGATAACACACGTAGGTGCGATGCATCAAGGTATTAAGAACCAGGATGGCGTGGCGCCTAGTGTGATGGACTTTGACTCGACAATCAGATAGGAGTGCTCTTGTTCACACTTGACATACGAAAACCTTGCTAGGACGAACCCAACAAAGCAAGTATTCGCCAAGTTATTTTACAAGAACATCCAATAAGCACAACAGACAAAAAGATAATGATCATTGCCCCATTCCTTTCTCTCTAAACCAGTTTTGTTTAGGCATCATTGAGAGGTCCTTGGAATGAGTGCAAAATAAGATAAGTCTAAACAAGACCAAGATAAAATAAACAAACAAGATAATGTTCTTCATACCGCTAGCCAAGGCTAACTATTGTGGGGTACCTAATCCTTATGTCCATTGCAGGAAAGCTTCATCCTAGGACATGTAGTGATCAGGGTTTTGGTGGGACTGATTGGGTGATAAGCTATTGATACTTCGAGTTGACCAACTTGCTTGCTTACTGATCTAGATTGAAGACTCTGATGATTAGGTGTTCACTTTGGAACCTGCTAAACTTGCTTCTGATTGCTTCACCAAAGGATGAAGGCAACAATAATTTATTATGAGCGGTGATTATTGCAGGTGAAACCGAGATGGGACGGGTGCACCATTTTGGATTTTTCAGATATTTGGATGTTTTTGATATTTTGAATTTTTTTTTTTTGAGGCTATTTTGATTTTCAGCTTTTTCAATGTTTTTGGTATTTTTTGAGATTTATGAATGTTTTTGGATTTTGTGTCTCAGGGACCAATCAAAGATGGCCTTGCCTACGTTTAAGCTCAGAGATGGCATAGTTCAGATTCTGATTGACTTGACTGGTAATGAGATAGATGGGAAAACGGATTGCCATTGTGATGGACGCCTAAAATCCTAAAATATGAAAAAGATGGACAAACGAATGCCTCTGTGACGGACGCCTAACTAGATGGGAAAACAAATGTCATTGCGACGGATGCCTAAAATCCTAAAATGTGAAAAAATATGGACAAATGAATGCCCCTGCAACGGACGCCTAACTAGATGGGCAGACGGATGTCATTGCGACAGACGCCTAAAATCCTAAAATGTGAAAAAGATGGACAAACGAATGCCCCTGCGACGGACGCCTAAAATCCTAAAAATATGGACAAACAAATGCCTCTGCGACAGACGCCTAACTAGATGGGCAAACGGATGTCATTGCGACGGATGCCTAAAATCCTAAAATGTGAAAAAGATGGACAAACGAATTCCTCTAGCGCCATTTGTAGGATACCAAAATCTTACACATGGATTGTATAGATTTGGCCATCCTCATAGAATAACAAAAATCATTGACTCCAAACAAAATGATAAAATTGAGACAAACATGCAATGGAGAAAATGAAATACAACCTATTCTATGGTGGATTGGTGCCCTCCATGAAGATGTGAGAGAGCCCTTTCCCAATCCCTTTCTAAGCCAAATGAAATAGACAATGAGTTGCTATGAGCTCAAGTTGCCTATAGTTCAGATGCATTCAAAATGTAGTTGTTATTGTTTGAAGGAGAGAAGCCTTCAACTTATAGTTGACCTTGAAGGGAGGAGAGGCCAAATTGATGAATGTGGGATCATTCATGGGCCAATGACAAGATGACACTTGTCAAGCTGTGAGAGGGTGAGGAATGTGTAAGTCTTGGCCAATGTGCCAATTTGAATTTGAATTTTGGATGAAATGACATGTTTAGGGGGGATGAAAGGTGCATTAAATGTCAACTTTGACTTGTGCAAGTGACATGTAAGAGCATTTAATGCTTTGTTGGAAGGGACAAATCCTTGGAGGGAAGATTCAAATTGGAAGAATATTCCATCTTGATGCCCTTTTGAAAGTAATTAGAAGAATTGATAAATCAAATAATTGATTTATTGGTGCAAGTGGGTGGGTTAGTTGAGAGTTTGGATTTGACTGTAGTTGAGTCAAAAGCTAGAGAATGGTAATTATGATTAGAAGTTAATTAATTCAGATTAATTAACTTGGGGGATTTTAGGGATTTGATATTTGATAAATCAAATGAGAAGAACTTTAAGGATTTGATTAAATAATTTGATTTATTTAATGAACCTTAGGAAATTAATCAATAAATTGTCTTAATTGATTTTTGATGAACGATGTTAGTTTTGCATGTCTACACTATGAAAGTGGATAGTTCTCAAGTGTATGAGTGCTGGGTATTGTATATTCTACCAAGTTCAAGCATAATCCCACTTGCATTGAACATTACTAAGAATAAATAATTTAAATATATTCATCTCAAACACATAGAGGGTTACTAGGTAAACTTCTCTCAGATTCAACCTCTATACTCTTTCAAACACCATGAAGATATAGGAAACTATAATAACTTAAACATGAAATAAAAATGACCAAAGTAACAGAGATTTAATATGATTAGATTACTTCTGAACATGATCTGGGTAATATCATAGATCAATACCTAATCCTAAGGAATGGAGTCAAATCTAAGCTCATGAATGCAAACTTAAACAACAACTTAAATATCAAATTAGCGGCCCTTTGAAAATTATTGCCTTGCATTAATTAAAACCTCTCATATTACTGGGTAATCATACTTAAAGATCCATTTCATTCCCTCAAACCCATAGTAATTTGCATACATAATTTAATTCTTAACTTGAAGAAACCCATACACAAATCACACAACTGCAAAAAGATTGCAATGACAAATCAATATATCATTAATATATTTAATCCATATGCTATCTGAGAACACAAAATTGAGATAACTTCTACAATATATTTTATTGATTTTCTCAAACTAATTGATAGTTTTATAGAAATTTGTACATTCATTTACTCTAAATAAAACTCCAACTCCCAGCTAAGCATTCTCTGTTTCCTTCCCCTAAACCAGAAGTTGAGAATCTGTATAAATGAGAAAAAGAAAGAAGATATAGAAGAAGGAGAAACCCTAAAACTACATCTTCAATTGACACCTAGATCCATTCTCCTCTGTTGATTTGTATCTGCCTTTGCTTCCAGAAGAAGTTTCAATCTGCTCCCAGATTAATGCATCCTGCATTTGCTGCCCCTCTAATAGAAAAATATTCCCTTCATGATGACCTTCTCATGCCCTTGCTATTGAAAATATCCCTGCAACTAAAAAATATCTCTGTGAAAGTCTTTCACTTCTTCTTTTACCCCTTTGGTAAAAAATTATCAGCTTCATTTTACCCTGGCTGCTAATATTTTGCTCCTCTGTAAAACTTTTACTCTTCTCTCCATTTGCCCTGTAGTGAAAAATTGGTTTGCTCGTGAAAGCCCCTTTATTTGCCCCTGCCATTGCACTTTGCATATTCATCCCCAACAAATAAAATATTATCTTTATAGTTGGAGACTTTCAATTTTGCATTGAGTTGCATAAAAATCTTTACCCATGACATTTCACTTTTCACTTTATAAGTGAAGAAATTGAATTCATTCATGGGCAAATAAGATATTTACCCATGCCCTTATCTTCACAATCTACACTTTTACTCATATTCTTTTTAAATGGTGAAAAAATCACAATATTGGGCAAAATTTTATATTACCTATGCCTTATATTTATTCCCAGCACAAATAATTTCATCGAGCAACATACTTTAAAAGTTTAAAAGTCTAAAAGTCTAAAACTTTAAAATATTTACTTGGGCCCACCATGGCCTTTATTAATCAATCCCCGCTTCCCATTACATTTTCACGGAAACAAAAACTTGCTTAGGCCAACGAGCAAGGCATTATTTAACTTTAAAATAGAACTTCAATATTTCACTTCCTCGTGTGCCCGCAGTATTTAGGAAAACAATATTTTATTTTAACAAGCTGATGGGGAAGTCACTACAGCTAGGTCAAATATTTACTTTCCCGTGCCCTTGTAACTCTTCTCCTGACGTCATCCTCACTCATTCAGGCAAGGGGGGATTAGTCCATGTTGCTTCTTCTCTTTGCTGGCGTTGATCAAGCTTTGCCCTAATAATTACCTCATTCAACTGGCTCACGATGAAAATGGCTACATCAACACAGGCTTACAGTAGCCATCCTACAACTCTATCTTCATTTCATTGAAGCCTTTCCTTGATTGCTCCCACGTTTTTAAGATCACAAAGAACAAATTTCAACCTCGTCTTCAAGTTTTTATCTTCACTGGGTCGTTTTTGATAGTGCATGGGCGTTTTTATGGCTGCAGGCACTTGAAATCCATCACAAACATGATTAAAAACACCTCCAGGCACTAGGAATGGTTAGTGGATGAATTCAAACCATAAATCATCAATTCTGTGCTCAAATAGACTCCCAAAAATTTGCCAGAAAGCTAAAAACGTGATTCATAACCTTTCAACCAAAACTCTCTGCTCAAATCCGACGAAATCCATTAGAGACACCTCAATGGAGATCATAACATGCCAATCATCATTGCAATAGAAATTGCAGATCAAATCCACCCCAAACACTATGCTCCTAGCATTCTCCTGCTTTGAGTGACTTTTCCTAGCCACACCAAGGGCTCAAATATGCCCTAATCATGTTGCATTCCACTTTTGAAGGTGTTATCTACTAAAATTGCACCCTAGCTAAGATGCAAGACAAAAACATGTCAGGCTGCAACACTTAGCTTTTTAGAGAGAACATGTGATCTTTTCCGGGCTGTGAGTCACCAAGATCTGGAAAAGAACCTCTGGAGAAGGCCGGCTTCCTAGTTGGTTATCACCTACTTTACTAAATTTTGAAGGGAAAAGGGAGAGAGATTGCATAAAATGATAACTACCTCCTAAGGTGATACACCAGAATATGACTTAGACTTTGGAAAACTCAGATTTCATACACTTGTACATAATGACTGAAGAAAACAACTTGCACGACTTGTTTCTATGTGCCTTGCATAAGTGTTTTATAAAAAGGCCTTATTGCTTGAGCTCTTAGGAGGAGAAGACCTCATAGCTAAAAGTAACCTGCAATTTTGACATAGATTATAACCTGCAAACATTACACTTCTCTACAAAAAGGTACTAAAGCCATGAGACAGAGTTAAGGGAAACGAAATATTATCTCACAATAACTTAATCCATCATGTGAAAATACACAATATTGTAGTAACAAGAAGACAAAATACTCCATTCAATGATGCCCAAGGTATGCACTGTATTCCATATCTAAATGAGTTACAAAACTTTGCAAAATTCTGCCAAAGGACCTAAAAATCACTAAGTGCAAAAAAATGCCAATCTAGAACTAGTTACAATGAAGTCACATAAGTGACTATATCACTCAACTCCCAACAAGATCCATCAAAATAGGACCTAGAAGCTCTATGGGTCGGATGAAACAATAAGGCCTAATTTCTAGCAACTGATTCGTCTCCAAAGAGGCTCCAAAAGGTTGAAAAGGTCACATTTGACCGAGTCCAAGATAAAAACATAATAAATTAATGCCTAAATGCTCTCAAAATGCTCCAAAAGAAAATAAAGAAGCCTCCTAAATCCTCTCCATGTGTTGGTAAACAAACTCCAACCACTCCTATATGTTTGCAAAAGCATAAAAGCTCCAACTAAGTTGTTTAAAGCTTTTATAAGGCGTAATACATAATATTTTGTATCTAAAATATCCATTTGATTAAATGACTTATAATTGCATTATTTAAATCAAATTTTTTTACAGTTAAATAATGCAAAAAATAACAATACAAGGCCCGATCTTCGTTTGGAAAACATAAGTCTAATAAGACTTAATCAGCATACATAGGAGAACAAAACCTAAGGCATAAGACTTAAAGTCTTAACCAAAGCCATATAATAGTTGCTTGCTTTATTATATTGTTTTTAAAAATCAAAGGCAAAAGAATGCTATCGATATGAATTAGGCTAAAACCCTAAAAAGCAAAAAAAAGCAAAAACACAAGGCACATCACTTAGTTTCGAAGCTTCTGGATGAAGCTAAGCCACCAAGGGTTTCATGGAAAACTATAGAAGGTCTTCTGGCAGGTTTTGTGATGGAATTAGAGGCATTTCCACACATTTTTCTATTGATTCTTCTATGAAGAAGCTGGTTCTTATGCTTTTCTCTGAATTTTCATCACCTTTATGCTAGTCGCGCCGCCATGCTTTAGCCTACGGAGGTTTCAAGTATTTTATCTTATGGGTACGCACTCTAAAAGAATTTTTATCACTTTACTTCATTTGTATGGGTAAAAACCTACTTTGAGCTCCATTTTTTGTAAAATGATGAGGATGTTGTCTAAAGTTTCCTATACGATGCATTTGCTTACAATTTTTGGAAACAAAATTTTACTTTCTCCGAATTCTCCTCAAGCTTGGCTCTAGTTGAAGAAAATATGATGCTTTCCTCTTCTCTCTATGCTACGACATCACTTTCCCTGTAGCATAATCCTTATACTTTGCCTTGTGTCTTTGGCATGAACATTTCCCTGATAGCCGTGAGTCAAAATTTGTCAAAGCAATGGAAATATTTCCATTTTCCAAGTGACTCTTCATATTTCTGTTCATCTCATGCTTCAATTGTGTAAGAAGTAATGAAGTTTTCTTTTAAAATTTATGTATATGTAAAATGCTCGATGCCTTCTTGCAAGAATTCGAGGGCTTGATCTCACCATAGGCCGTAACTTTTCATCTGTACATTTAGCATATGTCTCTGTTTCTAAAACAAAAACAAAACCCTCCATTTCAATGGCCGCGACCACCCATCATACTAGCACTGGGGTTTGCATTTTCATTATCTTTGATCTCTGTGTCCCTTTGTTTTCATATAACCACATAGTCATTTTGTTGACAGTTGAGGGCTTCATTTATAACCATGATCTCTATACTTTGCAATATTATTGAAGTCTTAATATGTGACCTCAACCGAGGCTTGGCATATAGTATGTCATATATGGAGAACAAAACATATGCTCTTTGATATTCTTTTCATTTTTATCCCTCTATTTGTGTATTCTGGGCTGAAATAAATGACCTTTGATTGTAATTTGGAAGAAGATTGAACTTTGAGATTTGTTCATTTGACTGCCATGATTTATAAAGCATGCATGTTATATCACATGATACCAAGCTTACCATTGAAATCTTGTTCCATTTAGCTTCTATAATTGCTCACCATACTCCTTATGTTTTTGAAAACTGCTTGTTTCAGTGAGCAAATACCTAAAAGGCTATGCATAAACTATGAGCTGGGCTCAACCCTTGTGGGAGCCACATTTATCCCCACTCATATTTAAACTGATGAACAACAACATTGCATTTCCTATTTCTGCACATGACACAAACTAGTTAGTAAAAATAAAGCATTGTTTGGATTTTCTAATGTGAATGCGAGTGCGGGTGTAAGGATGATAGGTCAGTTATTGCTTAGATCTTTTGGATCTAACTTCATTCTGTGTGATTTCAGGATCTGCAGTTGGAGGACAGAAAGCGGGAGTAGGAAGGTAGCAGAAACACGTAAGCAACATCATCATTGCCAGTCATTCAGGCAATGACTGGCCCCTATGACTCTTATGCCTTATTTTTTTTTGTTCATACATGTATTCATGTTATAAATTCTAGCATTGAATTTATTTTTCTTAGCTAGTTTCACGGCTCGTGTGAAGCAATTTGAATACTTTGATGAATAAAGGTTACATTTTTCAGAAAAATACTTGATAGTGTATCAGTTTGCTTCTCTTTTCTTCATAAAAATGCAATATTTATTCATGAATGGAATTAAAGTAATATTTTCATACTATGGCATAAAAAGCATGATCAAAATTTGTAATGAACACCACTTAGCAAAAGTGCTCTTCTTGATTTGAGCTTGTAGGTGAAAATTGTGTAACATAAGGTATTTAAAATATTTAAGATATTTTAAATATTTGCCTTTTAGACTTTAGGAAATATAACAATTTTTAATTTCACCTATGAACCAAATAGGGAAAATTCAATGCGGGCGAACTGAGGCACCTAGAGCTGTGGAAATTTGTGTATGGACTATAATTTATTTATAGAAAACTCATTTGCTCAAAACTCGCATCGCCAAAATATTTCAGGTACCTCCTTTTTAAATTGGCCTGGGAGATGCCTTTGCCGCAGCTAAAATGCATTAAAATAATGCATTATATGACCTCTATTTTTGATAAAAATGGAGCTGGAGAGGTTTTAGACCAAAAAAGAAATGGGTTGCCTTTAGAATTGCAAACTTTGAAACTTTTTTGGAACACCCATTTTGACCCAGTTGAAGTCAGAAGACAATTAAATAACCCATCAGAACTCATCTAGGGGTTATGAAACAAAGCATGCATGTTACCATTTGAACCAAACATTTAATGCAACAAATGACTTGGAGAAATTCATCTTGAGGTGTAAGATATTAATATCGAAAATGGCTTAGTCAAACTTTTCTGCACTTGCACCTGTTCAAAACCAATCAGGGCTCACCAAGTTGCCATCTCAGAAAAATATCAAATCACCTCCTGGGTAACTACTGCTGGACACACTAGGTCATTTGGGTACACTGAGTATATGTGAAAGAGGGATTTCCTTCAATCCAAATTCGTCAAAAGATATTGAGGGTCAAACTTGACCTCCTTAAAACATTAAGGAAATGTAGATGCAAAAAAGTGAACAAACTGAATTTTCTTTTGACCTGGTAAAAATATCAAATTTGATTCTGAGACTCTGAAAACAAACTAGGGAGCATATGACTGTGGGGAGAATGGAGAGCACCAATCCATTTTAAATGAAAATCAATTGGCTCCAAATGGTGACCCTCCAAAGTAGGTCACTTGGGCAGATTTTTTAGGGGCACCTTTGAGTGTGTAAATCAACTTTTTAATCACGGACCTTCAAAATGTAACTAAGATTGCACCAAGTGAGAAAATAAAGATTTGTGGTACTTTTCTCAATTCCGTTACATAGGAAACTACTGAAACTTATCAGAAAAGAATTGAATTGATAAATGAAGCTATTAGAGCTTTATAAGAGATAGCCCCTAGTGTCACCACTGATGATTCCCTAGCACCGATTGAGAATCTGAAGTTTTTAGTTGATTCTATCAAGGAATACACCTCTAATATTAAGGTACAGATAGTGAACGAGGTGAAGTTAAGTCTTCTAGAGAAAAGGTTACTAATTCTACAAGATAAGTGTGCAATTGCACATGAGAGAGTATTGCAAAGTTTGAAAGAGGTAAGGGACTATGATGAGGAAGCTCATATGTTATTTACTTACAACATGTGGTGACCTGATGCCACTTAAGGTATTAAGGACATAATGGACTCAATAGAGTGTCAACCTGTTAATGCCTTTGGAGACCAGCAGGTTGCAGATGATAGAAACTACATTGGTTGGACTTCCACTACAAACCTTCAGAACAAGTTTTTCATTCTACAAAGGAAAAAAGAAGATGCAATAAGGTGGTTTGGATAGCTTGGGGATCTGGAAATGTCCAGACACATTCCTATATCAAGTGCCTTGGTAGATACGAAAAAATTGGAGAAGATAAACTTTATTCTGTCAACTTCGGAAGAAGGAGAAGAATGGTTAGTGGAAATGGAATCACTGAATAAAGCTCTTACCATAGAAAATGAGATTTGGGATAATGGAAAACTTTCATGGGAAGCGATTCTCAAGGAGTTACAAGGTGCCCCTAGCTCTTGATTAAAAATATCTATTTTACTCTCTGTCCTTGATGTCAAAGGGGGAGAAGGTTCTATGTGAAGGAAGGGTCAATGTAAGTAATGTTTCAGTTTTTAAAAATAATTTTGTGTTTTTGTATATTTGAAAGGGAGAGTTGAATAAAATTTGGTTTTGGAGTTGAATGAGTTGATGTCGCACAATTTTGGCTTTGAAGTAAGCTTCATTTTTGGCACATGTTGCCATTAATGACAAAGGGGGAGATTGTTGGAAGAATGAAGAAGGAGACCTCCAATTTTGTTGTCTTTGTTGTCATTGATGCCAACATTTTTTGGTGCCTAATTTTTTGCTCATCCAGTAAACTTTGGTTGTGCTTCATTGATCTGGTAATTTGGTCTAGATTCACTTTGGATAGAATATTGGCTCATATGATTTTAGTATGTAATTCAGGACTGTTGGATACAACAGTGGTCGGGGATTCAACAATTTTGGTTGAATAAATTGAAAATTGTAAATGACAGTTGTTCAACTTACTGGTTTTGGGTTGATCTTCATCTGGCCGACTTAATCAGGTAGTATACGTCTCTTGGATGCTTAATGTGATTTTTCTTTGGTTAGGGCTGACCTAACTTATGTTTTGCATGTTTTTTTTCAAGCATGAGACCATTTTTTCTTTGAGGCATTTTCTCAAACAACTCATTGCCTTGTCTATGCTACCACATTTTCCATACATGTCTACCAAAGCATTTTATGAAATAGTTCACTTCCTTACTACTATGGCTAAAAGCCTAAAATATGTGATTTCGAACAAACTGTGGATGCTTGGAAAAAATCTATCAAAGCATTATAGTAAGCAATAACATAAACAAGGCAATGAGCTGTTTGAAAAAATGCATCAAAGAAATATGGTCTCATGGTGATGTCCATCACCATGAGACCACATTTCTTTGAGGCATTTTTTTAGATAGTTCACCGCCTTGTCTATGTTACCACATTTTCCATACATGTCTACCAAATAATTTTATCAAATAGTTCACTTCCTTGCTGCTATGGCTAAAAGCCTAAAATAGGTGCTTTCAAACACACTATGGATGCTTGGAAAAAATCTATGAAAGCATAATAGTAAGCAATAGCATAGACAAGGCAATGAGTTGGTTAGAAAAATGACTTGAAGAAATATGGTCTCATGGTGATGGAAATGTGGTCTCATGGTGATGTCCATCACCATGAGACCACATTTCTTTAAAGCATTTTTTCAAACAACTCATTGCCTTGTATATGCTACCATATTTTCTATACATGTCTACCAAATCATTTTACAAAGTAAACTCAATGTTTTTCCAAACAATTCACTTCCTTGTCTATGCTACCACATTTTTCATACATGTCTACCAAAGTACTCAATTTTTTTGACTATCTCATACATTATAAGCCATGACCTACATCACTATTCAAGTTTTCATAATTGAATAATGTTATTTTATTTTCAGATGATGCAGGTGGAGACACCTCTTGATGTTCATATGGAAATGGAGCATGGTGTGTCTTCTGTAATTGATAGATCGATGCATTTGACAAGGGTATGAGGTAGATTAATAAATTTCAAATTACATTCTTTATTATAGTTGTTTATTATTGAAAAATAAAATGATTATTGTTTTGTAGTTTAATTTCTATCTGTATGATTTCTATAGGACATTCGAACGCCACAACCTAAGCCCGCTACTATGGAAAATGTGGAGAGAGATCATTTAGAGGTGGTAAGTGATTATTTTGTTAAATATATCATTTTTTATAATGTAATTTCTATATATTAATGTCTTTACATTTTATTGTAACAAATGTAGCTTGATTGGGAACTAAATAGGAGGAGCAACTGTCGAGTTCAAAGTAGACCAGTGTCATACGCATCTCCATGACCCTAACTATTATTGTGTGGTCTCACAACACACCCCATTTTTTCCCCTTGGAAAAATGTGGACCCCCCTCTTTCCTTTTCTTTCCTCTTGCTTTTGCTTGCTTTGGCATTGTTCTCGAGGTTGGTAAAATTGCAAGTTTCATTTTCAATTTTCTTGGTCTTTTCTTAAGTCTTTGTTCTTTCTTGGATTTGGTTTCTCGGTCATTTTACAAAGTTTTATTAGTTTACCAGAAATCGGAATGTCGGAGTTGTTGTGGTTGTGTTAAGGATGTTGTATCTTTGATTTGAATTTACCGAAAGGTGAATTGAAAATTTTATGAATTGTTAAAAAACTATTTAAATTTAACCCTAACTCACACACAAGGCACATATTTGAAAATGTAGAATACACCGAAAAAAATGAGTACTTCTGAAGCAAAACCAGAAGATGAATTCAAATACTGCAATTCACAAGCTATACCAATTAGTGGGATAGCTAATGATACTCATATGGGATGGTCTTCTGATGTCGAATTCCTCACAGGCATGTAAAGAAAATTATTCTCAATGTACAAGGAATTTTATAGCAAGTGGGTTACTTTTAGTAGGAGGGTTTCCATCAGAAATGGAGGCCCCTGAATTGGTTATGGAATGTTTGAACCACTATGAACTAGAAAAAAGAGTCATTGAGAAGGAGGGAAGAACTTATGTAGATCTCTCTGAGAAAGGAATTATATATACATTTGGGCTTCCTACATTTACTCAGATGTACCATATTGATATGAAGGTGAAAGCCAAAACCTACCCGAGTGCCGAAGAACACAACAGAGAAATTATGAACACACAATGGTGCCAGGAGAGGATTACAAAGCAGACAAAACCAATTCTAAGGTCTATGTTCAACCCAAATGTTCAAGATATTATATAACTATGCTAAGCAGGATAGTTGGATTATGAGATGCCAATAAGTTTGAACCATGGATGTTTGTAATTATATCCAAATTGATGGAAGGCCCTGTGCTAATGCATTGGGGAAGATTTATTATCGACAAATTGCGCTATCAGATAAGGGAATTTCCAAAGTCTAGATGTTTTTATATGTCTTCATATGTGATTTATTCCTACACCTTAAGGGAAAACAATCAAGGGTTGAAAAGGATTGGTACTCTGGGCAAGGAAGTAGGAACCAATTTAATATATGCTCGTTTACCTCAAATTACTATCCATGGATACAAGGAGCATTATAAGAGAGTTAATGATGTGTTTTCCATGAAGCTGTTCAAAACAATGGAAGGTGACAAAGCAAAAAGATTGTCTTTGGAAGAAAAAAGTGTTATTAGACCTATTGGAGGCTGGTACATTCAGTTTGCAACTTTCACCTACATTAGGGTGGAAGGGTTTGATGAACATCCTTTCATGCTGCCTAGGTACCCTACAAATAAAATGATGTTGCTAGAATTGGTAAGATAGCTAAAGCCATCCCAAGCTCTTTATAGTGCAACTCATAAAAAGGCTTCTTTCAAATTTCTTATTGTAATAAGGAACTAAAAATGCAGTGCAATTAGAGTAGCCAATTGTGTGAAGAAGAGTTGAAAATATATAATTTGGAATACTTTCCACTCCAAAGAAAGTATTTTTTGAAATGAATACAAGACAACTAAGAGGGGGGTGAATCAGTTGTATCATTTCTTTCACTTATAAACTTAATCAATTCCACTTTAACTTAAATATGTTATTAAGTATGAACATGAAATGAAAATAATAGAAACACAACACCAGAGACACCAAATTTACGTGGAAAACCCAATGAAGGAAAAACCACGATGAGGATTAACTCACAATATAGTAAAATGCAAGTCTGGATAGACATGCTCATTTCCTAATGGCTCACTGCCTTGATATGAAGGCTCACTACCCAGATTAAGGGCTCACTGAGTTAGGACTCACTGTCTAGAAAAAGAGGCTCACTACCTATAGAAATTACAAAGAAATAGATAAAGATTCACCACTAGGAGTTTCACACACTTCACAACTTGATCAAAAGAATATAAATATAATAAATTATTGTTGCCACAATTCACTCTTCCATAGTCTACTTTTCACACTTATTCACACACTCTTCTCTTGATGAAATTGAATGATGGATGGATGATCAATTCATTTCAACTTGATTCACATTTATACCTTCTTCAACCTTAGAAACATTTGTAAGGTCAGCTATGCAACTCCAAATTACAAATTCAAACAAGGTCGACTACTCAACACTCCCGTGGTGGATAAGAATGTGAGAGGACCAATTAAATATTTAATTTAGAACCCAAACAACATGTTATATCATGCACATGCTTTCTCAAATTGATGCAAAAGCATAATGTAACATGCAAACACCAGGTCGGCCAAACCTAATGAAAAAACCGATGATCTTTGAAGTACACGCATTGCTAGCAAGATAATCTCACGCGGATCACCCAACATGCTTCACAAATCATTTTACCATCTCAAAGAATAAATTAGATACATCCACAACAGTTCAACCAGGACAACCAACAACAATACTGAATTTTTAGAGCAAAAAATTTGCTAGAACACAAAAACCATCACCAAGAGTGATCTCCCAGATCTACAAAATCTGAGACTAAATACTAGAAGACTTGTGGAGCCAAAACATTTCTCCCAGTCCACAACTAGATAACTCTGCAAACCAGTTCACACACTGGTGAACATAAGTTTTACTCTCCATCAACCCAGAAGTTGAAACTCAGTATATATAATCCATTTAAGCTCATGAACACACCTTCAGATCCTCATAGGCATAAGATCAACACAAAGAAAATGTGGACCACATTACCAGATCATACACAAAACACACTTTAACTCAACTTTCATTGATTCTCAAATTTTCTCAAAATAACTTGGAAAACACTCAACCAATATAGTGTTGACATCAATGACAACATTAATGACAACACCACCAAACACATCCATAATTGCAACAATCTCCCCCTTTGTCATTGATGGAAACACATGATGTGAAAAACTATCAAAGATAGCATACATGATTCTCAGGAGCGACAACCTGCCAAGCATACAAGATACATGATCTCTCTCCCATATCCTACATGATTTTCAGAAGCGAGAACTTCCCAAGCATAAAATTTTCACATGATATCTCTCCCCCTTTGGCATCAATGGCAAAGGAAATTCTTTTCATAAATCTCTATTCACTCCCTCTAAGGAGTACACCCACAACAGATAGTGCAACAATGCACTTCTCTACTCCCCTTGAGGAGTAGACCTTAATCATCAATCCAAAGTAAAAAAGTCTGTGAATCCACTGGATTGATGCACCACTGGATGCACTTAGTTCAAAGACAGAGGGGCATAAACCCCTAGCTTCCCTATGAAATTCTCAAAAGTATCCTTCGGAAGGGCCTTAGTGAATATGTCTACAACTTGTTCTTTGGTAGGCACATATTAAAGTCTAACTTCATTCCTCAAAACCTTCTCCCTCAAAAAGTGATACTTAATAGATATGTGCTTTTTATAGAATGAATCACCAGATTCTTTGATATGTTTATAGCACTTGTATTGTCACAAAATATAGCAGTAGGTTCATCACTCACCACACTTATGTCCATCAAATTTTTCTTCATCCACAATACCTATGTACAGTAGGATGCTACCACAATATACTCTGCTTTTGCAGTGGATAAAGAAACTGAATCCCATTTCTTACTCAACCAAGCAACTAATCTTCCTCCAAGAAAGAATGCTCCTCCACTTGTACTCTTCTGGTCATCTACACATCCAACCCAATCAACATCAGTGTAGGAATTCAATGTAAAATCATTGTCCTTCAGATACCATAGCCCAAAATATGGAGTTCCTTTAAGATATCTGAATATCCTTTTCATAGCTGTAACATGTGCTTCCTTCAATTCTGCTTAAAATATTGCAGCTAAACATACTTCATGCATAATGTAAGGTCTAGTAGCAATAAGATACAATAATCCACCAATCACGGATTTGTACATTCTCTGATCAACTTTAGCAGATTTATCATCCTTAGTCAACTTACAACTAGTTACCATAGGAGTACAAATCGTTGTAGAGTCATCCATTCTAAACTTTTTCAATAATTCCTTAACATACTTAGATTGTGAAATGAATATCCCTTTGTCAGTATGATTCACTTGAAGTCCAAGGAAGAAATTCAGTTCACCAATCATAGACATTTAAAATTCTTTTTTCATCTCATCAGAAAACTTCTTACACATGCCTTCATTTCCACCAAAAATGATATCATCAACATACAACACAATTATCAACATCTTACCTTTCTCAATCTTGAAGTAAAGATTGCTATGTGTGGACCCTTTGTTGAATCCTTGCTTTGTCAAATACTTATCCAATCTAGGATACCAATCTCTGGGAGCTTGCTTCAATTCAACTTACAAACCATGTCTGGTTTATCTGATAGTGAAAAACCTTCTAGTTTCTCCATGTATACTTCTTCTTTGAATTCCCTATTCAGAAATGCAGACTTGTCATCCATCTGATATACCTTAAAGTCTTTATGAGATGAAAATGAAAAGAACATCTGAATGGCCTCTATTCTTGCTACATGCGCAAAAGTTTCTTCAAAGTCTATGCCTTCAACCTGTGAATATCCTTTATAAACTAGTATTGCTTTATTCCCAACTACTTCACCATCTTCATTCAATTTGTTTCTGAACACCCATTTCGAACCAATCACATTCTTGTTTGCAGGTTTAGGGACTAATTCCCAAGACTCATTCTTCTCTATCTGCTGTAGATCCTCTTCCATTGCTCTCATCCAACTTTCATCATTACATGCTTCATTCACAGTATTAGGTTCAATCTTAGAAAGTAAAGACAATTTTACCTCAACCACTTTGCTTCTTATCTTCACTCCTTCACTTTTGTCTCCAATTATCTGATCCTCTAGATGATTTCTCTGAACATATTTAGGAGTCTTAGGTGCAGGTTTTGGACTTTCTTCTTCTTCTTCTTTTTCACTCTGTTCTTTCTCTTCCTTTTCTTCTTCCTATACTTTCTCACAAATAGGTTCATCAAGTTCAAATTTAGTAATCTCCACTGGCCTATACATAGCTTCATCAACCTTCACATTAGTACTTTCAATGATTTTTCTCAGCCTCTTATTAAAACATTTTTATACCTTTCTATTATTAGAATACCCAAGGAAAATTCCTTCATCACATCTAGCATCAAATTTTCCAATATTTTCTTCATCTCTTCTAATGTAACATCTACTACCAAATACCTTAAAGTATTTCACAGTAGGAGTCTTACCAGTCCATAACCCATAAGGAGTCTTAGTACTATTACCTCTAATTTGAACTTGGTTAAGAATGTAAACAATAGTGTGAATAAATTCTCTCCAATACACATCAGGAACATTTGATTCTTTCATCATAGTTCTAGCTACTTCTTGTATAGTTCTATTCTTTCTCTCAACAACTCCATTCTGATGTGGGGTTCTAGGAGAAGAATAATGTCATTTTATGCCATTCTCTTCACAAAATGCATTGAACTCACTGGATGTAAACTCTCCACCTCTATCAGATCTTAAGCACTTAATTCTTAGATTTGCCTCATTTTCTACTCTTTCCTTAAACACCTTGAATGTATCAAGAGTCTAATATTTTTCTATAAGAAATGTAACCCATGTCATCCTAGAGTAATCATCAATTGAAAGCATAAAGTACCTACCAACATTCAAGCTACCTGTTCTTGTAGGACCACAAAGGTTTGTATGAATTAATTCAAGCATTCTGGTAGAAGATTAATCTTTTCCTTTGAAACTACTTCTTGTCTGCTTTCCCATCCGAAAAATTCTGCAGATTGAATTAGAAGGATTTGTGATTCTAGGTAGATCTCTCACAACTTCTCTAGAACTAATTCTAACCATATTATCAAAATTCGCATGTTCCATTATCCTATGCCAGAGCCAACTCTCATTAATCTATAAAACAAAACACTATCCATCACCACCTTTAAGTTGATAGATATTTCCATGAGTTCTTCTTCTAGCCGCAACCACAGTTTCGGATCCTTTTCTGATCTCACAAGTGTTATCCTAAAACACAAGCTTAAAACCTTGCTACACATTTACATCCAACACTTAAGAGATTATGTCTTAAACCCTTTACATAGTAAACATCATCAGTATTGTGTTTTCCATCAAAGCTAATTGTTCCTTTACCAACAATCTTAGCACCAGAGTCATCTCCAAACATGACTATACCTCCATCATACTTCTCAAGTTTAGTAAACTTACTCTTATCTCTAGTCATATGATTTGAACATCCGCTGTCAATTATCCAAAAGTCTTCATCTTGTATGGCATGAAAAATAGTCACCAGAGTACCTTCTGCTTCATCTTTCTTGTTCTCTGGACCAGATTCCTTTCCACACTTCTTTTCCAGGGGTAGAAACAAGACTTCATCCTTATCTTCCTCAAGGTTAGATTCATCATCAAAAATCACTGCATCTTCTTTGACATAATACAACTTCTTGAACTTTCTATCCTTCTTATCCTTGTAATTATTGTTATTACCATCCTTATTCTTCTTTTGTGTAGATCTATTAGGACATCTTAATTCATAATGACCAATATTTCCACAACTAAAACATTTAAAAGACAACTTAACTTTGTATTTACCAGTACCTTTCTTCGATCTCCTTGTGAAATTAGCTTCCAGATCTATTGTGTCATCATCATCATCATCATCATCATAATCTATCTTCAAAGCTTTAAAGGCTGTTTCAATCTTCTCCTTATCTCTTGCAAATTTTTTCATCTCAAATGCAATGAAGACACCAAATAAATGTTCCTTAGTGAATGTCTTCGGATCATACAGTTCTTCAAGAGAAAAAACCTTGTCACTGTAATTCTTTGGTAAGGTCATCAAGATCTTCTCAATTATATCCTCATCCTTAATGGTACCACCTTGATTCTTGATTTCGGTTGCTATAGTCTCAACTCTCTGATAATGGCTTGCAATGTCTTCTCCATCTTCCATTCTTAGATTCTCAAATTTTTGCTTAGCAGTTAGTTTCCTTGACAACTCTTTTCCTTCATAAATATCTTTCAACTTTGTCCAGATTTCATCTACAGTAGCTAAGGAAATAAATTTTGATCTTTCAATTTTATATAGTGCACTAAAGATAGCAAACCTCATTCTTTCATTCTCTTCAAAAGCTGCAACCTTTTCAGCAGATTTCATAAATATCTTTCAACTTTGTCCAGATTTCATTTACAGTAGCTAAGGAAATAAATTTTGATCTTTCAATTTTATATAGTGCACTAAAGATAGCAAACCTCACTCTTTCATTCTCTTCAAAAGCTGCAACCTCATCAACAGAGGAAGGACCACCTGCTAGAATCACATACTTCATCTCCACAACTTTCTAGGTATTGAAACTAATTGAAATTAGGTAACTTCTCATCTTTTATTTCCAATAACTGTAATCAACTCCATCAAACATAGGAAGCTGTGAATTGTGTGCCATTTGATCTACCTCAAGTGGTTAAGCTTTTCACCAAGGAACCAAAGCTCTGATACCAATTGTTTGAATGCACACAAGACAATTGAGAGGGTGGGTGAATCAGTTGTATCAATTCTTTCACTTATAAAATTAATCAGTTCCACTTTAACTTCAATCTGTTATTAAGTATGAGCATGAAATGCAAATAACCAAAAAAAAACACCAGAGATACTAGATTTATGTGGAAAACCCAATGAGGGAAAAACCACGGTGAGGATTAACTCACAATATAGTAGAATGCAAAATCGGATACACAGGCTCACTTCTTGAGGGCTCACTGCCTAGATATGAAGGCTTACTACCCAGATTAAGGGCTTATTGCCTTAGGACTCATTGTCCAGAAAAAGAGGCTCACTGCCTACAAAAATTACAAAGAAATAGATAAAGATCCACCACTAGGAGTTTCACACACTTCACAACTTGATTAGAAGAATATAAATACAATGAAGTACTATTGCCACAATTTTCTCTTCTACACTTTGATTTTCATACTTATTCGCACACTCTTCTCTTGCTCGAATTGAATGATGGATGGATGATCAATTCACTTCAACTTGATTCACATTTATACCTTCTTTAACCTTAGAAAAATTCATAAGGTCGGCTATGCAACTCCAAATTACAAATTCAAACAAGGTTGGCTACTCAACATTCCTGTCATGGATAAGAATGTGAGAGGACCAATTAAATATTTAATTTAGGATCCAAAAAGCATCTTGGATCACGCACACACTTTCTCAAATCAATGAAAAAGAATAATGTAATGTGCAGACTCCAGGTCAGCATACCTAATGAAAAAATTGATGATCTTTGAAGTACATGCATCACTAGCAAGATAATATCACGTGGATTGCCCAACATGCTTCACAATTAATTTTTCCATCTCAAAGAATAACTCAGATACATCCGCAACAAATTCAACAGAATTCATTCAGAGAACACTTCAATAGTTCAATTGAGACAACCAACAAAAATATTGGAGCTCTGGAGTAGGTCTTCCAGAGTGCCAAATCACATACAACTTTTCTAGAACAAAGAAACCATCACCAAGAGTGATCTCCCAGATCTACAAAATCTGAGACTGAACACTAGAAGACTTGCGAAGCCAAAACATTTCTCCTAGTCCACAACCAGATAACTCTACAAACCAGTTCACACACCAGTGAACATAACTTTTACTCTCCATCAACCTAGAATCTAAAACTCGATATATAGAATCCATTTAAGCTCATGAAAACATATTCAGATCCGCATAGGCATAAGATCAACGCAGAGAAAATTTGGACCACATTATCGAATCATACACATAACACACTTTAACTCAGCTTTCATAAATTAATTTTTCTCAAAAGAACATGGAAAACACTCAACCTGCACAATGTTGACATCAATGACAACATTAATGACAACACCACCAAACACATCCATAATTGCAACAATATTATGACCTAGAAGGGAATATTGCCAAGAATATAGCTGGTTATCGTGCTCATGTCCAACATCTAGAAGATTGCTGGTTAAATTGTGAAGATGAGCACATAATAAGAAAGAGAAAATATGAAAGATTGTCTTTAGAATCTGTGTGAATTCTCAAGATTCATGATGTTTTGGATAAGATGGAGGAGGATGATGGTGAAGTACTAAATAAGGCTTACAATGAAAATAGAGTCTACGATGAACCTATTCTAGATCTAAATTATAGAAATGAAGAAATAACATCAGTGGAGGAATTCTCTACACCGGTTCTACTACAGAATCAACATTGGATAGATGATTTTTGTAAAGTTTTAAGAGAGAAAGGAATAAAACCCACATACTCACAAGATAGAAGAAAGAAACAAAGAGAAGAAAATAAGTTTGAGTGTGGGGAACCTGCTAAGAAAAAGAGGAAAGTTGGTAAAGCAGCTACTGGTATACACATTAAAGAAAGAACCCCTGAGGCTCCAAGCCAAGGAGTTTCATTAAAACCAACTGGTAAACATAAAGATGCTGAATCAATCAAGGTTCAATCAAAATTAAAACCAAAAGTGGCATCTTCTTCCACAACAAAACCAAGGACCAAGCATAATACTGATGAAGAGGTGAGGATAATAGAAAATACTGGTACATAGACAAGGTCTGCATCTCAGAGAGATGCAACATTATTCACTTCTCCCCCTTCAGTTAATATGGCTACTGTAAAACAAGCACTAGGGAAAAATCTTGTGGTTTTGGATGAAGTTTATGAGGTGGATGAAGCTAAAATTAAGGAACAAATGGATAAGTGGGGCACCATGTGGGAATGAGTAAAAGAAAAGAAGTCTAGAGACAAACCCATGGTATAGCCAGTGGTGGAATAAATTTTAGATATAGGGTCAATTCTTATAAACATTGAAGAAGAAGAATTCATAAAAGGAACACTCGCTTCAGAAGCGGGGAACCTTGATGTTCTTGAAATGGAAATAGGGGAGATTGTAGAAAGAATCCTACTGATAATATGGTTATTGAAGATACCTTTGATTCCCAGCCTACACGTGGGAATTGATCAAAATGATAATGAGAAATCGCAAGTCTCTAAAAAATCAAGGGAGGACCAAGTTGAGATTGAAAATGAAGAACCTTCACAAGTTTCAGGTGATAAGGTTAGAGATGAAGAAAATCCTGATGTGATAGGATATGAAGAAGGTGATTTTCTAGGAATGGATGTTGAACACCTGGCTGGATAGGAAAATACAAGTCTTGGAACCAAAGAGACAGTGTTGAATCTTGGTAATCTAGAATCTATGCCAAAAAATACTGAAGATGTTCCTATTTCAAAGGACACAACAGATAAAGTTAAAGATGTAAGAGAATAAGTTCCTGAACATACTGAAAGCCAAGAATGGAGAAATGTTATAGAGGTGGAATGAGATGAAGATGCACCTAATTGGTTAATCAGAGAATTGACTTCCCCATTGGAAGTGGAATTGGTACCTTTGGATCAAAATTTTTTTATTCAAGAAGTAGAGACTCATAAGCCTAGGTGAAGAGCTAAAATGAAACATATCATATAGAAGAATTCAGATGGAGGCAAAACAATACATATAGCTACCCCAGTAGCAGATAAAAATAGACATGAGATAATGGCTAAAAAGTACAAGATAACACGTATCAGTGTTGGACACTCATCCTGGATGCAAGAATTGGAAGAAATGAAGATGAATTTAGAAACAACTATTGCTAGGGTACAAAAAAGTAAATAGAGGAAAAGAGAGTTGAAAGAATGGGTTGCTATCCTAGAGAATTTTGTAAAATCATTAGCCTAATCTGGTCAAGCATAGACTGAATTACCTCACAATCCAATACTTATGCCACGAGAACAAGTGGATACAATTGCAGCGATTCACCATAGGATGAATGTATTTGAAGAATGGATTGAGTATTGGGTAAGGATAGGAGAAGAACTTATTATAGATACAATTGGGAAATACAAGGAAGCACACCGTTGGCTTGAAAAATCCAAGAGATTGGAAGGAGAATGTAGATTTCGCTAGGAACAGGTTGATGCTGAGAAGTGAAGTGTAGAAACTCTCATGCAAACAAATGTCTAAGAATTGATAAGAGAAAATATAATTTCAAAAAAAGAAGTTCTATTATGTGAAAAATGGAAGAAACCATTAATTTGGGAAGGAAACACTCTAGTACAATGTATAGAAGGATTTGAAAAGTTCACTGAGAAATGCAGTAAGTTGATTGATAAAGATCAAGATTTTATTAAAGTGTTAGCACATCAAGATTGTGATCCCTGGACACTAGGACATGAGGGTAAAGAAGCAAAATCTTTCAAGGAATGGATTGAGAGGATAAATAAAGACCCTGTTCAGTTGTTAACTCGAGAAGTCATTGATGAGATCATACATTGCAGAAACACTATAGTCAGGTATGAAACAAAGAAAGTGTAAAGGAATGCTAATATACTCTAGAAATCAGAAGATTACACCAAGCTCAACTTTAGTTGGAAGGCAATACAGGGAATTTCAAAAGAGCGAATGCATCAGATATTAAGTGCTTTCTGAGAATATTAGCAAAGGAAAAATGAAGAGAGGTTCTCGAAACCAGAGCTCTAAAAGATATAAGGAGGTATCTTATATCAGCTACCGGATGTGTTACAAAGATGTTTTGTTGAAGTTGATTTTGTAGGTTGTTCCCGATCCCGGTAAAATTTTCCCATCCGGTATTCTAAAGAATGCTGATAGCCTTATTTTATGCAGAGTATTGTGCACCAAAATTTGAAGTTGAAGGGTGTTGCTGTTGAAGAAATCAAAGCCTTGATTTTATCTAGAAGATTTTGATGACAACTGGTGTATGCCACGTGCTACATTTTGATTTTCTATTTCTGATTCTCTTGATGCAATTTTAAGTTTGAAATCTTGGGGCCTTGTTCCTATAAAAGACCGTTTACTACTTTACTTTTATTTGAATTTCAAAATTTGTGGATGTAGAAAGAGCCAAAAATTCTTTAAGTTTTGTTCTTTTTCCCTATTTTTTGAATCATTCCAGACTAAAAACTTGTATACACATAGACTTTAATCAATATTGAAGCCAATTTGATAGCTACCTATCTCATGTATCTTTGTAGTTGGTTTTGTTAGTTCAGTCGAACAAGATTGTGTACTGTGTTGTTTAAGGGAGCATGTAGAACCTACTCAGTGTCCAAACCAAACCCCCTTCTTTAGAAGCTCACACCATTTTATGCCTAGCTGTGAAGCAATTTGGTGAAGTATAAAATGATTTGCTTTGATTTGGTTATGTAACATAGAATTAATAATCTGGAAATAAGACATATGCAACTAGAATAAACGATGTTAATCCTAATCTAATCAAAATTAATCTAAATCAAACAACAAAGAATGAATAAGTAAACATAATAAACTAAACGAATTAATGGAAAGCTCTCACTGAATATGCATTCACTCCTTCGAATTATCTTGACTTCTCTTCTCCATTTTTCCTTTTCAGTATTCTTGCCCTCAGATTTTTGTGTTTGAATGCAAGCATAACTTCGTCGAATGTCTAAGAAAAATATCAAAGATAAGTTTTTTCTCAAAAGTGTATGATTTCGAGAGGAGGAATAATGATAATGACACGCCATTTTATAGATTTAGGGTTTTTGAACAATTGACTCAGATTGAAAGAGAGATCAACAGATGAGATTGATGAATGCCATGCGATGTGAGTTCTATCTCAGATAGAACATGAGTTAGAATGTGAGTTAGAACATGAGTCAGGAAAGACTACAGGATAAAGACTAAGTTAGAACACGAGTTCAAGATCCTAATCTTCAGTTAAGAGTCTTCGAAAAAAAAAGAAATAGACTTTGTATGTCAAAGAAAAAGTTAGAACTCGAAGAATAATGCATTCAAATGCAAACATGAGTTAGAACTAGTTAATCGACTAGTTGTGATGGAGAGTCTTCTCGCAGAGATAATCAGGTGTTGAATCTAGAGATAACTGGAGAACTAAAAATAGATCTCGAGTCAGAAGGTGAGTGAATGATTAGATAACTGATTTATAAAAGAATGTGGCATAAATGATAAACAAATAAATGAATTAAATGTTAATTTAATTCAACATTCAAAAATAAGAAACTTTAATTAAATAAATAAAGATAATTTATTTAATTTGACTGTTGAAAAGAATAAATTGAATAATTAAATAATAAATATTTAATTATAGATAAAGGGGGGGTTAAATGAATAATTAAATAATAAATATTTAATTAAGAAGGAAGTATGATAAGGGGGGTAATTAAATAATGAATTATTTAATTAAGAAGGAAGAATTAATTAGTTAGCGACATAATTAAACAAATATGATTTATTTAATTAATCAAGTTGAATAAATGAATTAGTGAATTAATTAAAAAAGGGGTATTTAATTAATAGAGGAAATATATGTTAGAAAGGTAATTAAATAATTAACATTATTTAATCATGACGACGGACTATAGAAAATTATGTCGAATGTGTACTCACAGGCCTAGACCAATTTCAGTGTCTACAGTTTTGCCCTCTTTGATACAATGTCGTTTCGGTGTTGTGTCAAAGAAATTGAAGAAAAAGACATGCCCTAGTGAAAGGGAGAATGACGAGGAGGTAGTGGTATGCCCCCTCGAGAGGATAGACGGGTTTGAAGAACATGAGTGTGCTCTCGAAATGGATAGATAATGGTGGTGAGGATGCAGAAAAGAAGAAATGTTAGCATGGATAATTCAAAAAGTTAGTATTAAAAAATAATGGTTATTGATTGAGAAAAATATGATCTTTGATATTGTGCCAAATATGCTATGCTTGCTTTTTATCATCATTGGATGAGACATGACACAAATGGATAGTACACACCATGATATGAGATAGACCATAGTGTACAAAGTCATCCATCTGCGGAAAACAGACAGTCATAGACAAGGAGTGTCTTAACTCATACTAAGGATAGAATTTCCCCAGTCGTTTTGTCTAGACAAACCACAAACAATAGACAAATAAAAGATGGGTCATGAGACCTCATTGCTCCTCTAAATCCTTGATAGGACATCCTTGAGGAAACTAGTAACATCACTCAAAAACCAATGTTTAAAAAGACAGTTGACAGACAACAGTCAAAGAAAAAGAGTCCTGAGACATCCTTGAGAAAGCTAGTACCTGGACTAATTCACAAATCGATAGAAAGATAAGACATAATAAGATATAAAGTCATAAAGCCAAATAAAAGTATTTGCCAAAACTTGATCTTGTAGGATTGTTTGATTGTTTGATATTTGACATAGCGTAATGTGAGGGATGACACATACCGCATAAGACGTTGAGTCTGGTTTCGATGTGGTGACTATTTGTATAAGGCATGACAAAGCCCGGTTTCAGAAAAGACACATGCCGTATAAGATGTTGGAGCCTGATGACGTTGATGTGACAAAAAACATGAGGCTATGAAAATTTGATAGTGTTTGTTGACAAGAAAGACATATCTTGCTAAGACATAGGTAGATCACTTTGACAATGTGTATGATATTGACTTGATGACTTTGAGATGTTTTGCCTTGTTTTAATTCCTTGACTGATCAAAAGTGTGTGTATGTGGACAGTATATGACATAAGATGATACCCTAAAAGACTAACCTAAGATGATGATATGCAATGTGTGTGACAATGACTATGATAAACCCTATTGGACTGACCTAGTGCGGTCTCGGGGGCTCATCGATTGATTAGCCTTGCCTACGTTGTACACGCAAAGACCTCGTAGTTCAACACGACCAATGACTTTGAATGTACAAAGAGTCATGATTTAAATGTGTGTGATACATGACAAACCTAAACTGATAGACCTAATGCCTCAAGGGCACATCGATTGATGGCCTTGCCTATGTCCCAGTCGTAGAGGCAACGTAGTTCAACTATGACTGACTGAACATGACTGACTTGACTCTATTTTTTTTTTGGTATTTTCTGACATGTTTTGGATTTTTTGGATTTTTAAAGTTTTCTAAATGTTTTTGGAATTTTTTAGGAAATTTTCAATGTGCAATGTTATGTACAAGGTGTCAGGGCACAGAACAAGGATTTTCCCCCAGTTGGGAATAAGACTTGCAAGATGGAGTGGGGAATGTGACGAAATGGACATTAGATGTCAATCATTCCGAGCAATGGATAAGACAACCATTTATTATGAGTGATGGTGAAAAGGTCTGAATGGAATGATGGTAGATGAAAGAGTGAGCTTGACTACAAATGGCGCCTGTTTTCCAGGTTTTCACCATGGTACTTATCCATAGCACCACTGAAGCGGTTTTCACTATTGGACAAATTATTTCTCTTTACTTTTTTGATCAATTTTTTTGGTGTTATCAAGACGCTTGTTTGCCAGGTTTTCATCAAGGTAACCATTTTTTTGTTTTTTTTCACTTTTTTTTTGTATTTTCTAGATTAAGACAAGGATTCTCAGAAGCTAAGCATATAACCTCTTTAGATGCAGACTGTTGATAGGTAAAAAAAGTGGCTCTCCTTCAGGAGTAGAGAGTTGGTATGCTCCTGATCCAAAAGCTTCTGTGACAATATAAGGCCCTAACCATTTAGGTTCAAACTTACTTGGTTTTTCTCATTTAGCTTGATTCTTAGGATTCTCCATTAAAACCAGGTCACCAATGTCAAATTTTCTATTGAGAACTTTCCTATTGTAGCTACGATGAAGATGATTATGATATGCTTGCAAATGATCTAGTGCTTTCTGTCTTCGTTCATCCAGTAATTCTAGCTCTTGTAACCTAGATACATGATATTCTTCATCATCAATGTGACCCTTCAAGGATACCCTCAGGGAAGGTATTTCAACCTCAATAGGTAGATAGCTTCGGATACGAATACTAGGGAGTATGGAGTGGTGACAGTGGGAGTATGGATGCTTGTGCTGTAAGCCCATAAGGCAGGATTCAATTGTAGGTGCCAGTCACGACCAACGTCATTGACAGTCTTCTTCAGGATTCTAACAATGGTTTTATTAGATGCCTTGGCTTGGCCATTACCTTGTGGGTAATACGGGGTGGAAAAATGATGTTTGATATGGAACTCTTCACATAAATGGTGTACTTCTTAGTTCTTGAATGCACGACCATTGTCTGTGATTATGGATTGGGGTACACCATACCAAAAAATGATATAGTTTAGGATAAACTTAGATATTTGTGTGTCAGTGATGTAGGTCATGGGAATAGCTTCAATCCATTTGGTGAAGTATTCAGTGGTGATTATGATGAATTTATGGCCGTTGGATGATGGAGGGTGTATCTTACCTATGAGGTCAAGTCCCCATTGGGCAAAGGGCCATGGTGATGTAATCAGACAAAGCTCCTATGCTGGTGCTCTTATCAAATCTCCATGTATCTGACACTGTCTACATTTCTTTACAAAGATATATGAGTCTTTCTCCATTGTAGGCCAATAATAACCTAGTCTCATAATCTTATGGGCTAAAGTAGGACCACTCAAATGAGATCCACATATACCCTTGTGCACTGCTCGCAAAGTTGTTTGTGTTTCCTCAGCATTGAGACATCTCATTAGGGCGTTATCTAAGGTACGTCTATACATGGTTTCTCCAATGATGGTGTACTTAGCTGACTTACAGATGAAGGTTCGACGTTGGTTATTTGACAGGTCTAGAGGTAAAGTTTGGTTAGTTAGATAGTCGAATATGTCTTTATACCAAGGGGATGTAGGACCAACAATGGTACACACCATCGCAGTATCAGGGACATCATAGGTGGGGACTAATAGTTGTTCAACCAAAAACTCAAACTTAGGCACGTTACTCAGAATATCCAACAAGGAACCCACGGTTGCCATAGCATCTACAACCCTATTCTGAATACGTGGTATTTATTGAAAGGTAATTTCATTGAAGTACTGCTTGAAACTATCGGCCATGTGCTTGTAGGGGGTGAGCTTCTCATCCTTAGTCTCATAATCATCATTTACTTGCTAGATCACTAGCTGAGAATCGCCAAAAACACGTAGACTCTTAATCTTCCACTGAGCTGCCATTTTCAATCCTATCACTAAGGCTTCATACTTTGCTATGTTTTTGGTACAAGGGAAAGAAATCCTGAATGATTTAAGAATGGTATTGCCTTGAGGTGTAACAAATAGGATACCTACTCTTGAACCACGATTTGTATGTGACCCATCAAAGTATAATTTCTATTTGGTTTTAATGTCAATGTTGAAGAGAAATTCATCAGGAAAATCTACCACTAAAGGATGGTCTGCCTTCATGGGTGCATCAACTAACTGATCTACAATCACCTATCCTTTTATAGCCTTTCTCTCGACATATTGGATTTCATACTCGCTAAGTATCATAACCCATTTAGCCAATCAGCCTGTTAATGCTGCCTTACTTAGGAGGTATTTGAGGGGATCAATCTTTGCAACCAAAATTATTTGGCGATTGAGCATATAGTGCCAAAGTTTTTGGGTAGAAAAAACTACTGCAAGATAGGCATGTTCTATGTCACTGTAATTCAATTCATATCCTACCAAGGTATGACTGATGTAATAGACTACACTTTCATGACCTTGATCATCGTTTTGTGCAAGAAGAGCCCCTAATGCCGACTGCGTTGCTGAAATGTATAGTATCAATGTTTTTCCATCTATAGGTGGCATTAAGACTAGTGGAGTGAGAAAATAGTCCTTGATTTGTTGGAAAGCATCCTGAAATTTAGGTGTCCACACAAATGGTACTCCTTTCTTGGGTAGATGTTGAAATGTGTGTATTTTATCTTCTAGTTGTACAATGAAATGCCTAATAGACTGTAATCTTCCCTACAGTGTTCTGAGTTGACCAATGCTAATTGGAGGAGGCATTTTTATGATAGCTCTTACCTTCTCTGGATCTACTTCAATGCCTCTTCTAGAGATGATATACCCTAGTAGTTTCCTTGATTTTACTCCAAAGACACACTTCTTCGGATTCAACCTGACGTTGTAATTCTCTAGCCCCTGGAATATCTTGTCTAGAACCTTCAAATGATCTTCCCTTGTTTATGATTTAGCTATAATTTCATCTACATAATCTTCCATGAGAGTATGTATAAAGTCATGGAAAATCATAGTCATTGCCCATTGATAGTTAGCTCCTATGTTCTTAAGGCCAAAAGGCATAACATTCCAATAGTATGTGCCCCATGGACATGTGAAAGCTATCTTATGTTGGTCTTCGGCTGCTATTTTGATTTGGTTATATCCTGAGAAACCATCCATAAGGGATAGCATCTCATATCCAACTATAAGATCTACTATCATGTCGATATTCGACAAAGGGAAGTCATCCTTAGGACATGCCTTGTTGATGTCTCTAAAGTCTGTGTAAATGCGAATGCCCCCAATTGGTTTAGTCACTGGTACAAGATTTGATATCCAGTCTGCATAATCTATCATCCTTATGAATCTTACATCCAAAAGTTTCTTGAGTTATGCTTTAACCAATAGAGCAATTTGCGGATGCATTTTCCTTAACTTCTATTTGACTGGTTTAATACCTGGCTATAGTGGTAGATGGTGCAATATTAAGTTTGGATCTAGCCCAGGCATGTTAGAATACAACCATGCAAAGTTTATTTGTCTCTTTTTGAAGAAGTCCTTAAACTCAAGTTTTTCTGTCTCTATTAAAGAAGCTGCAAAATATACCATCTGAGGATTCTCTTCTGTACCTATGTTGACTTCAACAGAATCTTCTACTAGCATCGGTGACTTTTCTTGTTCAAAGGGGAGAATATTTAAACCTCTATCCCTGGGTGCCTCTGAGAGGTTTTCACCCTTGGATACATCCTTTATTTTGATTGTTTCTTCATAAAGGCGCCTTTCGGTTTTCACCTAGGGACTCATCATTTTTCTTTTCATCGTCTTTTTTCTTTTTATTCTCATTTTTGCGACTAGAGGTGTAAATAGACTCCCCAAAATATGCTTTGTCATCCAAGTCTATGGTAAAAACAGCTTTATGATCCCCTCTTGGTATGCCTTCTCTAAGTCCAATGAACTCAGCAATTGCTTTGTCGTTCTCAAATGTATCTATGATGGGTGTACCTTGTTGATCCCAATTGATAAGTTTAGGATATATAAGGGGCATGTCATCATCAGAGTGAGCAAAGGTTGAAGCCGACAAGGTGAGTATAGAATGGTTGACATGGTCACAAAAGTTTTTGACTAACTCCTTCTTGTTCTTCTTCCTATGGGTAGGTAAACTGTGTTGTGGGACTATAGTAAGGGCTGAATCGTCAGAAGATGGTTTGTCAGGTGCCCAAGATGCATGATCAAGGGTTTCCCAATAATAGTTCTTTTTCCATTCTTCTTTGGACAAGTGTTTCCTATGACGGGGACTAGATGGTTTTGGTATAGGTTTTATCTTTAGGTCCAATTCTCCAAATAGAGCATCTATGTTCATGGCACTGCTAGAGGAAAGGGAATCCCATTCACAATCACTTGAGTTAGGGGATTTATCATAAACTGGGGGAAGTGGTTCATGAGATATCTTGATGTCTGTGCAATCACTCACTTCCTCTTGAAATGGTGACGAAGTACTAGGAAACCCAATTCTAAGCGGTTGAAACCCTAGCCCTAGGTATTTCAGTCATGGTGAGACAATGATTGGTTCCATCCTTCCATTTTTATGTAGCCCTAACCCATTGTGCCTGTCATAGCCTTCGTTTTGCATTATCTTAAAGCCTTTTCCATAGTGGTCCTTAGCTATTTTAATAGATGATGAGGGGTATTCATTGTCTTCTCGACACAACTAGGAGGTAATATCACTTTGGTCCACAACCTCTTCACTTAACTCTCCCCATTTGGTCAATGTCATTGTAGGGGGAACGCGGAATGTGACTACTGACTGTCTTCTATCTACAATGGGTAAGCCATATGCCTTAGGTGGAATCAGTTGATTGACACAGTATGATACCTTTATATGATATTTTCCACAACCCTTGTCTTGGATCTGAAGCTTAGGAGTGGATGATGGTGGTTTGAATGAAATGGACTTAGTAAGATGTGATGGGTCAACGTATAGGGATAAAGTGGATGATGAAGCTTCTTGGTTAACTGGTACCTGTCATTGTGGAATTTCCCTTAGGCTTGCACAATACTGAAAAGGATCTGAATCACCATCAATCATGATCTCTGTGCCATTATATGAGAACTTAAGACATTGGTGATATGTTGAAGGTACAACTTTCATTGTGTGTATCCAAGGTCTACCTAACAACAAGTTGTATGGAAGGGTGAGATCCAAGACTTTGAAGCTGGTGTTCATGATTGCTAGGCGAATTCTAATAGGGAGTGTGACAACTCCCTTGGATGATCTTTCTTCATCATCGTAAGCCTTGATGACTATACTCTTAGAGGTGTCTACGCAGTCTTCTGAGAATCCCAATGCCTTAACCAATTTTAGGGTACAGAGGTTGAAACCTGCTCCTCCATCTACCAAGACTTGTTGAACTTTAGTTTGATGGACTAAGACTTCAAGATGTAAGGGGTCATTATGATCAGACTTTTCAGTTGAGTAATCTTGTTGGGAAAATGTGGCATGATGCGAGTTAGTGAAATATCCCACCATTTCTTCGAAACGATTGACATCTAAGTCTATAGTAACAGTTGTGTTCTATAACACTTTGTCAAGAATGGCTCGATGCTCAGGTGATAAAGTCAACAATTCCAAGATGGATATATGTGCGGGGGTTTTGCTTAGTTGATCAAGGAGATTGTACTTAGACTTGGAAGATTACGTAGGTGGCTCAGAAGAAGGACCTGGAATAGTAATCTTAGTTTTGCGTGTGTTTACATTACATTCTAGATGCTTCTTAATGATGATGGTATTGACGTTCTCATTTGCGGCTCAGAGGTGATTTATGATCATTCATTTACCATAGTCATACTTGGTACTGGTATATTTGGCTGATGGATTATTCTTGGTTCCCGAATTGGAGGCTTTTCCTTTCGTGTGGTCATGTAACGGGTCTGTGAAGACCTTATGATCACTGTTCTTGGTATTTTTCTGCCCACCAATCTCTATGGTTCCGTTTTCAACAAAGTCTTGTATAATATTCTTCAGTTGGCAACATTGTTGTGGGTTGTGTCCTTTTGTTTGATGATAGTCACAAAAAGCGTTATCATCCCACCATGAAGGTTTAAATTGTCTAGGATCATATTATCTTGGTTCCAAAGGTTTGATGAGATTATGTTTAATCAATTCTTTGAAAATCGTCTCGATTGGTTGTCCTAAAGGTGTAAATTCATGTGTAGGAAATCTCCTTTGAGGTCATTGTTGCTGTGAATTTTGGACATAATTGGCAGTTTGATTTGGACTATTCATCATGTATTGATTGGAGTTGTAACCTCTAAGTGTGATAACTGGTCCCGTATGTATATTTTTAGCATCAACAATGTCGTCATTTGTAACATTTTTGCTTCTAGACCAGAATTTGTTTCTATCGTTTGGTGCGTTCTGATGTTGGACAACCGGATTTCTGCCTAGTACCTTAAATTCTCCTTTGTCTATAAGGCCTTTTTCAAGGATGATTCCCTTTTGTACCAAGTCTAGAAATTAAGTACAACAGTGTACCCTTAAGTCACTTCGCAATTTTGGGTTGATGTTTTCTAAGAATATCGCGACCTTTTGCTTTTCTGGTATTTCAACTGGACATCTGCTAGCTAGACTTCTCCATCTCTTGAAGAAAGTGGTGAAATTTTCACCATCTTCTTGTGTGTTGTGACACAAGGTTGCTATGGTTATTTCATTGTCTATGTTAAAGGCGAAGTGTTCGAAAAACTTCTTAGCTAATTCACCCCAAGATCGTATGCCATATGGTAATTTCGAGAACCACTCTAGTGCTATCCCTATAAGGGTTCGTGAAAATAGTCTCATCAAGTATGTGGGGTCATACGATATGTCCATGCATGCCATTGAGAATTATCTAATGTGTTCTAAAGGATTCTTCCTCCCATTAAACTTAGGCAAATTCGGTATAATGTATCCATGGGGGAAAGGTGTCATATAAAGTGCTTTGTCAAAAGGACATAGACATAGATCTTGTGCTGAGATAGTTCATTTGCCTAACATAGACATGTTTTCCATTTGTTGTTGATGCATTTGCATGTGGTTTTGGAGAACATCTACTTGTTTCAAGGACATGTTGTTTGTGTTGTTTGGATCAATGTAGGTGTTCTGATATGCCATGTTCTATGACGGGTTGTGATTTGGTGAAGGAATATACCCCATGAGAATGTTCTGATTTGGTATAGGGATATTTCCTATCTGAATATTCTGATTCAGTATAGGAATATTGCCTGTCTGAGTGTTTTGATTCGGTATAGGAATATTTCCTGTTTGAGTGTTCTGATTTGGTATAGGAATATTTCCTGTCTGAATGGTCTGATTTGGTATAGGAATATTCTTGCCAACTTTGGATTTCTTACCAGTCGTGTTGATGCCAAAGGGGTTGGAGGAAGTTGCCCCTATAGTAAATTTCAAACCTTGTGTTATGTTGAAAGGGGTTGTGTTTACAATTGATGATGTTTGAGTTGGTATACCGGTTGGTATCACTGCGGTAATTTGGGGAATAGAAACACTTGATGTCATAGTTTGCGTTGGTTGAGTAGATTGTGTTTTCAAAGTATGAATATCAAATCCTGGTGGTAGTGTGGCACCTTCTACTAGCAACTTTGATAGATATTGTTGGGGATCATTTTCCAAACACTCATCCATAAAGGATGCAAACTCAGGATCTTGTACAGTGGTGTTTATGTCTTCTATATAAATTTGTCCATGTGTGTCTCTAGTGACGTTTTTTTCCAGAAAAGGTTTGTGTGGTATTTCACTTCCTGATGGTTGATTTTCGAATGGATTGATGAATTCGTTGGGGTCTGACATTGCTTTATGTTTCTTTTGAGACCTTGTTTCGACCATGAAAAGTTGCTCAAAAATTGGGTAATGCAGACTACGTCTATAAACTGATATGTCCTATTTCTATGTTTTTGGATTTTTTTGACAATAAATGATGTTGCTAAAGTGATTTCTAAAATGACGTATACTAAGATGACATATGATAGGATGAACAATATACAAAATCTCGAGTAGACTATGATGATAACCGAGTCTAAGATGGGTATAACCTACCACCTATGGAATAAATGCATGCAATGATTTGTATTTGACCAAGGAACCTAATTGTAGGACAAGGAGAGTTGACAAGGTGAATTTTCTAAACTAGACTGTTGAGCCGAAAAGATCCACTAAATGGGACTAAAGTGACTAGGTTCAATGATTGTGACAAATCGGAACATGAACATTTTTAACGACGAGGAAAGTTATCTATTCTGTGATATGCAATTTCCTAGGAAGTATCTATATGCATGCAACTTAGGATGACTATGACTAAGACGTTGAATGTGACTAAGACGTATATAACACCTAATGATGTAAGGTTTTTCAGCAAAATTTATCAATTTCTGTCCAAGGTTGATCTTAAGAACCAGAAGCAAAAGTGACAATGATGTTTCGGACTTAGTTTGCAATTTTTGAAGTTTTCTATTGACAGTCAAATGCGGTTCACCTAATAGTTGTGGTGCAAAATTTGACAGATGCGGTTTACAATTGTGCATGCAGTGATTTGACTAAAACCTCATTTCAGACACTGACAAAGTTTGGAATTTTTGGCAGATGTGGTTTAGTTTATGACAAATGTGGTTCACAATTATGCATGCGGTTTTTTTTTGACAGATGCGGTTTTTCCTATGACAAATGCGGTTTGCATGCATACATGCAACTCAAAATATGATAGTTGCGGCGCGTAATATCCAGACTATGAAAAATGAATTTTTTGACAGACACATGCAGCTTTTCCCCTAACAAATGTGACTCACTAATACAGATGCGGCATTAAAACTGTCAATTGCGACTCACGTTTTTGACAGTTGAAGTTTTCCCGAAAGTTGTTTTGACTTACTCCATTTGTTGATCAAGATTTTTGATGAATACAGCAAAAAAAACACAAAACATTCAATGTATTTTCAGTTTGTGATGATAGAATTGTTAAGACTCAAAAAACATTTACAACCTAGGGTTTTTGGACAATACTTGTTGAGTTCTTACTTGGATTTCTCCAGCTACACATATTTATGGCAGATGACTAGTAGCTTTACCCCACTAGCTCCCCTCCACGACACTCACTTATACGGGTCAGCCAAGCTACTATACCCATGAAAATCCCATGGCATACATCTCATCTCCACACATAAACCGTAAGAATGTAAGATGGCTTCACAGGGATGACCTTGCTACGCCAACAAGTAGGTAGGATTTTGGTAAAACTACAACAAGGTGTTTAGTAAGGGCATTCCGTTCATGGGGCACTATCAAACGTTAGCGAGAGTCCATTTCTGTCCATCTCATCAGAATAGTGAGTGTGATTTCTGGGCTTTCTCCAGAAATCCGTTTTTATATACCAGGTGGAAGTCACTAGCTAAAGCGTGTTACCAGTCTGAGTCATCTTGGGGTGAGTAATTTTTCCCACCAAGACAGGCCCAAATTCTAGAGTCAGTAACCATTTCTCTTACACCCAGGATCACATGACTGCGCAAGGGGAGAGAATACTCTGATATACCGAATCGTAAGGGTGACAAATACGTGCTTTTGCACCCAGCAAGTTAAACAATGATTCTTTTTAATCCAAACAATAGTTATCTATCTACCAAACAGAAAGCTTTTAAAAAAAATAAAGACAAAGGCATTAGGTCTTGCATGCAAATTGATTATTAGTTTGTGTTTTTGGTGTCTTTGAATTTCGTTCTGCAGAAAACAATGGTTTGTGTTTTTACGGTCTTCTATGCTTCGTCCTACAAACACTAGGTTAATCCACCTTAACAAAACTGTAACCAAACATTAGCGAAAATCAAAATACCCCAAACAACGAAAATGAAAAATATGAATGTACAGAAATGACAAAAAAAAGAAAATTTATTACCAGGAAAATGCAGCTTTTCAAGTCACAGATATGGCTTGATGTTGACAGGCGGATGCGGTTCAGGAATTGTTGACAAGTGGATGTAGTTTAGAGTTTTGCGGATGTGGTGCAGACTGACAGATGCATCACTTTTTTTAGCAGATGCAGCTCGTGGATACAGATGTGTCAGTATGTCGAACAGATGCAGTGCGCCATACGATAGCCTGCAAAAAAATAGAAAAATGGAAAAATGGAAAGACGAAAAGATGTGCGAATTTTGAAGCGTGTTCACATCGGGTTCACCAAATGTAACATAGAATTAATAATCTAGAAATAAGACATCTACAACTAGAATAAATGATGTTAATCCTAATCTAATCAAAATTAATCTAAATCAAACAACAAAGAACGAATAAGTAAACAGAATAAACTAAGCAAATTAATGGAAAGCTCTCACTGAATATGCATTCACTCATTCGAATTATCTTGATTGCTCTTCTCCATTTTTCCTTTTCAGTATTCTTGCCCTAATATTTCTATGTTTGAATGTACACATAACTTTGTCGAATGTCTAAGGAAAATATCAAAGATAAGTTTCTTCTCAAAAGTGTATGATTTCAGGAGGAGGAATAATGATAATGACAGGCCATTTTATAGATTTCGGGTTTTCGAATGATTGGCTCAGATTGAAAGAGAGATCAACGGATGAGATTGATGAATTCCATGTGATGTGAGTTCTGTCTCAGATAGAATGTGAGTTATAACATGAGTTAGGAAAGACTGCAGGATAAAGACTAAGTTAGAACGTGATTTAGAACACGAGTTCAAGATCCTAATCTTCAGTTAAGAGTCTTTGAAAAAAAAAGAAATAGACTTTGTATGTCAAAGACAAAGTTAGAACTCGAAGAATAATGCATTCGAATGCAAACAAGAGTTAAAACTAGTTAATCGACTAGTTGTGACGGAGAGTCTTCTCGCAAAGATAAACAGGTGTTGAATCTAGAGATAACTGGAGAACTAAAAATAGATCTCGAGTCAGAAGGTGAGTGAATGATTAGATAACTGATTGATAAAAGAATGTGGCATAAATGATAAATAAATAAATGAATTAAATGTTAATTTAATTCAACATTCGAAAATAAGAGACTTTAATTAAATAAATAAAGACAATTTATTTAATTTGACTGCTGAAAAGAATAAATTGAATAATTAAATAATAAATATTTAATTATAGATAAAGGGGGGTTAAATGAATAATTAAATAATAAATATTTAATTAAGAAGGAAGTATGATAAAGGGGGTAGTTAAATAATGAATTATTTAATTAAGAAGGAAGAATTAATTAGTTGGCGACATAATTAAACAACTATGATTTATTTAATTATTCAAGTTGAATAAATGAATTAGTGAATTAATTAAAAAAAGGGTATTTAATTAATAGAGGAAATATATGTTAGAAAGTTAATTAAATAATTAACATTATTTAATCATGACGATGAACTATAGAAAATTATGTCGAATGTGTACTCGCAGGCCTAGACCAATTTTTGGTGTCTATAGGTTATATCTTGGGGCATGCATGGAGAATAATCGAGAGAAATTTTATTTTTTAGTATTTTGATGCTTTATTTTAGATTAGATGTTTAAATTTCTAAAAATGTTCCAAAAAATAGATGAAAGAATGGAAATTTATTAAAAATATTTCATTTTCTATGAAGTTGCTGAATGCTTAAAGCTAAATCTACTTAAGTGATAGAAAAAATATTTGATGTTCATAAAATATTATTGCATATCTTTTGATTTCATGAGATTATTTTATGATCGAACTAAAAATATTGTACCTAATGCTCATGATTCTTAATGAAATTGGAAATAATAATAAAATTGGAGATAACCATATGCCCCTTGAGACTAACAACATTATCACATCATACCCTGAAGTGAACCTAGTATGGTCAAGACCTGACTGCCAGAGACTTGGGATTGAGATAAGTCAACCCTTTCCAATTACACAGAGACACCCTAAGGTTTCCCTAGTTATTTCTTTCAAGAAGATAGGTTCTTCATGGTTTTCCTATTAGGACTTTATCTGCACTATTTCTGTGAGGGACATCATCATCAATAACTATCAAAGGCCTCTCATCTATTTTCTTCACCTGGAGGGCAATGAATTTTGATTGGGGTCCTTTGTTGTATTCCTACATGGCATTTTGGACATATTTTATATTGCATATACTTGACATTGTAATGCAATATGACATTCTTGTAAGCCCATATGACTATTTTGTATATATTTTATACTTATATCGACATATATTGATGTATGTCTATATGGATATTTGGTTAATACACATGTTTTTTATTGATGGCATCCATATTTTCATTATAAATCCATGCTTCAATAGATATTTATAGATGGTTTGCTTCAAATATTTAAAATCCAAGTGTTTTCCATGCACTCTTCTTTAATATAATTGTAAATATATAATAAAGTCTGAACCTTAATCTCATGTAAGATTATTGAACATTGAATCAATTATATGAATATAGTAATGCTTCATGCTTCATGTGCTTCATGGAGGAAATTCATGTGTATGCTTCATTCTTCATGCTTCATGCTACCATGCTTCATGCTTCATGTGTATGCTTCATGCTTTATATCATTGAGGAAGACATCTAACATTCCACATGTATGCTGCATTCTACCATTCACTTGTATGGTTCATGATTCTTGTGTATACTTCATGTGTTCACATGTATGATTAATGCTTCATGTGATTACACTTCATGTTTTCACGTCCATGCTTCATGATTCTTGTGTAGACTTCATGTATTATGTGTATTCACATGTATGCTTCATGCTTCCTTGTATACTTCACGTATTACATGTATTCACGTGTATGCCTCATACTTTGTGTATTACATATATCTTTTTTTTGCTTCATGATCAAATGTATCTTCAACAAGATTACTCCATGTGTATTATAAATTTTATTTTTTGAAATGCTTTCTAGATTGATAAGCACTAACATGAAAGGGAAAGAAATTTATCATTGAGAAAGACATCCATAACATCCTTGAAGAATTCAATTAAGAATACAACCTTAGGTGAAAAGTTGTGACCCTTCAAGTAGGAAAGACTATGAACCTTTTATAATGAAGGGCAGTCACCATGCCTAACATAGATGTGTTGGCACTAACGGTTTGGCCCGACGAAGAAGAAAACAAAAAGTAGTCTACCTTGCAACTTTACACTACATGCATCTAACAATTTTTGGAGCATTAGAAAAAATTTCACCATGAGAAAATGCCCCCGATATATCAAAAGCCAAAATAATTTATTGTAGAGGGCCTAGGCCCTATGTGATCCCATAGTCTCAGATGAAATGTTTATAAGTGACACAATTTTTGAGTAATCACTTGTCAAAGTTTGCTGCCCTTTTGCACTTTGGTCTCCTAAGAGACTTCATTGGTACAATGTAGCTCAAAATGTTCTGACATGTTTGGGTGTGAAATAGAACCTTTCATAGCATAAAATTACCCATTCAGACATGTTGGAATTGTCGGTTTGGTTGCATGATGAACTGAATGAAAGTTACACCACTTTGCAAGTTTACACTACATGCAACTGACACTTTTTCCATCAACTAAAAACTCTTCACCATGGCAAGAAACCTTTGAGCTATCAAAAACTGAGAGAGGTTATTATAGAGGGTCCCTACATGATCCTGTAGCATCAGATGGAATGTTTCTAAGTGACACGGTTTTTGAGTAATCCCTCGTCAAAGTTTTCTACCCTTTTGCATTTTTGGTCTCTTAAGAGACTTTGTTGGTACAATGTAGCTCAGACTGTTCCGACATGTTTGGGTGTGAAATAGGACCTTGCCTAGCGTAAACCTACCCAACCCAATCTAACTACTAAATAGGTTGTATTTCATGGTATGTTTTCATGTGGAGACCTTGTGACACCAATTAAGTACATTCTTGTGGAAGAAGAACATGAAAAAATCATCAAAAACCTAATTGAGTTAGTTCACATGTTATATACTATATTTTTAAAGTCAAACATAATTTTTTTTTATGTCAAATCACATTTTGAAGATCCCCTAAGTAGATCAACATTTTTGCTTGAAAGTGTGATGCCTTTACACAAATCGACGCTTCCATTTTTATCAAAATGGTGCTTCTATTTGCACATCGATACCTTTGCACATCGTGACACATTTTCTAGGGATAATTGAAATTTATATAACAACGCCTCTAACGTTTATGCCAAATAGTGATTCCTTTGAAAATACTAATACCTTTGTAGTTGAACAAAGTGACACTTTTGCCAAAAATTCAAAATAACAACCTTCAAAAAATTATTAGATTTTGTTTATTGGTCCAAAAACACTAAACTAATTCAAATTAAAGAAAAAATAGTCTTGGCTCACTGATAGCACTCAAAACATTAAAAAAAGTTCATGTCCTTTAACATCTTGGAATTTATCAAAACACCTTCTAGGTTTTCAATTAGGATCAACATCAAACCATAAAAAACATCAAACATCAAACATGGTAACTTGAAATTTTGACAAAAATCTCTAGATCTAAGTTTTCCATCTTATCAACTAGTTTAGCTTCATGTTTGAAAACAATATATTTCTAAGCATTTAGTTGAATTGGTAGCATCATTTTGGACAAACTCACCTTGGAGTCACAAGTCTACTCCCAAGGTTTGCAAATTCATCATAATCAATATTAAACACATCTAAAGATGGAGTCTAAACCTTGTCAAAATTGAGAGTTTCATACCCATTCACAAAATAACTCATTAATAGTACTAAACCTATTAAGGTGTCACTATTTGAAAAATTTGAGGCTACCAAAGAGTTACAAGAAAATCATTTGCATTCAACATCCCCTAGGATAGACACAACTTGTATGGTTACAATTAGGTCTCAAAATAAAAGAAACATGGAAACAAACCCTAGTCATCCTAACATACCTATCACTACAAGTGTAAAGATCCAAGTGGTTAAAATATTCCCGTTTCTACCAATGCTCCTACCAACATGGGTGTTAGTGATCAACCTTTTGGAATGCCACAAACCACTTCAAAAACAACTTCTTAAGGACATGAAATTCCTCAATCAAAGAAGATGAAAACATCAACCCAACCATCTCAAGGACATGAACTTCCTCAATCAAAGAAGATGAAAGCATCAACCCAACCATCTCAAGGGGAAACGGTTCTCATAGAAGATATCATAAACAAAAAATATGACTTCACTCCCAAAGAATTCTTATAAATGTAACAAGATCAAGAATTTATCAAAGTGGTAGAGGCAGTGATAAGTCAAAACCCTAATCAATACATGCTGATACTTGTACAAAAAGGTGCTAAACTACCCCCTTATTTTGACATAAATCAACTTAGAGAACAACCAACAACATCAAATGTTGGAGAAAACACTTTTCAACAAGGAAATGACCCATTGGTACATCATGTTATTGAAAAAATACCTAACCCATCTTCAAATGTGTTAGGTCAATCCATGGGCATTTCTCAAGGGATAGATCAAACAAACTTCACAAATCAATATATCAATCCCTTGTATAATACTCAAAATCTAGGAAGTCATACAAATTTGGGCATTCAAAAAAATGATATTCCACCTACATTTCATCCTCAAAATGTTCATACAAATTTCCCTAGTATTCCAAATTATCAAGGTCAAAATCAAATAAATCTTCAACAAAATCAAGTTCTTCAAGGTTCTCAAAACCCCAAGGTTCTCAACAATATCAAATGTCACAACAAAAAGTACCTCAACAACCTCAAGGGTATCAACATCAAAATCAAAACCCACCACCACCAAATCAACAATATCAAGCTTACCTACATCAAGGTCAAGTTCAACATATCCTTCCACCACTACATCAACATCAATCATTCCATCACAACACCATTTGATAAAATCAACAAAATATCCAATATCAACAACCATCAACACAACATCAAAGTCAACCTTTGCAAAGTAAAAAATATACCACATTAAAATAATTGAAACATCAACAAATTTTTTTTTCTCAACAACAATCGATGTCACAAAAAAATCTTCAACAAGCATCAAACATCAATTTTCAACAACCAAATCCATCACAACAAAACATGGTCCCTCAAAATCAATATGGATCTTACAATACATCCCCTCAACATCAAGGGAATTATCAAATGGGTCCTACACCTCAAGGGAATTATCAAATGGGTCCTACAACTCAAGGAAATTATCAAAACATTCCTTTCCCTCAAGGAAATCATCAATCTCAAATGGGTTCATATGATATGAATGGTCCTCCATGTCAAGATCAAAATTTACACAACACATATAAACCAAATTCTCCACCCATGGATGTAGCATCACAAATTAAAATGTTAAATAAAAAGATTCAAGACATTCAAATGGGGAAAACCAATAAGTCTTATACATTTCAATATTTATGCCCATACCCATTTGATCAAAGTATCACAATGATACCATTTCTTCCAAATTTTGAGATAGGTCTAAATTTGACAAATAGAAAGGAAGTGGTAATCCAAAGGAGCATATAAGAGAATTATATGTTGCTTGCATGGAAGCATCATACAATGATTCATACATTATATGGACCTCTTCCCAAGAAGTTTGGGAGGGCAAGTTATAGAATGGTTTTCACACTTACCCCAAGGAATCAAAAAAATTCAAGAGATTGTAGATCAATTTGTAGCACATTTCATACAAAATTGATGTAGGAGCTTTACACTCTTAAACAAAGTAAGGGAGAAGATTTTGTATCCTCCTTACAAAAATGGAGACGTGAGGCAAGCAAGTGTAAATGGACCACGCCTTAGAAACAACAGGTATAAATCAATTCGAGAAACCTAGACACCGACTTGGCCTTTCAACTGAGGATGCAATGTGTATCAACATTTGAAGAACTCATATCCAAAGGAATTAACATTGAGAGGGCTCTTATTTCAATTTACAAGAACAATAACCAACCGTCTAGCTCTAGTGATAAACCCCGATTTTGGGCCAAAAATAAGAATGCTACTAATGAGGTGTGGTGGGTGTAAAGGTTGTTATCAAGGAACCATCAAACACATACACACAAAAAAACACACAAAAAAATGATCAAAATTACAATTCTTCGTGAGGACCACCACCAAGATAAAACAATGCTCCTCAATGAAAAATCACTCCCTTAGGGGAACTTATCCAAATAGTGTTAAAGAAGTTGATTCAATCAAAACACATTGAGCTTCTTGATTACCGCAATTATCTTGAACCTAAAGTAAAATCATTCTGGTATAATGACAAGGATTTTTTCCAATACCATCACACAAAATGGTCATGAAACACAAAATTGTATGAAACTCAAACATCTCATCCAAGACCTTATTGATCAAGGAGAAGTCAATGTTGATAAAAATCAGGGAATGAAGACTTAGGGATCTATACAAATCCAATGCTTGATCATGGGAAGACCAATGATTCTAGAAAATCACCAAGCTATAAAATGTAAATCAGACCTATGTGTTTCACCAAAAAGTGTAGCCCAACTTGGCATAAGTGTCCCTTTGCTGATTTTAGACATTTTCCAGAATATTCCAGAGCCTCTCATCTGCAACATCACATTTCTAGGTGCACAAGCTCTCAACTTCCTGTTTACTTTATGTTTTGCATTTATTTAGGGCATATAATTTAGTTAGTTTGCATTAGTTTACATTTACTTTGTTTACATTTCATACATTAGATTAGTATCATTTTATTTCAGTTTCATCCACACATCACACACACACATCAAAACCTTCATCAATAAGACCTCCCTTTGAATACAACCACCAAAAATCCCATAACCACCGAGCGGAAAGAGTGCCATTCCCACACACCAAGTGCTCCTAGGGTGAAAAACCTAGGGGTCTAGTAAAGGGAATCCTTTTTCCCTAGGTCTAGTGTTATATTTTTGGTGGTTCATTTTGGTGAATCCGACCGTAGACCATTTGCTAGCTTTTTGATTTTGCATTTCATCTTAGAGATAGCTTGCATTGCATTGAAAAATTTGCATTTTTTGCATCCTAGGGTTAGTAGAAAAAGTGAATTAGTGAAAGTTCATGCTAGAATTGCACATTGCATTACAATTTCCGCAAGAAAATACAGAAAAATTTGCATTTCCAATTTCTGTTTGTTTCAGAAAATTAGAAAAAGCATAAAAGTAGTTAAACATTCTGAAATTTTTTAATAACAACACTACTGGGACTAAGTTGCCACCCTGGGCGACCTAGTCCTTCGGCATTGTTCACTGTGAAATTTACAGTAATTTTCCAATATTTCCTGCATTACAATCCCCTGGTTTTTCATTTCTGTGTTTTGTTTCAAAATTTTAGTTACAAGCACTTTTGTCACTTTTTCTTACATTACCTTAGCCTTAGGGAACCTTGTCTGAGCATTGGCTACTCCTTTGCCAATATAGTTGTGAGACGAATTTCTAGGACCATGGCATCTAACAACAACACTCTTGTTGTAGATATTGGGATCCCTCTGACTTTAACTCCAAGTATGGGTGATGGTACACTAGGATTAGAGACCATCCTTAACAATTCCTTACACCTAGGAGACACAATCAACGATAAAAATGAAATCACACATGATAAGGTCTTCCATATCCATGTCGATCTAACTGATTATCAACATGAACTTAGCCTTGAACCCATATTCAGAACCACTATCCCCGCCATTGAGAACCTTCATCGCTTACTTGACCATGATGATGGCTTACGTGTCATGAAGAGGATTGCATAAATCTATGAAAAACATGCACCTAAGGCATCTCACTCACCCACTCCTATGTTTGGCCAAGGAGAACCTTATACTCCTCCCCCCTCAACCATTGCTTCTATTCCCACTTATACACCTCCTAGTGTGACCACCACTATGCAAAAGGTTAGTAATGCGGTACCTCCCTTCACCACCCCTACTAGCATCTCTACTTCTCTTGGGGCATCCAACCCCTCCACCTCTTCCATTGTCCCTACCCTTACTATCCCTACCACTTCCCCTTCCACCACCTTCACCCCTTCACCCCTTCACCTCTCTCCCTTCCCCCTCATCAAACTTACACCGACCCTCTTATTACAATTTTTTTCACATTGTAACCTCCATGCAATAAAAAATATCCACCATCAACCAAAGACAATATGACTCCCCTACCCACTATGTTCATAGTAATCCCTTATCCCTTGACATTCTACACACTCCCTTGCCACAAGGCATAAATATCCCTAGATTCGAGAAGTATGGAGGGAAGGGTGACCCTTCTAACCATGTCAATGCCTATACTACCCTGTGCAGTGACTTCACTCTTGACAACAAGCTGCTTGCTAAGTTATTCCCAAGGACTCTCAAAGATTCCACCTTGGTTTGGTTCTCCTCCCTGCCTAATAATTCCATTAGTTCATTCAATGAACTAATGGATGCCTTCATTAATCACTTCCAAGTTCACATGGCACCAAAGAAAATCTTAGCGGACCTCATGAGATGCAAACAAGAAAATAACGAGAAGATAACTGATTTTATCTCTCATTATCAAGCTCTTTATTCCTTAATTGATGTTAAAATTCTAGAAACCCATCTACAAAAGATGTTCACCGAAAACCTTGTGCCACCCCTACAAGATAAACTTACCCTCATGAAGTTCCCCTCTTTTATGCACCTTTGTCAAGCCCTCTGTGACTACCATAATTCTACTAGCAATCATGACTCACAGTCCACTCCTAGTCGAGTTGAGAAGTCTGAAGCTTCTTCCCCGTCCAACTCCCAACCATTCCGTAAACCGAAAAAAGGGTTTCTCCAATTTAACCCTTCATCCCAAATCACTCCACCTGTTAATAACCAACTGGCTGCAGTTAGGTCTGTAGTGCCCTTTAATTATGGAGATCCTAAGCGTACCTTCACACCCTTGCCCGACACCCTTCATAACACCATGAACCAACTACTCCAACAAAAAATGATCTCTTTACCTCCCGTCCATACACCTGATCCCAATAAACCATTACCTCCATATTATAATGCCACAGCTTATTGTTAATTTCATCGCCAAAACAAACATGACACTAAACAATGCAAGCATCTAAAGCACCTTGTGCAAGACCTCATTGATTCAGGTCGTTTATCTGTTGTTGATGTTAATGATAAAAGCAATAAATCCATGGCACCCCCTAACCAAAACTTGCAAATATTCACCAAACCCATTCCCAAACATAATGTGTCATTTTTCAAACCAAGTGAAACTTCACCACCTGATGTCATGAATGTGGACTCACAAGATCTACTTTTTGTTTCTCTTCCCATGGTAACCCATGTCACACCTATTAATGATGGTAGGAGCAATAGATGTTATCCATCATAAGGGCCCAACAAAATGACCTCTTGAGATCACCTTTTCCGAACAAGATATACTAAGAAATATTCCTAATGGTCCTCTCAACATAGCTGGACGAATATATGATAAGCCCACTAATGGGATACTCATAGATCCCACATGTGGTGATAATGTGATCACAAAAGAATTCCTAGTATTAAACAATATTGCTAAAGATGTCTATAATCGACCAACTGCTTGGGTCAAAACACATAATGGTTTTGCATGCCTAACAATTGGATTGATTACCCTCCCATTACAAATACGTCCCAAAACATGGGACGTTACCTTCTCCATTATCCAACAATCAGACCAATTCCATTTGCGACTTGGCCACTCATGGATTTGTTCTATGAAAGTGGTCCCATCCGTCATCCACAAGTGTGTGAAGTTCCCCATTGACAATGACATATTCACTGTCCACCATAGTGGCTTTAATCCTTTATCCTCCAAGGGTAAATTTTCCCTCGAAGCCTTCTGGCCTGAGCCCATGGAACCCATCACCCCTTGATGGGACTTTTTATTCATTGCCTATAAAAATTTCAAAGCCAAGAAGATCTCCAAACTTTCTCTGTGAAACATACCTCCTTCTACCTTGGACTCACCCATCCTTGATGAAGCCATGTTGCCACCCGACTCTGATATTCCTAGTCAACCCACTCCTAAAACCTCTTCCACATCATCCAAGAGGTCTAGGGATCATGATAGAAATTCCATTCTCCCTCCCCACACTAAACAGGTCTATAAAGCTAAGGAGAAAGTGGATGAGCCACCCATAATTCCTCTGATACCTCCTCTCAAGGATGATATAAAACCTATGGTGGACCATCCTGCCCCTTCCCCCATGCATCTTGATAGAAAATAAAAAGGAATAAAGAGGCTAGAGAATGTAGGCATCACTGTCGTGCTCTTGCTTTCCAATATCATGAGGAAGAACAAATTGAAGATCACAATCCAACCATGCTCGAATCCATGCCTATTGATCCTCCACCCGCACCACCCATTTTACATTCCACCACTGATATTGTCATATGACCCACCATTTTCATCAATTTAGATGATGATGATGATGAGAACGCTTGGATCGATGAAGAGGTACACCAAACCTTGAATTCACTATTCTCCTCTTCCATGAGCATTCATGAAAATTCCCCTAGGACAAGCATTGATCTTGATGCTAGTTTGGAAATTTCTTCCATTCCTCTTGCTAGTCGCCCTCCCAAGTTTTATACTGAGCAAGATTGGGAGGCGGATGAATTTCTCACAGAGTAACACACATGAGCCTTACTAGTCTTTTTATTTTTATTTTTTTCATTTATGTGTCGTGTATTCCCCGTCTTGTTTGATGTTTTCTTACTCTTTGTGACATTCTTCTATATGTATCTACCCTTCTTCTATGTGTTGTACATGCCATTTCTCTTTTCACTTTTCCTTTTCCTTTTTTCCTTTCATTTGGGGATGATGTAAGGCATTGAGACCGAAATGTCTCCTTCATGTTGACCCAAATGAACCTATTTTTCTTTTTGTTTCCTTTTTTCCTTTCATTTGGGGATGACACAAGGCATTGAGACTACAATGCCTCCTTCATGTTTACCCAAATGGACCTCTTTTCCTTTCATTTTTCTTTTGCCTTTTATTTGGGGATGATGCAAGGCATTGAGACCAGAATGTCTCCTTCATGTTGACCCAAATGAACTTCTTTTTCTTTTTTCTTCCTTTTTTCCTTTCATTTGGGGATGATGCAAGGCATTGAGACCACAATGTCTCCTTCATGTTGACCCAAATGAAGCTCTTTTCCTTTTTCTTTTTCCTTTCATTTGAGGATGATGCAAGGCATTGAAACCGCAATGTCTCCTTCATGTTGAATCAAAATAAAGGCTCTTTTTCATTTGTCTTTTTCTTTTGATTTTTATTGTCCTTTTGGGGATGATGCAAAGCATCAAGAAATCCCATATATCTTCCATGTTGACCCAAATTGACTCTCCTTTTTCATTTTCTTTCACTCTCCCTGTGTCTTCTTCCAGTTCTATGTATTTTGGGGAATGATGATAGTTCCACACTCTCTAAACAAACATTGCAGCAATGAACATACTGATCCCAAATCCATAGATCCCTTAGGTGTTTGGTGTTTTTCATTTTGGGGGCAACCCCCTTTTCCTTTTATTTCTTCTTTTTCGCATGATGCAACCTTTCTTGGACACCTATCACTTGACATTGGGATTTTCACGTAAGTCTCTCATGTCCATTTTGCATTTTTCCTTTCTCTACTTTAAAGCAATTGCTCACAAAATGGCGTGTAGCAATTCCTTTAAAGTGGGGCCATACATTGGCACTATTTTATTTTTATTTTTGTTTGTCCTTGATTCCTAGTGTAGCCTTGTTACTTCACACGATGCATTTTTTCACTTTGTGGATGACATTTTATGTAATGTCCTTCATAAGTGTGACTTATCTTAGCATATTAAATTCCTCTCAGTGGCCTGATGTGACACACTGCATCCCCTAAGTTGTGAATCTTCTATCCTTCAATAGGTCCTCTTTGAAGACATTGGATGCAATGTTCCCTAAGTCAAAGACCTCATATGAAATAAACAAGAATCCTTCAAACACTCCTTTTACATTTTTCATTATTGCATCTTTCACTTTTGAATTTTGCATTTTGCACTTTTGCATTTGTGCATACATGGTCATGTTGCATAAAAAAACTTGCATTCTTGTGGTGCCATCTTGCACTTGTTCATGGGTTCTAAGAATCCAAGGCTTTTCTTGTCTCATGAACCACACCCTTGTCTTTTGTGGTTCCTTATCAAAGTTATCAAGAGGTATAACTTTGGTATGGTTGAGTGGGAAGCCCAACTAGCGGCATGAATTTCTGCATAGCCACCTTTTTGTGTGTGAGTGCATACCAACCATGTGTATGTATCTCACCACCTTTTGGAATTCTCACCCGACAGATAACCAAAAGTCTCGTCGACCCAGAGTGGGTACATCCTTTCCTTTCAGAAAAACAACCTAGATCTGATCCACAACTAGCTGGACAAATGGTCAAAGCCTGAGCCAACTTTTCTCCACCCTTCCACATCACTCCTTGTGTGATCTTTTGTAATTATGTTTAGTTTGCCATGGGATCTTGATCCCAGGGGCTTGATCATCCCTCTTGATTGATGTCAGTCTATCTTTCTAGCATTAATACATTCAATCCCGCTTGACATGCATGATTCAACTAATTTAGTGTGAGTTTGAAGTAATTTCATACTCTCACTAAACTGGGGGCTAAATGTGTTGCCAAAAAGTATAGTCTTTAGACACTTTTTCACTCATTTTGGCCTTTTCCCTTGGATTTTGACCTTGTTTTACCTTGATTCAGTCTTGTAAGTTTGCAATTCAATAATAACCTAACGGTGTTTTACAAAGGTGTTGTGAAGTGTTGTAGTACATTTTCTCACTTTTCTAAGACCCTTTCAACATAATTCACCTAAACAACAACCTTTTACCCCTTTCCAAGCCTTGTGCCAAGGTGTTGTAAAGTGTTGTAAGGAATTTTCACACTTTCCTAGGCTTATCATCCATTAATTAACCCTTTCTTATGCTAATTTGTCCCCTTAATGTACTTTTAGTTTTGACTTAAGTGTGTTTTGGGAGGCAAAGATGATAAAATTCATTAAACATTATTTAATTCTTGACCACCACTTGAAATTTCCTGTGGACTAGGTCACCACCTCGGGCGACCTAGTCCCTTTTGGCATAAATTTCAAATTTAAAACAAAACCTAACGAGAATCTTGCCTCCTAAACCCTAGTGTTAGCCTATCATGTTGCATTTAAGGAAAATTAGGGTTTTACATGTACAAATAAGGGTTTTCACCTTCATTTTTCTCTCTCCCAAGCTCATTTTTACATCTCTCTTCACAAGCACTCTTGCACTCCTATCTTCCAAAGCAAGCAATCAAGCACAAGGGTTTCACAAGAAACCTCCATTGGAGCTAACCTTGCACAATGCAGACCATCAACAACAAAGTTTTGGTAAGTGTTTCCATTAAGTAAATCATTCAATCTTACTCTCCTTTGATTTGTTTCTCATTTGGGTTTAGCTACCATCAAAGGGGTTTGACTTAGGCAAACCCCTATTCCCTAACCCCAAAATTCTCTTGGTCTTTGCAGGTTTTTACTCAAATTTGGTGAAGTACAAATTTTTGGAGAAAGTACAAACATTCCACTCCAGTCACATCAAAGCATCAAACCCTAAAAGGAGCAACAAGACATGTTATAGGCCATTTTTGGGAGTTTCAAACACATATTGCTGCAGAAAAGGGAAACATCAACTGAGACCCACAGAATCAGGACTTGAATTCTCAAAAAGCATCAAGAGGACTAGGTCACCACTATTGGTGACCTTGTCCCTGTGCTAAGCCTGAAAAAGGGTTTTTGCATTTCTGGGTACCCTTTTCCCCGAAACTTGGTCCAAAAGATTTTCCCGATAGGAGGACTTGGTCGCCCAACTTGGCGTAAGTGTCCCTCTGCTGATTTCAAAATTTTTCTAGAATATTCCAGAGCCTCTCATTTGAAAAATCACATTTCCAGGTGCACAAGCTCTCAACTTCCCATTTAATTTATGTTTTGCATACATTTAGGGCATATAGTTTAGTTAGTTTGCATTGGTTTACATTTACTTTGTTTACATTTTATACATTAGATTAGTATCATTTTATTTCATTTTTAGCCACACATCACAACCTTCATCAATCAGCCCTCCCTTTGAATTCAACCACCAAAAATCCCATAACCACCAAGAGGAAAGAGTTCCATTCTCACACACCAAGTGCTCCTAGGGTGAAAAACCTAGGGGCCTAGTAAAGGGAATCCTTTTTCCCTAGGTCTAGTGTTATATTTTTGGTGGTTCACTATGATAACATAGTAGGACATATCTATACTACTCATTCTTCACAAGATGAGGAATTAGACATATATCAAGACACTTTACTAGTGTATAGTCAAGATCAATCAACAGTGTCTAGAAATGTTTCATATCAAAATGACATTAAATACATATCAGATTGCAACACAACTCCAAATACGACTTCATGATTGGTCATATTGAAGAATTTCCAAAGTAACATGAAACTTCCATCACTTCCGCTGAACCCATTAAGACTAGCAAAGAGTCTTCCATCCATGCTACACCATCTACCTAAGATTCATGTCAAGAAAACAATCCTGAGTATGATAAAAGTTGTTTTGAATCAGGTCAATATCAATATCTCCTATCATCCAAGCATTATCATGATTTACACAGTATTTTGCAATCCGTAGAAAAGGATTTGGCTTACAAGAACATGATATCTTAGAACTAGTAAAGATAGACTTTAACACTCCTAAGCAGCAAGGTATTGATTAAATTTAGAGGTTGAAGAATGCACCCATGCTAGCAATACTCCTGTAATACCGAGGGAAACTTTATCTACTGCAAACATCAACATGGAAAGAATGAGGAGTCCTTATGATAAAACCACTACCTATTGGATTTCGATTGTTTATTATTTGTGGTTTGTCCTTGATGACAAAACTTGCATTTTGACAACATGATTTTCAGTTTGATCCTTCAAGGTTAGAACTCACAGGTATATTCAGTTGATTATTATCAGTTTTTCTTTGAATGATATATTAGTGCATTATTAATCTCATATTATTCCACTATTGTATTGTTTTAAGGAATTCATGGTATTTATACTTGTTTTGTATAATGGTGTTTGCATCTGGCTTCTTGAGATGACTTTTGGTTCATTTTGGTTACATCGGCATCTTGAAATCTTGACATTACATTGAATGCACTTGAAGTATTTCAGGTTAATCAGTGTATTCATTTCTTTCTAAAAGGGTCCTAAAGCCTCCTTGTACATTCATATGTAGAGATATTGTCCTAAAGAAGTTGTTGTTCACATGTCTTTGTGGCATTGTCAATACATAATTTCAAGGCTTTACTAAGGTTATCAACATCTTATATGGTTTATAGTTTATAAGAATATGGCATTGATAGAAATCACTTTGTAAAGTGACAAAGGTATCGGGTAGCATTGTTATTGACTTATTTAATTGGATTTTTTGTCGATGATAAATTTAATCACATTAAACATGTGATATTGGGCTCTTTATCATTGCAGTGGTCAACATATTTTTGACTTTGGTGCTGCTATGATTATTGGTATTATAGTTATTGGCACTTTTGGCAGAATTATTATTTGTTATCTTGGCAGTATTGGTTGAGATGTATTCAGATCTCAAATGATTATTATTGTTGGTAAAGTCTTTGAAAAGACTAGAAGTTTGGTTAGGGAAAAAGTTATTTTGTTGATTCACCCATCTTGGTTAAGAATGGAACCCTAGCCGCCATGGACATTATGTTTGTCTACAATTTTTGAGTCCTCTCTTTGTCGACATACTAAGAGTATGCGATATTATTTGCTGTGTGAGCTAGTTGGCATTGAGGATGGCCCAACATATTGGTATTTTGGTTAAGATTTTGAGTGTTGTCTGTGAACTAATGAGAGCTCGACATTGGAATGGTGTCGACTTGAAGTGACAAAGGTCGGTTGTAAAGTGAAGTGGAAAAGCTTGACTGTGGAGGTTTTTAGCTAGGTAGTTATGGATATCTTAGACTGATTTTTCTGGTATTTGTTTGTTTATCTTCCACCATAAATAGGTATTAATTTTTTTTTTTGTTTATGGGCTTTGAGACATTTTGTTAAGGAAATGGTTTTGCAGATTCAGAGGTTAATGATGCTTATTTCTTTGAAACCCTTGATTGGTTTTTTCGGGGTTTTGGTTTATTTCTGACAATGGGTAAAGAGATAATATGTTTTTATAACTATTTTGTTGTCAAATGCAGTAATGTGTAGCCTACCTGCCATTGTATATGGGTATCTTGAAGAAACAATTATTGCAATCAGTTTTAAAAGTTATATCTGAAAGCTTCAATGAAAGACAGATGAAAATATATGTGAATTTTTGTATACTTATATAAACATTGGTTGATCATTGTTTTAAGTTCGATGCTTTTAAAAGAGTTATTATGTTGGATGTGAAAATACAATCCTGTGATTGAATTTTTGCAAACATAATGCAAAAACAATTTGCATTATTGATATATTCAATATTTCAGAGATTCCAAAATGAATCTTTAAGATATTAAATGTATTAGAATGAAAGTAATACATGAATTGAATAAAACAAAGTAACCCTATGATACATTATTTTTCTGAGTTTTTTTATAAGGGGTTGGTGCTCTTGTAATGTTGGATTTGGTGCTCCTGTAACTTTTAAGTTGGTGCTTTTGTATCTTGTGATGTTGGTGCTTCTGAACTTTGTGAAGTTGGTGCTTCTAAAATTTATGGAGTTGGTGCTCCTGAACTTTGTGGAGTTGGTGCTCCTGAACTTTGTAGAGTTTGTGCTCTAAGTGAATAAAGAGAAAGATTATTTTGAGTGGTTTTTATTCCCTAAGAGGGTTTTCCACTTAGGACGTATACTGTGTTATGTGATGACTTTATGTGTGTGATTTTTCTTATTTGTCTGGTCTCAATATGTCACCAAATGCATTGAATGGTTGTTAAGTATCAGTATTTCATCTATGCCATTATTTATGTCAAAATATCATGCATAAAAGCTTATGCTATTAATGTGGACTCTGATACAGATGAAAGTGTAAATTATCTTTAGTTCAACCTATGTTAATGTTATGAATATATGTTTAAATCATGATTAATGCAAACACAATACTATTCATGCACCAGTCAAATTTGTTCTATAAGCTGTCATTTAATCTTGTGGTTCAAAATTCAATTAAATCCTTGGATTTGTAAAAAGTTTATGACTTACATGAATCACTGATTCATCACCCCCCTCTCTGGGATTCTAGTCTTCCAAAACTACCAACACTACAACCATCCATATCATGAATTTTCGTCCCCGCATTCTTCCACCTGCTAATTGGGACCAACACAAAGAGAAAGATCTACATCAAAGAAAAGAGCAAGTCAGTAAATAAAAATAATTGACAAATCAAAATGGACAAATAAATTCAAATGGATACCAAAACAAAAGAAAGAAAATTATCCCTATCAAACTCCATTAGTCAAAGAAACTATGGGGAAAAATACAAAAGGGGATTTTATCCATCAAAGATGTCCATCGATGTAAAATAAGGCTTCAAGAGCGACATATAAGGTGTATGAAGAACTTGGTACTAATTCCACTTGAAATTACATATCCAACCTTAATTTCTCATCATCCCAAGTTTGGAGAATCAAAGGTTCCAAACTATTGACCAGTCCATCTCTGTTTCATACTTCTCCTCATACTCCACCATCCAATTCGACATCCATGATATCCCAATCTTGCATTGACCATGTCTTGGAAGCTACAATTTATCATAAGGACTCTAAGGGAACTCTATTGTGCTATGTCCATCTAGATGAGGTTAACTTTGGTATTTAAAAGGCAGATAAAGATTCTCAGGGGTTACATACAAGTGCGCGTATCTTGGAAAAGAAACTCCTCCAAGTAGGATACTGTTGGCATATCATGATAGTAGAAATATATACTTTAGCACCACCAGTGTTTCGACATGATCCAAACCTCCAAAAATTCTAAAGAATAAAAAAATAAAAAAGTCAAGAAAATAATAAAGAGAAAAATTATCCTCCAATGAAAACCACTACGGTGGCGCTTTGGGCAAGTACCATGATGAAAACCTAGAAAAAATGCGCTATGAGTATAATTGAGCATCTATGTGTTCCATTTCAAATAGAAGTATCTCATTCTCTTCATAATAAATCTAGAATTCTATCCCCTCTACCATCCATCTAATATTTCTACATCCCAATCTATGAAATTCTCTTGATGTTAACAAGGGTTTGGCGTACACCTCAATCTTGCTCATGGCACAATCTTGACATGGTATTTACCATTGATCCCATTTTATCTCATGAATTCCCATAGCCTATATCTAGCATTATCCCGATGATCCTACCACATGGTAAAATCTTTTACATACTTCACATGCTTATACTATTGTTAAGTTGATTCATGCATTCGCTCATGAAATATCAAACATTTCTAGACATTGGGGGCATGTACTTGCATCTTTCTTTCAAATAACTCTTGATCCATGTCAAATATCTCATAAGGTGACATTGAAATCATGATCTAGGTATCATTCAAAAAATCCTTAAAACATTCAAACATGTCAAAATCCAAAAACATTTAAAGCATCTTCAAAATCTAAAAACATTCAAAAATTTGTCAAAATCTAAAAACAATCAAAACGTGTCAAAAATCCAAAAACATTTGAAACATATCTCAAAATCCAAAAACGTCCAAATCAATTCAAAATCCCATAAAAGGTCAAAAACATAAAAAAATAAAAAACATGTGGTCGAACTACATTGCCTTTGTGCGTGTACATATGCAAGGCCATGATCAATGAGCCCTTGAGGCCTAGGCTAGTCTTTTAGGAGTCTATCACAATAAACTATCTTGTCAAAGTCAGTCAAACTATGTTGTCTTTGTGCATGTATATAGGCAAGGCCATCTTTGATGAGCCCTCAAGGCATAGGTCCTTTTCCCCTTAGGTCCTTCTCTTTTGATCTAACTTGGAAAAGTAAAAAAAAATTGGAAAATCTTGAAAAATCCAAAACAACCTAAAAAATATTTAAAATCCAAAATAGCCTCATAATATTTGAAAAACTTGAAAACATTTAAATTACCTCAAAATACTAAAAACAACCTCAAAACATTACAAAAAAGTCAAAAACATTGAAATATTTCAAAAAAACCAAAATCACTCATCCCATCTCGCTTTCACCCACAATAATCTTTCATGCATAAAAAATTGATCGTCACCTTCGACCTTTGGTAACACAAATGGAAATAGGTACATCAATCAACGAAACACAAAACTTTAAAACACAAAAATCTTAAATCTCGAACATTATCAAACATGTCAGTCAACATCATATCAACAACCTATCAAACAACTATCAACCAATCAACATCCAAACATGTCTTACATATATATATTTCCTATAATAGACATCAATGGATATCATCCAAAATAAAACTCTTTGGCAAGAGATATGAATAACATTGATGTTTGTTCATTTGGTATTTTCTTAGGATTTATCTTATTGGTCCATTCGATGATCTCTCAATGGTCTACAAAGTGATTTAGAGAGAAAGGAATATGGAATTGATCATTTCTTTTATTTGTTGTGCTTATTGAATATTCTTGTAATATAGCCTAGACAAATACTTTCCTTGTGTGTAAAAGGATAGTCTCAAGTAAAACAATGGCTAGGACATATCAGGTTCTTCATACCTTTTGTGTATTAGTCTCCTTACTTTGATATCTTTATTCTTTCACACAATCAAACAAGGTTTCCATATGTCAGGTATGAACAAGGATACTCCTATCTATTTGCAGAGTCAAATTCCATGCATTAGATACAATGTCATCCTAGTTTTCAATAGCTTGGTGCACTGTGTTTATTTTCTATAAAAAAAAGAGGAGTGCTATGATGAAAATATGCTTAATTTGAAGAGAAAAGAAATATCATCTATCCTATCTCATCACATATCCAATAAAATCTTGAATAATCATAGATATGTTGGAATTTCAAATTAATCTCAATAATAAAGGATAAGCAATATTCATCTCATTCTTCTACTTCTATCCATGATAACATTTCCAACCTGGTATCATGACATACAACAAAAATAATATAAATGTAGCCATCCTACATCCACAAAACCATTAACATACATCTCATAACATACATCCTACATAATCATCATATATCATGAGAAAAGATAAAAAATAAATCATCCATAGAATTGAATTACATATCATCCATAACATTGCATATATGAATCATTAAACATACATACATGTGCATCCACATCATGTCATAAGCATAATGAAGGAAATATCACCATAATCACATTTATGCATTTCATAAACATTTGCATCCATGCATAGCACATCCATAATGAATCCATAAAAATACATACATCACATAAGCTTATGCATGAAATAAGACATCATAAGTATAATTACCACATCTGATCATCTCATATATATATCAAAAAAATTATTGTCATGATACATATTAGAGTGTGTGACATACATTAAAATATACATGAGGCTATCAAAAAGAGTTGATGAATGAAGATAAATCATATAATAAAGGCTACATAAAAAATGTCTATATCTATACAAGGGGGATATCCTTTTCTCCCTTGGTACTCTTTGAGAGGTGGCTGGTGTCCACCTAATGGACCTGCTCATCTTGACAGGTCAAATGAGGGCCCACCTGCTGAACCACTAGGACCTAGAGCACTCATGTGTGAAAAATATGGATGTCTCCTATGAGGAGGAACCTATGTATAATATATCATTTGATGGTATGATGCCTTGTCCATGGCTTGATTGTAGAGAGCTATTGTAACCATGATACCCTATCCCTGAGAGGAGGAGGCCTTGAGTTTCTACCTATGGGCAGTCTCTTATGCTACTTGTATCTCTAGTTGTTGGCTCTACTATCTCTCCTAGTCCCTCTCTATGCGGGCTAGGTATCGCTCCTGTCAAAATGTATCTCACTCTTGTATAGCAATATCTCTCTTTCCTTAATCTTGATCTTGCTTAGTCATCCATTATTCTCGCTCCTAGGTAACTACTTGTAGCTAAAGATTAGGAAGCACAACTACTCCAATCTATGGCTGCTATGGAAAAATTGGTGGCAACCCATGAGGTGGTGGACCTGGAGGCTACTATGGTACTTTTCTTGAAACCTGTCCTAGTATCTATACTCTACCCTTTCCTCTCCTACCTTTTCCTCTACCTCTTCCTCGACCTCCTACACCAACCCTAGATGGATCTGTCGGTATCACTAGATGATGCTATATGAACCAGGCAGCATAACCTAAAGTTATGCTGGGATCATCTGACCCACCTATGTACACCCATGGAAGAGGAACTAACTATTTGAAATCATCAATTGCAATTTGAGGCAACATTTGGGGGCCCCACTCTATAATCTATCTGTAAGTTCTAGCATATACAACCCTATAATAATCTTGAGGAGAATCCTATTGCTCCCCAAAATAGTGAGCCACTTGATCAAGTAGGTATCTCTCTATAATATGAATTATCTGACCCCAAAGCCAACATATCTATCTATAGTAAAAAAGGTGAGTCACATCATCATCTCAGGGCTATGCTTGAATCCACGATCGCTAGTAGAAATGAGTCATGTCATCAATGATTCATCTCCAATATGCTATATCCCTAGCCCTTGTATGATGCAATGTGGTCATCCTAGTGCACTAGTAGGATACCAGATCCTCCTCATCAATATCTCTCAATGCAATAATTGGTCAAAGCACTGCTATATTCTCTAAAGCCCATATGTGTAGCAGAGTCACCCCTACTGAAATATTGGCCCCGTCTTTGTACACTACCTCGTGCATGTCATGATACAAAGTGACTAGAATACATGGCCCCACGCGTATATGCAAATGTCATCCATGATCCTCTGTAGTACTAAGCCCCATCTTGGGCTGAATAACTTGCTCCTCTTGTCAGGCATAAGGACTCCCCTAATGAGCCCAACACTAACCAATATTAGATTACTTGGGACTCCAATGAAACATCGTAGATCTATTTGACCTCCCTCTAGTAGAACATCCTCAACTCCTAGTACACCATACATGGCCTCAATCCCAAGGTATGAATTATAGATGACACTCTCACCATGGATCGGTACCTCAAGTATCCTCCAAATGTCCTACAAATTCATAGTAGCCTTTTCTGTCTGGAGGTGGAAAAATGAGGTCTTTGAATGCCAACACTCTACAAGTGTAGTCATCATGGCTAAGTATGTCTGGATCTTTGACATGTAAGAAATATGGTATAAGCCAACCACACCAAGAAACATAATGCCAAACTCTCCCAACTCGACTATCTGCTCTAGAATCTATGGTCTCCTCTCTCGAGAAAGCAATGGATGAAAGACCTCCTGCACACACAATGCGCACAACATCAATTTTGCTAAAAAATGGAAAAAAATATGTCAGAACCCTAGCAATGCAAAAGTGAGCCTTTATTGCAAAGGTGCCGCTCTTTCACTTAGAAAAGCGTCACTATTAGCAATAGTGTCACCATAATGCAAAAGCGCGACTATTCTATGAACATGTTGCCATTTCAGCGTCGCTCTATAAATGCGAGACTACAATTTTTCAGAAGCTTTTCTATTTTTAATGCAACCATGTTAGTTTAAAGAAAAAGCCTCGATGTATTTCTAAACTCCAATGCATATGCCTAGGAGCAACACCTTAATGTAAAGGTGTTGCTTCTTTCTACAAATGCGTCACGTCAGGTTTTAGAAGCATCACCCAAATAGTGATGCCTTTGTTTGCCCTAACCTAGCCTACATTTTTCTATCTTGAAGTGCATGGAAGAAAAGTTTTTTAGGCTACATACTTGTGGTCCTACATCTGGTGGCCACTGGAACTCGGAGACTCAATTTGTGCAGTGTGGGGGAAGTACACGGTGCACCATTCTATTAGATGCTCTAGAAGAACTCTCACATAATCTCTCTAATATCTCTCAAATTCTTAAAGAAAAGTGTGCAAATGAGCTTGAAATTCACCCAAATTCACATATATGCTTTGTGAAACCTAGGGTTTTAGCCCCATATCTCTATTTTCTCACTTTACAGTTTACCATGGTCATTCCATTAGGGTCCTAGGACTTGTTCTTCATCCTGTTCACAACCAAACCATCCCGTAATCAATGTTGCGAGCTCAATCATAAATTAGTTTTTTTTCTCAATCTCTCAAGGGGGCAGCATACCAACATTCCTTAGTCTACTGGGGCACAATGGGGAATTTGTAAAAAAACAAAGAAATTTTAAATTTTGATTTGAGTAGTATCAACCTAAGTAGTATCAGCTCTTTGAAATAACTACCAAGTACCTTGCTTCAAAGAGGGGCAAAATTTAGACATCTAAAAATCTCCTAATCATATTACACACCTGATTTTGATTACTAACACCATTTCTATCTTGATTCACCTTATTTCATCTATTAAATTAAATAATGTTAATTATTTAATTAAATTCATCATTCCCCTCTATTAATTGAATAATTAATGTTATTTGACTAATTTACCCTTTTATGCTAATTTTCATCTCATTTGATTAAATAATGCAAATTATTTAATTAAATCTCCTAAGTCTTCTCATTTGATTAAATAATGCAAATTATTTAATTAATTCTCCTAAATCCCACTTTGATTAAATGACTTCTAATTGTTTAATTAAATATCTAAATTCCCTCCACTTGCACAATTAAATAATTTCTTAATTATTTAATTGACTAATTTCTTCTAATCCTCCAATCATTCTCCTAAAATTAAAGGATTGCATTTGTCTCAATCAATTTGAGCCCTTGATTAATATCATTGATCCATGTCATTGAGTAATCTCATCCTTTGATTTGATCTTTGATCCACACCATCTTCTCTCTTTCAATTTCAACCTTTGATTAGCCAATTTGATCTAAACCATTGATTCCTTCTAAAAGTCTATAAATATATTCATTTTACATGAATTTTGATTCACAACCATTTGAGAGAAGTTACTCTACCCATTTTCATACTCACCCTTGAGCTATTGAGATCAATTTGTGAATCAACCTTCATCAATTATCAACCCTTATCAAAGATTTGCATAATTAATCATGGATTAGGATTCAAATTGAGTACTCCACATCCAATTCAACACTAATCCCCCAATGGGATGAGGTTTGCATTTTTAATTAGTCTTTTGATTTGACTTGCATTGTTATTTCATGTTTCATTAAGCTTTGTTAATTATTTGCAAGAATCTCATTGGAATATGGCTTAGTTAGATCAATTATCTTGTTTCTTAGTTGATTCCTATTATATTTGATCTAATTAATTTTCCACGTTCATAATATCACACATGTATCTGATATTGAGATTAACCTACAATTATAATTTAATTGAATGGAATGAATGATTAAAATAAAGGTAAATTCTTATAAAATCATAAAAAAGAAAACCCTAGATGAGGATTTGATTAGATTGTGACAAGTGTCTAAATCTCATACAATGAGACAACTTGACCTATATTTAGTGTAATATAATAATAAAAATCCACCCCTAAGTTTAGCTTAAGTGAATAAAGTAATAAGGGACTAAAATAAAGAAAAATGGGTTCATTGTTTTGGAATGGGGGTTCACCAATTTTACTATAAATAGAAATGAAAAAATGGGGTATAATGTACCAATTTTCCTCTATTTCATTAGGAAAAAGAGATCCCTTAAGTCAAGGTCAACTTTCAGCCCTTAGGTGAGTCAACTTTGAAGGATATCTTGTTGTTTTCCTTATGATCTAGGACGGGACAGATCTGCTGAAACAACACTTTTGGGAGAAAGACTAAAAATATAAAATAAATCCAAAATTGCAATGTGAAACATGAAATCCAAAGATTAAACCTTAATCTATTAAAACCTGCAACTTTTAGAAAGATCTAAGAAGTTTAAGTATTTTTGCACCTATCATCAAAATGCTGCTATTAATTATCCTCTAGGAATCATTCTCTCAAGGGCGAATGGGTCTTTGTAGGGCTTTCTAAAATCAGTTTTTGGGCCCTTTGGTCCTATGTCTGCACTCCCAAATTATCCAGATTTCATAGTCAGAAAGTTGAAAATAAATCCCATAGGTGAGGTTTCGTGGATTGATGACAACTTTCAAATTTTTTGCAACTTTGATAAATTTTCCAATTTCACTCTTTAATAGATCTTCAATCCTTCTTCAACCTAAGATTTTCAACACAAACATAAGAGGGAATTTTTTTTTGTTTTTGGTGAATGGGGTTCGCCTTGGTCAAACCCCATTTTGGTAATTAAACCTTGAATTGAAACAATGAAACATGAAAGGAATGATGAATGAACAAGCTCTATGTTGCAACTCACAAAATCCTTGATTTGAAACCCTTGAACGATTGCAACTTAGTAGAGCTCTCCAAGGTCTAGATCTTGCATGAATGGCTTGATTGATGATGTGATATTGATTTTGGAAATTTGACTTGAATGCTTGAAATCTACATCACAATGTTAGCTCCAAAAACATGCATGATGCTTGATAACTTTGACATGATGCTTGAGATCTTGAATCCTGCAACAAACGCTTTCGAAATATGCTCTTGAACACTATCTTTGACAATAACATTTACTACAGGAATTCTTGCATACAAAATCTAGCTTCTTCTTCTAGGATTTGAATTGATAAAAATACCTTGCTTTTATAGACAATTTTATAATTTCCCAAAAATTAAACATTACAAGCCGAAACTTAAATCTTGAATTTAGGACCTTGAGATACTGCCAAAAACTTGTTTAAAATTTGAAAATTTGATCTTAAGGGGGATCCATTCACCCAAGGGTGAATGGGTCCTAACCTAAACAATCAAGACTTATTGATTTCTTGGTGTTAAAAATAATAAATTTGCGTTAATTAAATCATAACTCCCCTTTCAGAAATTATAATTAACTAACCTTGTAAATGCAAAATTTAGGTAATTAGAGGCTTAATTAGGCTCAATTAAATAAGGGACCCAAACATAGTGTGAAAATGTAAAGTACATTTTTTGACACTACAGAGACTTAATAATTAATTAATGATTAATTAATTATCAAATGATGTCCTAATTACTCAAACAAACCCCCTTAAAATAAACTTCGGGAGAAACTAGAAACCCTGATGAAGAATTAATGATGGATGGGTCCTGGATACAATTCCTAACGAGGTACCCATGTATAGATAAATGAAATATATCATAACTAGAGAGAAGGAGAAAACAACATTCAGGAAAAACTCCTCTCCAAAAGAGAAAATAAAATAAATACACGAGTGAAAGAAGGATAAAAGGACTCAATGTGCCCCCCCAAGGACTACTTCTATCACACAAGTATAATAAATGTTCCCGAGTAGGAGAGATAAAATGAGGATATGAATCCCCCCATAAAGAAAGAGCTCTCATGCAAATGATGAATTCCTACAGATAAAATATGATCCATTGCCCACAAACAACATTTCTCCCCTTAGGAAGAAATAGATCCATTAGTGATTGGAGAATCCAATCTAAAAATATGGGTTAATTAGGAATCCAAATCCAAATGATGTGTGCCTCTAAAAAGTGTTAAAGTGTTCACATGTCGGAAAGAGATGATGTCAATCTAGAATGTAGTGAAGACTGATGAAAAACAAGCTATAACGGTGATGAATATGGTGGGACAATAGTGATGATGTGTCTATCAACAAAGAGGAGATGAATGCTCTCAAAGTAATCCTTTAAATATGCAATCTGAGACTCTATAAACAAGGATGATATGTCTACATGATATAAATCCCAAGTAGCTATGTTTGGAAGAAGATGAATATCCTATTGCACATAACCAATAGGGGCCAAAGATGTGGTGATGCCAAGCTGATTAGGAAAAATAGAAGATGGTAATGTTGTCTCAATTTTAAGAGTGGGAACATGAAGACATGTATTTGAACCATCAAAACATACAAGACCTATGATATACTCAAGATCCTCTAAAGCATCATCATTAAAGGGTATGAAATATACATATACAAGAGGAATGAGATAATCTGTAGCAAGATCCTCTAGGTGTGAAGAGATATGAGGGCCTCCATGGATCTCCTAAAGTCGATTCCAAAGTGTGTGGGGACAATAAATGTTTGATATAACACATATAATTTCAAGATCAACACTAGAACATATAACCCCTCAACATGATCACTGATAATACCACATGATAATAAGCTCCCTGGTGTGTCTAGTGTTGGTGAGTCTATACAGATAAGACAAAAGATCAAGCCACTTGAGATGTGTCAGGATATCGTTTCTCCAAGACTCATAGTTATCCTTTTCCAGGATAACCACAAAAGGATGAATAGAAAAAACTATGATAATTTTTCAAATGATAAAATCGGAGACTAATAACCTCAATGCATATAAAAAAAATCACATGAAGTCATCTCATACAAAAAAATCATTTTTAGGTGCCAAGATGTGCAAGTAATTGACAAAAATGTGAAATCACAAAAAATGTACCAGGGGCAGATTTTGGAAAAAATGCATGAATTGATTAGAAGAGCCCTAAAATAACTTTCCAACGTCACTAGAATCACAAAAAATGGAGATTATGGTGAAAATTTGAGTTTGGAAGCAAAAAATGAAGATTTAACTATTACTAATAGTAAGATAAACTAGCAACAAAATTTGATGATGAGACTTGCAACACTAGAAAGTAGATGGAACCAACTTTCCAACAATATCTTGTTTGCATGATTTTGACATCGTATGCCCAAGTTATGGTGAAAAGGAAAAAAAATGCTCCTTTAGGACAATTGGGTGCTAGGAACGGGGTAAAGATGGCTGTAAAATGTTGATGGAGCACAATGATGTCAGTGAATATTCCCTTGTACACTAAAAAATATGACTACTGGGAAAAAAATGTTGGTCGAAAAAGTAGATTTTGTTCAGAATATTCTATCTCATAGCTGGAGATGCCACTAGACATGGACAATACAATATATGCTGAAAGGGACAAAATATCCCATCATGATTCACCACTGAGAGATAATGGCCGGTGGACAAGGAAGGTTGATTGGGTTTGGGTTATTTCTTTTGCTATTGCTCGAAAGTTTGGAGCAACTAGAAAGTGTTGGGGTTAGTGATTAAAGTGTTAGGAGTTGATTAAATGGGCTGCCTTAAATTGTTGGGTTATGTCACCTAAAAGATTGTTGGTAGTGTGATTTTACCATAGTACAACCTATGCAAGGGTACGACCCCTTGCCCGCTATCTTCTTTTGAATGCCCTTTTTTTTCCTTTTTTATGTGAAATATTTTTTTTGAAAATACTATCCAAATCATGGAAAAATAATTTAAAAAAAATAAAATTTTTCTTGTACTTGTGATTTTTTTAAATAGGGGCACATAGTCCCAGACTATACAACTGTACAAATCAATATGGTTGTACAAATTTGTTTGGGAATTGTGCAACCCCTAATTCTTTTTCTTTTTTACAACTACTCAGATTTGAGTGATTCGACAAGCATTCCTTATGTTTTCAACCATTTTGGACTCAACGGTGATGCCCATTTCACCTCAAGATGAGCCGATTTTCCCTCAAGGTTAGATATCTCAAAATTTAGATAAGAAGTCATAGATCTAGTGCTCTGATACCATGATGGAGTTGATAGTGAACCTCACATTTTCTTGTAATCACCTGCAACTAAAATGTTTATCTGTATAGGAGCGAATTTGTACCCCTAATACAAATTCCCCTTTTACCCTTCTCCACTTTAGAAAACCAAATTTGAAGGCTTAATTCAACATAAGCCTGCTATCCTCATTCCACTTGATGCCTATTTTGAGTGTCAGTAGAAGAGAAACTATCAGGGATGCCCATGCAACACACAGACATCCGCACGACACACTTACATCCCTGATAGATTCCTGTGGCTAGAGCCTGCAGAGGCGTTAGAATTCCCATTGGAAGTTGAATTGTAACACCCTCTTCAATCGACTGACCTGAATATGGTCATTTTCTTCACTCTCTACTTCTAATTCACTATTCATTCCTTCCATTTCATCTTTCCATCTCTTGATCCTCTCTACAAGCCCTTCGCAATCTCTTCTACAACTTCTACAAATTCTACAATATCTAAGCAGCTTCGACAAGCTCTAAGAAGCTTCTTCATCATCTCTTCAATCTCAAGCAACAACTTACACTCCAAAACAGTAACATCAACACTCCATCACTTCAATAGAGCAAGTGTGGAACAAAATGTACTATTGTAGCAAAGGCTTGAGTTCCTCTCATTTTCTCCCTCATTAGCCTTGAGCTCTCTTGGTGGAGGTGTGATGTGAGTGTTCCAAGGCTTGCTTGCACTGCAACTAAGAGATCCAGCTTGTCTCTTCAAGGAACCTAGTCTCCTCTAGGTCCTGATTGGCTTAGATGATTAACTAAGTCCAATTCGAACTCTTCTCTAAGATTTCTATCCTTTGTGCTTCACCTTGGAGGACTAACACCATTTGACAAGTTCAATTCCTCTTCCTCACTTAGAAAACTCTAAGTGCTATCTTCTCACAAATATCATTCTTCATTACAGGGGTGTCCATCCTTATGAAATCATTCATAAGATTGCATATTTGAACCATTCTAGAAGGTTCTTCAATTCTATCCTTACCGGGTTCAAGGATTCACCACTTGAGACCTTAAATAGGCCTATTTCTTGTATTCTTTACCAATCCTATTTTGTTAATTTTTGCAAAAATTTCCCAAAGACCCTACAAATCTAAACACAGATTTGGATACCCATTTGGAAGTTTTAAAAGTTTCAGTGGAGCTTTGGGTTGGACAACCTCCGTACACTGGTTTCCTACAACTTAGGACAGTAGGGCAAATAGGCCTAATTTCTAGGACTGACTGTATTCTTGTTTGTAGCTTGCTCAAATCATAAACCAAATGAATGAAATGATTTCAATCCACCTAAAATGTTGAGCTAAGGTGAAACCCTACTTGAACCTATACCTGTTCCGTACAGTACCTCCTTACCCTGCAAGAAATCTTTAATGACATTCCTAGACCTCTAATCAGGCTTTGTCTGCTCACCTAGAGACTAGTGATTAAAAGAGCTCTCCACTCTTTCATGCTTCCTAAACCTACAACTATGTACACTAATGACTCCCCTAACATTCCCACCTATCCTTAGGTGTTTCCCAAGACTAGACTTCATGGGGGAGCCATGAAAGCACCGACTGGTCAAGACTGAACCAGTAAGAACTTAAGACCCAAACAATTTAACTAACACAAAGTATCTACTCTAAACAACTTGCCTATCAAATGAAAAAGTCTAAGATAATACTAAAGAACACTAAACAAAAACTAAACTCAGTCTATCAATCCATTAAGCATCTCTTTCATCACAAAACTCGAGTTCTTCTTGTAAAAAAAACACTGTTGTAGAGCTCTCTATTCCACTTCAAAAACTAATTACAAATTACATAACTCCATCATCATCATGAGATTGAGTCTTGGGTCATAATAGATGGCCCCATGATTCTAGGGCCTATTGGCTGATCTCCCACTTCCTATTCTCAAGGGAATCCAAAGGTAACCGAGTTGAATGCCCATGCTAACTTCTTTACAACATTTGGCATCTTTCTCTATGCCTTGATCCTATTTCTAAGGACCACCATTCCCTCTAGATTCTGAGGAACCAACTCATTTAATGGCCTTAAGGCATCTTTACAATAACCACTAAGTGTTTAGAACATCTTTAAGACTCTAATCTCCCATAGACAACTAACATTAAGAAAAATAAATTACTAACACTGGCTAATAGTGTGACCTTAGTCCTAATGACTAACTCACTTAGCCCACAAAAGCAATGACCTTCTAAGGTCTGAAAGCAAAAAAACTTCCTAACTTGGCTAGAGTCAAGTACAAGCCAAAATAACAAAAATGGAGGTTAGCCAAGGTGTGCTCCTGCACCAAGGTGGTAAGCTTTCACTCCTCTCCTCTATTATTTGGTTGAGTAGCATAACAATATTTTGTAAAGCTTTAGTTCTCTTTACTTCATTTCCTACATTTCTCTCTATCTATCTAGTTGTCCGTGGAGGTGGGAACACCAAAACGAGGGTTTGACTAAGGCAAACCCCTATACAGCCCCAATAATTTCTCTCCCTCTCTCTCTCTCTTGTGTGCAAGTATTGAATACATTCACATGCTGGAGGCTTCATCACTCACATGGTTGTAAGCATTTCCTTTCCCTTCTTTTTAATATCTTTATCACTTATGCTTTACTTTACTTCATTTAGTTCTATCGCATCTTGTCATTTTCCTACACTCTAGAAGTTCTCAGCAATCAGAGTAGAAGTAGTTGCTTAGCCATTCTTTGTGATAAAATTTCTCTTTGGTCCATAAGAGATGCCAACACACTTCTGGGACTCCAATGTGCTACACTATCATCCACATCTCGCGCTGTTGTCCTTTGGCCGAGAGCTTGACAATTTGTCCAGAGGATATCTGACCCGCTCTTTCTGATTCTAGAACTCTTGCCGCTATTCCTTGAGGTAGTTTAGGGTAGTTCACCCCATTAGGTTCTTTGAGTGAAGAGAACTCATGAGTAGCGAATCCCTCTTCTTTATATTTTGGTGAACCTGACTGGAATCGAAAAAGTAGGAATTTATTTACCCCTACTTGGTGGGGTCATAAATTTTGACTCGATGCTCAGAATTTAGAACTGTTTGCATTGTCAGAAAGGTCTTCTAGAGAACTACTTCAGTCCCTAAAATACTAGTGCCTCCGATAATTGAATTTTCAAGACCGATGTAGGTTCCGAATCCAAATTCTGCTCTGAAGACCTCTGAAAATACAAATTACTAGAACATAGAAAGTACCAAAAAAATTGAGTAATGAATTTAATATCTTCTTTTATTAGTTTTGTATCTAATTTTGTTCAAAATATTAATGATGTTCCATTTCATGCATGTGATGGTGACTTGGCTTTGCCGATGTCACACGGTGTCTTTAATCCTTCTCATGAAATTCACCCTACTTTAGAGGGTATTTTGTTGCAAGAAGATGAAATCATTGATACCTTTCTTAATGTTACTTTTCCTTCTGTTCATTCCAATGCACTCTCTTCTGGAGATGATGCATTTGTGAATAATGAATCTCCTACTCATTCCAATGCACTCTCTCTTAGAGACGTTGTGTTTGTGAATGATGAATTTCTTATCCATTCTAATGTACTCTCCTCTAGAGATGATGCATTAGTGCATGATGAATCTCCTTCCACATTTGATCCTGTTTGGATCGATGTTGAGAATATGTCTTCAAGTAATTATTCCACTAGTTGTGACGATTCTATAAATGTAATCTATGTCTCTACTGCCCCTCAAAGGCCTAAGAGATTGGTCATTTATGTGACTCTAGCTAGTCCTTCTCCTGAAAGGGTTTGTTCTATTGATGTTGTTTCATTTGATACTGATTCCCTTGATCTTTCTAAGGTTCCCTCTTATAGAGCGGTAGCTCGTACCTATGATACTAGAATGAATAAACAACCAAGCCTTCCTCAAGCTCCTAAACCTACAACTAAATCACCTAGTGATTATGATCTTGTCGAGCAACTCCATGTTACTTCAGCTAAGATCTCATTGTGGGACTTGCTTCAATCTCCTTCGGTTTATCAAGGTATGCTTCAGGAAGCCTTGCAAAAGATCCTCTTACCTTCTTTCCATAGGCCGACAGATGCTGATGCATTGATAGCTCATATTCATGTAGATTCACCGAATATTACGTTCTATCCCTAGGAAATCTCACCTCCGGAAGTACAAAAGCAAGAAAATCCTTTGATGATTATAGTCAACATTGATAAATTTGGCATTAGACGTACTCTTGTGAATGCCGGTCCGACGCTCAATGTATATAACATTGATCTATTGCCTAATATTAATATTGATTCATCTTCTATTAATGCTTCTTCTGTTGACATTCGTGGGTTTGATAATGTTGGGCAATAAGCCGTAGGCACGATAGTATTTCCTTTGAGGTTGGGACTCATTACTATACCCACTCTAGTATATGTTATGTCAGGAAAATTACCTTATAACCTTCTTCTTGGTAGACCGTGGATTCATGCTATGGGTGCAATCCCATCTACCTTGCATAAATATATTAAGTTCATTCCTAACAATAAAGTAGTCACAATCAAGGCTGACCCTGATGCTATGCACTTATGTGAGATGGAAAATGTTGGTTAGGTTTTGGTTGTGCCTACTCTTATTCCTTTAGTATCTTACAATGTGTCGATGTTTACTCCAGTAGTACCTACTACAAAGGCTTCTCTTGAGGTAAATGTCCCTAATGAAGAACCTTTTGAAGAAAGAAATCTTAAGTCTGTTCCTTCTACCTCTTCTCAAGAGAATGCATGTCTTGGTGATGATTGGGGTTCTCTAGAATTTACAGATTCCTTCATTCAGGAATATAAAGGTAACCCAATCCACTTAGACCTTCTGACAACATCATTCACACCTACCATCAAAGATAATTTTTCTTCTATACTACGGGATAATGTGATGCTAATTTTAATGTTCTTAGTGTTGATCCTCCTTCCGGGGAAGATGATCACACTTATGTTAAGAAGGTTAATGCTGGTAGTCCTATCAAGAAGGTTGATGGTGATATCATAGAAGAGTGTGATCCCCCTTGCTGGAATAACACTCTCTACAGAGATCCCCCCTCCTTTGTCTTCTATCTTTGTATCTTCTTCTTGTGAGAGGTCAAAATTTTCTCCATAAGAGAAATGGTTGGTTCCCACTCCTCATTCTTTGTCTGAGCAAGAGAATATTTTTTTGTGACTTCTAGAAGCCCACTTGATTACTCTTCCCCCCCCTACACATAATAAATCTCATAAACATGATAAAGGAAAAAATTCTTTCTGTGCATACCATTGAGTGCCTGGCGATTCCACTAGTGAATGTAAGGCCTTGAAGGATAAAATACAACAACTTTGTGATTTTGGTGCGATCAAACTCCATTTGATTGATGCACCCACCCTTTCTTCAAATGAAAAGTGATATCAAGGTTTACCTCTATCTTGTATGTTCTAAGTATCTTGCATGGTTCTCCTCCCCTATAGGTTGGGGGCAGTGATAACTTGTTTTGGAGATTTGTGTCCTTCTTAAGGACCCCCCCTCTATCTCTATGTCTTTTGAATGAAGTGTCCCTTGAGAGGACCCCCCCTCTCTCTCTATGTATTTTGAATGAAGTGTCCCTTGAGCGGACCCCCTCTTCTTTTGAAGGGTTCCTGAGGGACCTCTTTGAAATTTTTTATGTCAAATGAGTTCCATGGCATCTAGCTTGGGGGAAACTTGACTAGAATTCAATTTTCAAATAGTGTGTCCCTTGAGTGGATCCCTCTTCCTTTTGAAGGGTTCCTGAGGGACCCCTTTGAAAGTCTTCCAACTTGGCGATGGTCTGCGTGACTATCTACTTACTGGCCTACGCGACCGCTTCCTAACATGTTCTATCTACCGGTAAACATGTCGTTGCTTTTTGACTTTGTGGAGTTCCCTTTTCTCAGTTTCCCTCATGTGAAAGTTCTTGGGGGATACCTTCCTTGCAGGCTTGTGGGTCTGTAGGGCGCTTTTGCTGGTTTCCTTCATGTGAGAGTTCTTGAAGGATGCCTCCCTTGTAGGTCTGTGGGCATGTAAGGTGCTTTCTTTCTTTAGCTTCAGAGTTCTACGGAGCTATGAAGTCCTTTTCTTGTCCTGCACTCTCGGGTTCGCCAGACTATGATTTGCTTCCTCGATGGTTCAAGTATACATCTCTAACCCTACTACTTGTTCGATCTAATTTACCAAAGCACTCATAAGTATTCGTGCTCACTAAAGTGGGGGAAAAATGTATAGGAGTGAATTTGCACCCCTAATGCAAATTCCCCTTTTACCCTTCTCCACTTTAGAAAACCAAATTCAAAGGCTTAATTCCATATAAGTCCACCGTCCTCATTCCACTTGGCACCTATTTTGAGTTTTGGTAGAAGAGAAATTGTCAGGGACGCCCGCATGACACGTAGATGTCCACACGACGCACTTACATCCCTGATAGATTCCTATGGATGGAGCCTATAAAGGCATTACACTTCCCATTGGAAGTCAAATTGTAACGCCCTCTTCGGCCGACAAAGCCGAATATGGCCGTTTTCTTCACTCTCTACTTCAAATTCACTATTCATTCCTTCCATTTCATCTTTCCATCTCTGGATCCTCTCTACAAGCCCTTCACAATATCTTCTACAACTTCTACAAGATCTAACTAGCTTCTTCACCATCTCTTCAATCTCAAGCAACACCTTACATTCCATAGCAGCAACATCAACACTCCATCACTTCAGTAGAGAAAGTGTGGAACAAAACACCATTGCAATAGAGGCTTGAGTTCCTCTCATTTCCTCCCCCATTAGCCTTGAGCGCTCTTGGTGGAGGTGGTAAAATTTCACTCCTCTCCTCTATTATTTAGTTGAATAGAATAACACTGTTTTATAGTGCTTTAATGCTCTTTACTTCATTTCCTACATTTCTTTCTATCTATCTCGCTGTCCGTGGAGGTGGGAACACCAAAACGGGGGTTTGTCTAAGGCAAACCCTTATATAGCCCCAACAATTTCTCTCTCTCTCTCTCTCTCTCTCTCTCTCTCTCTCTCTCTCTCTCTCTCTCTCTCTCTCTCTCTCTCTCTCTCTCTCTCTTGTGTGCAGGTATTGAAGACATTCATGTGTTGGAGGCTTCATCACTCGCACGGTTGTAAGAATTTCCTTTCCCTTCTTCTTCTTATCTTTATCACTTATGCTTTACTTTACTTCATTTCAGTTCTATCGCATTCTGTCATTTTCGTACACTCTAGTAGTTCTCTACAATTAGAGTAGAAGTATTCACTTATCCATTCTCTATGATAAAATTGCTCTCTGGTTTGTACGAGACACCAATGCACCTCTAGGACTCTAGCGCGCCGCACTGTCGTTCATATCCTGTGCTACCATCCTTTGGCCGAGAGCTTGAAAGTTTGTCCATAGAATCTCTTTGACCTGCTCTTTTTGATTGTAGAACTCTCACCGCTGTTCCTTGAGGTAGTTTAGGGTAGTTCATCCCATGAGGCTCTTTGAGTGAAGAGAACTCGTGAGTAGCGAATCCCCCTTCTCTACACTAGATATCATAAATAAGAGATCAAAGCAATTAATTTGTTATGCAACAAAGAGAGAAATGATTGAATCCAAACAAGTATCACACATGCATCTGATATTGAGATTAACCTACAATTGTAATTGAATTGAATGATTATAATAAAGGTAAATTCTTATAAAAGCATAAAAAAGCAAACCCTAGATGAGGATTAGATTAGATTACATGATAAGTGTCCTAATCTCATGCAATGAGACAACTTGACCTATATTTAGTCTAATCTAATAATAAAAAACACTCCTAAGTTTAGCTTAAGTGAATAAAATAATAAGGGACTTAATAATTAATTATTGATTAATTAATTTTCAAGTGATGTCTTAATTACTCCAACAACCACCTTTGTTGTGTGGGAAGGTGTTGCCTCCTTTTACCTAAAGGGGACACAACCTCTATGGGAGCTGCGGCCTCCTACAAAGCCCATCGCTTCCCACACCTTGCTCATGTCACCATTTTCTATTGACAAAAATAAATAAATATAAAAATAAAACTAATAAAATAAAAAATAAAATCTATTCTTGTTGTAGCTAAATCTATGATGAAGTTCATCATCGGCTTAAAATCTTCAACCTTTACAATTTATTACTAATGGTGAACCCTAGTTATAGAAAACAAATAGAGATAAATAGGTATAAACATGAGGTTACACACCATTTTAAAGAGGAAAATGTTGCAAATGGAAGATAAAATGTGTAGTGGATTGTGACGAACACGAGTCATGGAGAAATATTTCTTCCCAACTCCCAAACTTGCAAAGAACAAATGAGAATTTATTAGAGTGAAAAGAGTATTTGAGGCTCTCTTATGGTTAGGGTTAGTATCTAGTTTCTTTAAGATCTAAATGTCAATTTTGTGTCTCATCCAATGGATAATATTTGTTGCTCATTCCTTAATAATCTTAATTCATTTTTTTAAATTTGAAATTTTGGTTAGAGACGAGATCTATGAGACTAGGGCCCTTGAATTTAAGTTGAGACTTAAAGTTACCTTTGGAACTCAATTAAATAATCTTATAACATGTTATATTATGAGTTGGGACCTTTAGAATTAAATATAGTTAATTAAATAAAGGAGAAGAACCTCCTTGAATAGTTTTTAATCATTTTATCTAATTTAGTACCACTCTAAAACTTAGATAAAATTATTAAATTTGAACTAAATTTATGAATTGAGACTTTAAAAGAATACAATTATATATATATGAGTACCTTGTGAGTTAATCATCACTTCATACAATTTAAATTAAATCAAATCTTGAGAAATTTAATACATTAGTTCATCTTCATGGTGAGTAAATTTGTGAATTGACATAACTACTTTCATTTATCAATATCTTACAATTTCAATATTTGGTCTAGGGCCCATAAATTTTCCAACCAACACTCTATCCATTATAGAGATATTGTGATCAATGACCAAATTTGGGATAGAAATGGAAAACTTACCATTAGCTAGCTCAGAAATGTTGCAAACTAGGGGGGAAACTGATTTACCATTTGGTTTGACTCCAAAAAGAGATGAGCATGGTATTTTCTTAACACCATCCCCACCAACAGCCCCCATCATGTTTTTGGTTTTGTCCACCTCAAGTCCTTTAGTACATTCAATAGGAATATCAATCAGGACAAAATTCCCCCCGGGTCCACTTGAATGTTTCTTCCAAGGTCAACCTCTTCTGAGTCATCCTTACCTTGCTTACCACTCAAATCTTGTGCCGATTCCGCTTGCAAATCTTCAGAGCGTTCTCCTCCATGGCCTGCTCCATTGTTCGAAAATTCAAAATTCTGCTTCTCTCGCCCAAACTTCCGCTTGCCCATTGTTACTTTGCATCATGTAAGACTTTTTTTTGTTGGTTCCAAATGGAAGGTTTATTTATGTTGGAATGACGGTGTATGGTGTGGATTGAAGGAGTGTTGGAAACAACCTTATGGTCCAAGGACTACTCATGACATCCATTTTGATGTTTGTATTAGATAAATTTTCCCTGAATATAGAGGAGGTATCATTAACATCATTAGATTTTCTGATTGAGGAATAACCAAGACCTTGATGTGTATAATTTTCCTGAAGTTGTACGAGTTCTAGAATTCCTTGCATGTGTAGGCTTAGTCCTTTTCCTTGATAATGCATTCTTTGACATATTCTCTTTGCAATAGGATATTTGTTGTTTTGAAAACAAGATGCAAACCCATCATTATGTATGTGGAAACTAATGCTTGGAATTTTCTCATCTACAAGAAAGCCTGCTTTGAAAAAGGTGGATGACCCTATTTGATAAGATGTCATAGCTTCATTGACATGTTGGATAGAGTTTTGATTAACATCTTTGGTTTAATTTTGTGACATATCAGATTCAGATGATTCTGTTGGTGCTTCCAAGTCGATGTCGAAACTATCTTCATGGTCATTGTCATAAAGCCCACTGAATTCAGCTATAACTTGATCATTTGCAAATATGTCCATAGTAGAAGACTCCTGTTCTAGAGGTATATCATGTATGTGTCCCATGGAGGAAAGTATCATTTTGGAAAGTTTCGGTAGTTGGAGCCTGAATGAGGTCGTCAAGTGTTTGTTCTTGAGTGGCATAAAGGTCGAGGAGTGGATCGTTTTGGACTTGTTCACTAGTAGTGTCTTGATCAAAGATAGGATTTTCTTGGATGATATGATTTGGACTGGAATCTTTGTCGAGGATAGGTGTATTTTGGATTTCATTGTTATTTAGGAGGATTTCTTGAATACATTTTAGGATGGGGTCATGGGATGGACAAATTTGATCTTGACGTGAAGGGGGAGTTATGGTGTCATGCTTTGGGTTTTCGTCTTTACGTATGTCCTTAGAGCTAGACAATGGAATGTGACTTTGGATAAGGATAGAATTTTCATGGCTAGGTGTGCGTTAGGATGGAGTAGCTTGGAAATGATTTATGGATGAAAGACTAGGATAAGACGTGGAGACTTGGAAGGGATTAATGGATTGAGGACTATGATAAGACATGGATGGTTAACTTGGATTGGACATGGAGAATTGGACTGGATTGATTAATAATGGACTAGAATAGGATGTGGGGGCTTGGAAAGTGTTGGTGGATGAGGGCCTATGATAGGATGGGGAGACTTGGAAAGGACTAGTGGATGGTTGATTTGGATAGGATTTGGAGACTTGGAAGGTATGAGTGGATGGAGGAATAGGATAGGATGTGGAGACTTGTAAGGGGTAAATGGATGGTTGACTTGGATTGGACATGGAGACTTGGACCAAATTGATAAATAATGGACTAGAATAGGAGGTGGGGGATTGGAAAGTGTTGGTGGATGAAGGACTAGGATAGGATGTGGAGACTTGGAATGGACTAGTAGATGGTTGATTTCCCTTGTCAAGGTTAGGATAAGGACAATAGGCAGACTTTTGTTGTGGACCAATGGTAGGATTTGTGTTAAAGGACTCTTGATAGTGAGGACAACTGGTTGAATGACTAGGACTTATGGATTGTTGATAGGAAGGACATTGGTATTTGGATTGGATGAATTGTATTTTGAAGTCCATGACCTGTTGGTATTGTCTATTACAGAGTAACTAGTATTCAACTTGATTATCAAAAAAATCAAGGTCAAGGGAAGACATAATGGTGAGGTCCTAAGAAGGACAATACAAAGATATGACCTTAGGCAATTGTGGTTTTACAAAAGGCAATTGCATTGCAAAAATGTAGATGCATCGATTAAGGAAGAAAATGCGGTGCAAAATGACACATGCGTTGTAGCAGGTTGACAATGTATTTGAAAGTTGTGAAAATAAGCACATAGAAAACAAGCACAATCCTAGGGCTGCAAGGACTATATTCTTTTGGATTCCACACGAATTTTACTCTAACCGCACTTATTCTTAGTGGGTGACTTAGAAACTTGGCCACACAAGCTCCCCCTTACATTGCACTCACTTCTCGGGTCAACCAAGCTTCAAGCTCCCATGAATCTCCCATGGCAAGATTTTTGCCTCTACTAAGAATTGTGAGAATGTGGATGCCTTGGCAACAATCGTCGTTGCACCAAAGAATAAATAAAGGTTTTTGGCTTACTATAAAAAGGGTTGTAGTACAAGCATTCTGTTCATGGGGGACCATCCATGCTGCAAGAGACCATTGCTGCCCTTCTTGTCAGAACAATCCTCGTGGTAATTGAACTTTCCTCAAGTACCCACACTTATATACCAGTTGGAAGTCATTTGGATTTAGTGTGTTACTGGTTGGGTTGTTCCCTTGTGTGATTACTTTTTCCCACCAAGCAATCCCTCTAAGGATAAAAAAATAGAAAAAGATGGGTCTGGTTTTCTGATCATCTAGTTTGCACAAGGTGAGAGCATAATCACCTACCACCTTCAAGCACAATCAAGAAAAGTTCTTTATCCTCTTAATTAAATCTAAGTGAGACAAGAAAAGGTTTTTTTTAGAGCACCAATGGAAGTGTTTTCTAATCTAAGACAAGCACAAATGGTTTTAAAATAAAATTCTTAGACAATTGAACCTACAAAACCACTTGTTAGTAGTCTAAAAAGATGTCTTGGACCCACAAAAATTTAGAATTTTTTTTTCACTTGATCCAATTTATCCCATGAAGTGTTTATTTTTCTTGTACATTCACAAAACCAACAACAAAGCCAAAACCCTAACAAGATAATTGATCACTAATATTAGAGGGTTAGCTAGTCAAGACAAATCTATTTTTGGAAATGTTTTTTTTTTGCATAAAAAAAAAACCCACAGAGAATAGACCCTTACTGAAATTTTGAAAGCTTTCCAAAAATGTAAAGAGATCTGAAATTTTTGTTGTTTTGCATCCATAATAATTTTTTCATGAAAAATCATAAAAAATTCAAACCAGGTCCAAAAATTCTGATTTTTGGACTGACAGCGCCTGACATAATCCCCAATCTGTAGAAAAATGTTTGTGAAAAGATCTGCAACCATTTGTGAGATATAAGCAAATCTTTATAAAACTCCAATTTTTAAAGATATGTTTTTTTTCTAATTATTTTTCATCCAAATAAAAAAAATAAAGAACAAATGCTTATTAGAATTCAAAGAGCTTTCCAGAAATTTAAAAAATCTGAAATATTTGCTAATTTTCTCTCAAAATTGAATTTTCTTGAAAAATAACAAAAATATTATAAAAAATTGAAAACAGATCAAAAAAATCTGATTATCGGAATGGCAGTTGTTGATATTGTCTCCAACCTACAAAAATACTTCTGTGAGAAAATACATAGATGTTTGAGAGATATGATCGAATATTTGAAAACTAGGGTTTTGTCCCAAAATGATGCAAAACCTGCAACAAAAAGCTAACAAAACTTAAAAAAAAAAGGATCCAACTCCAAAATTCTTCAAAATTTGTCAAAAGCTATTAGGTTCACCAATGTAATTAGGGCTAAAATATTAAGGTTAGTGTAATAAATCATATAAATCAAACCCTAATAAACAATGAGGCACAAATGAGCATAAAGACAAAGCATAAAACAATATTACTAAATCTTCATGCCACCATTGATTCACCTCCATTGCACTTCTCCATTTTTCTTGAATATGATAATTTCCCTAAGATTTGAGTGTGCAATACTAAGCCTATGACAAGTGACTAGAAAAATATTGAAGATTGTTATCTCACACTAGCAACATATACTTGCATAATATGTGTAGATCTATCCCCATGACAATGACAAGAGTAAGGTCTTTTACAAAAAAGACAATTTTGAATGAAAGGATAAGATTGAAATCCAATAAGATTTCTTAATCAATGGCCAAGAATTAAAGATGTAGTATGGACTAGGGTTAGAGAAAAATTAGGGCAAATGATAAGGATCGACGATCAAGATTAAATTATAAATAATTTTATCAAGGGTGGAGGTTGAATTATAAGATAATTCAATCAAGGTCTAGGATTAAATGATATGTCAAGAGATAAGATTTGATGTGGAAGATAAGATTGGCACGGATAAAGAGGTGATAGGAGAAATTAAATAAAAAAATTATTTAATTTATGTGACCAATGAATAATTAAATAATAAAGATATTATTTACTTATAGAAAAATGTGACAAAGGGAATATTTTGAATTAAATAATGATTTAATTCAAAATTCACGAGAGTGAACCAAATTAAATAAATAAAATTTATTTAATTTAGGAGAGAAAATGCTGATGAATAATTAAATAATTAAAAATAATTATTTAATTATAGTGGAAAGTGGACAAAAATTAAATAAATAAGAATTATTTAATTTTAGAAAGAAGAGGACTTAATTAGTGATGTAATTAAATAAATAAAATTTATTTAATTAATCAAGGAGGAATAAATATAAAAAATAAAAATAAAAAGTGAATTAATTAAATAATTAAAATTATTTAATTAATAGAAGAATTACGACTTTAGAAAATAATTAAATAATTAATTATCAAAGACAAAATGATAAATGATGGAGAATTTAGAAATCGCAAGACTGGGACAATTTTTAGTGTCTACAAAAAGATATAAACATATGTGTTGCACACTATTAAAAAAAATAAAGAGGAAAAATGTCGCAAATAGAAAATTAGATTTGTAGTGGGTTGTGATGAACAAGAGCCATGGAGAAATATTTCTTCCCTCTCTTTCTTCCCAACTCCCAAACTTACAAAGAACAAATGAGAGTCAAATAGAGTGAAAATAATATTTAAGGCTTTCTTATGGTTAGGGTTAGTATATGGTTTTCTTAAGATCTATAGGTCAATTTTGAGTCTCATCCAAGGGATGAAAATTGTTGCTCATTCCTTGAGAATACTAATTGATCCTTTTAAATTTAAAATTTAGGTTAGAGGTAGGAAATATGAGATTAGGGCCCTTGAATTTAAGTTAAGCCCTAAAGTTATCTTTATAATTAAATTAAAACCTTATAACCTATTGTATTATGAGTTGGGACCTTTGGAATTAAATTTACTTCCTTAATTAAATAAAGGAGAATAACCCCCCAACAATTAGTTCTAATCATTTTATTTGATATAGTGCCACTCTAAAACTTAGATAAAATTATAAAATTAGAGCTAAATTTATGAATTGAGACTTTAAAATAATATAATTAAGTATTATATATATAATATTACAATTTTTTATTTCTATTAAGAAGCACCCTTTTAATTAATCACCACTTGATAAAAAAATAAATTAAATCAAATCTTGAGAAATTTAATACAGTAGTCCATCTTTATGGTGAGTAAATTTGTGAATTGATCTAGTTACTTTCATTTATCAATTATTCAATTGCAATGTTGAGACTTATTTGCAATGTTAGATGGACATAGCTTTCTTTGTGCAAACCAAATGAAACTGGGTTTAGAACACATATAAATGTTTTATCTTACTTGAAGTATAACATCATCATAATCTAAACATAAATATTTTTTTAGCTAGACTGTCAAAGATGAGAAAATCATCTCTCTTATAATATTTCAACCAATACTTAATATTAGTAGGCCTAATTAGTTACCTACAATTGATTAGAAATTATTTTCTAAGGAAAATAGTTAATTAATTAAGACATAAAGATATGTTAGCTATAGGTGGATTATGTCTATGTCATGGAAGATTGGTTTGAATTGTGTGATGATTTAATGAAATATATTTATTTTTTATAGATAATTTGCTTAGTAAATTAATTTACTTTTGATGCTTAATGATCATTATATTTGGTGAAATATTTTATGAAATTATTAAATCAAATTTGAGAACAAATCTAACGAGGAAGTCAAATAGATAAGGTTTAGAAAAAACCAATAATTATTTCCCTTATCTCATAATCCCTTCAAATGATCTCAATAATTTTATTTTTAATCAAATTTAAAATAAAGAGTTAGAGGAGTTGATTTGATTCTTCTTATTCTTTGAAGTATTAGAATAAATTAATGAAAGCAATTTAAAGTGCTATTAAGTTAGTTGCTTAAAATAATATCGTATTATCATGAAAAAAATTAGTGAGTTGAATGTAAAATAAAAATTGTATTATGTGTACGTGTAAACTGTGAGGATGCATATCAAAAGTTTCAAATAAAAAACATTCTTTAAATAAGATAAATACAACTCTCGGCATTTAAATCATACGTCCTTAGCAAACACTGGTCAAAGAAGCGGAGTTTAATCGTATGAAACGTTTACAGGAAAGTTTACGTTCCCATCCAAACGATTTGTTAAAAATGTCATTTTCTAAAAGAAGAAGAATTGCAATAATACACGAAACAATGCCGAGAGATTAGCTTGAAGACGAGCAACAGAAAATCGAAGGAGACATGGCAAACAATGTTAATTAAGTAAAAATGCAACATTGCCGGAAGACTACACTTTGCCCACGGCTTTCTTAAGCTTCCCTTAAATCATATATCATGTTTTTCGCCCTCTTCTTAGCATGTTAATACTTCTCCACGTTTTCAAATGCCACTTTCAAATCAGCCAAAAGTATTCAAATTCAACTTTGGCTCTTTTTTTACAGCAATTTATTTGGGACGTTGTCTATTTTTAACTAACGTTTTAGGGTCGCATCATCAAATATGATGTCACATCAGTATGCTTTTTGTTGAGGTATCCAAAATGGACGGAAAAAAGTGAGACCTATAGTTGTGCACTAAGTCACGTTTTATTGGTGTTTTGATGTGACATCACATGATTTGTTGCTTTTATAAAACTAAGGAATACATTTCATTCAATTATGGGTAATCATTATCAACACTAACAACTTTAAAGTCACAACTATTGGTCCAATATTGCTAAAAATATTGGACATTAAACCAACAAATGCTATAACAACTATTGGAAGATGCTCAAATACTAGGTCCTCTCCCCTAGCTATCACACCTTCTATCGATATTAATGATCTTTGTTTTCATAACACATTTATTTTGTTTCCTTTTCATATGTATGTATTTTCCCTTACTTTATGCATCACATGCTAAGCGTATTACATGGTCTTTTTTGTACAATTTTATTTGTATTACTTTTGGTCTTTTTTCTATTTACTACTTTGCATGTACATTTTTAATATTACAAGAATATTATGAAATTTGAGTGGGAAAGTATTAGTTCAAGAAAATCAAAACATCATTATTAAAAAGGATGGACTCACAAAACGCTTGGTGATGATAAAGGTTAAGAAGCATCAACTTCAACATTATGTTTGTGGTTGCATTTATCTTTTTAAAAATTTAAGTGTATTTATTACATGCTATATTTTATATAATGTAAATTTATTTTTAAAATGTTATTATGATCATATTTATTATATATTTTATTTTATATTAGAAACTATTAAATAAAAATATAGTATGTAATTAATAAATGCTATATATTTTATAAAGTACAAATTAAATTATATATAATATAATTATATTTATTATTGTATATAACATTAAATTTTAAATATTAAATTATTATTATTTTATATTATATTATATAATATATTATTATTATTATATATTATATTCTATATTAAAAATTATTAAATACAAATATAAAATTATTATATTTAATAATTAATACTCTATAATTAAGGGGCCTTTGAACATGGTTGACAAAATATTATTACACCATCTCAAAAGAGGCACGTAGATATGAGGAGGCCTAACCCATGCCCATGGTTCTTTGAACAGGTTGCACCATGCTTCCAACTAGGTGTGGCTTTATTTTCTAATTTCATACAAAAAAATCTTCCTATCAGGGCTTCAAGAGGCATCTGAGAGAGGGAATCAAGATTTTCTCAAACTCTTTATTCCTCTTCCTACACATGCAGTAGTCCAACTCTTCCACGTAGCTTGAATAAACCTCATGTATAGTCTTTGATTTGGTTAATAACATCCTTCATGTGGAGGCATGTTTCAACACATATTTAGGTCTATGGCATTATCACTTGTCACCCACTGAAAACTCCCTTCTTTGGAGGTTTCATAATTATTTTTATTTTAAGTTAAATGTTGAGCAAGTCATTATGATGTGGAAGGTTAGTTGATGAGATCATACAAATCTAGCAAATACATAAACATTTGTGTTCACTGTTAGTGGTTTGCTAGCAATTTATGGTAATTGTTAGTGTTTTTTTAATTGCTATGACTTGCTCATACGTTTTTAAGGGGAAGGAGATTTTTTTTTCCATAGTTGTCAATATGTTGTAAGGGGGGTCATTTTTTTTCATTTTAATGGGGGTTTTTTATTTTCTATTTTTGTCATTTTCTTGAGGTTTGAAAGACAAACTTAATCTATGTCTTTATTATTTACCTCATGCAATAAATGACATCAAATTGTAAGGACTCAAAACTTAAAATTAATCTTGTAAATGCATTCATATAAAGTGCCACAAAAATTGAATGTGTTCCATAGGGAGGGAATTTGGGAATTTTTATACTTACACTGAATTATAAAGTGTAATGGGGGGTTGTGTAGAGCCTTGATTTGACATCACATTTATGGATCCTCGTGAATCTTGCCACATGGTGAGTGTTTCCTTCATTTTCCATCATAACAATGGATCCTCGTGATTCTCACCTCATCTATGTTTTCCTTGATGCACACCCTTTTTCAATTTCTTGTACATCTTTTAGATCTAATTCTAGGTCTAAATTCCTTGCAAACTCTAATGCTTGATTTCAGTTGGCTTGATATATCTCTTAGCATTAAGGGGGGATTATGAAAGTGTTATTATAATGCTTCTTTTAGTGAACTAATGGAGGAACCTTCTTTTTGGGGGGTCACATAGACCTTCTATCTTGATCTCTCATATGGGGGATTATTTCAGTGGACCATATTTTGTGAGATTCTAGTACTCCTAATCATAGTACTATCTATATTTTTAACTTCTCATAGTTTGATTGCCTTCGTGTATTCATGGTTGAGTAGTGTTCATATTTTCACTCATGTAGCATTTTGTTTCTCTTATATTGGTCTACATTTCTTTGAGGTTCATTGATTCCAACAAAAACCACTTCATCTTTGGCATAGTTTACAACTTTGACATGCTTTAGGAGTTCTTCATCATGATGTTCCTATCATCATGGGATACCTTTTTAGAGCGTCTTAAATCCTTCTCTTTCTCATTTGGATAAAAGTTATTTTCCCACTAGGTTTTCTCCTTTTCTCCACTTTATGAGAAACTTTGTACATGGGTACCTAACATGGCCTCGTAGCTAGGACCCATTTCTATCTATTGAAATTTTTTGGTCTCCCCAAGTATCACTTAAGCGGGGTGTTAAATTCAATAATTTATCTATTCAATATACTTAAGTGTACTTAGGTTGATGAGGTTAGACATCTTGTCTAACCAAATGAGTATCCTTTTAGGCCTATAGAGGTTACCAAGTTGTTTGGTAAACCTCATGTACATACCTTTTGAGGTTGGAAGAATTTCTTTGTCACCTCAAAGGTCACTCAACACTTGGCATTAAGGTTTATGACTTGGTCAAATAGGTTGTTGGTTTGCACATTCCAAGTGATCCATAGGTTGACACCTATAAGACACTTTTGTATTTATTTGTGCCAAAACATGAGGCACTGTCCAATCCAAATGATAGGTGGATTACCTATTCCTTACCTATATATGCAAGGCTTCCACATTTGTACATTTGTTTCAACTAAATACAATATTTGATATTGTTCACTTGTTCTTGTTTTTTTATCTCCATGATCTCTTAATTATTATAAACTATACTTGTATATAAATTCATTGTTTATGTATTGAGGATCCTTAAATTAACCTTCACATAAATGACCTTTTATAATTCTTAGTTAAGGAAGCTACAAAGCTCCTAACTAAAAGTTATTTTCCTTGATTAATGCTTTTGAAGTAAAATGAGATATTATACTTGAACAAAGGATCCTAAGATGCATGAAGAAATAATTTTAAAAAATGAGCATTTCTCAGTTGATGAAAGAGTGTTGTTGAATTTATAGTATTCTATAATTTTTATATTGAAGATGTTTCTTGAACCCACTAAATAAACCTTAGAGATAATCATTGAGAAATTTATGAATTCAATAACTTTCCTTCACTTGCAACACTGTGTTGATATGAGAAAAATGAGTTGAACTATGTTTAATCATGTCATAGAACAACTTCCACCAATGAAGAACAACATTATGATAGTATACAACCCAAAAATAGCTAAAAAATATTACAACCATATATATAACTAATATATTAGTTTTAATAACTAATATATTAGTTTTAATAACTAATATTAGTGTTAGATAATGGTGAGGGTTTCATAGCATGTGTTTTTCCTTAAAAAGTAGGTCATAAGTTAGGTTTGACCTTTGTCTTGTGTGATGTGAATTCAATTTCAATATTTGGTGGTATAATATTCTTGAAATTCGAATTGAAGTGAGTCGATCTACACTTAAATTTATTTCTATTTTTTTATTAGACAAGAAGGGGAAGGGCCCTGATCCCTAACAAAGAAAAAAATAGAGCTAAACATCCCAACAAAATAGACTAGCCAAACACAACAACTAGTCAAAAAAAACTAAACAAGAATAAAAGGATAAAACAGGGTAGTAGCAAGAACATAGCCACTAGCCATAGGAAAAACAAAGAGGAAAACCAAAGGGGAACAACTCAAGCAATAGAGCTAGAACCCAACAACCTTGTCTCCAAGCGAATGTTAATCAAACCTGAGACTCTCTTAGTAGAATCTTTCTTTTTTACATTACACCATTATCCAAGAGGAATCAAAATCCAAATTAGAAACATTTAAATAAGAAGGGGGAGAATCCTCTCCAAAGTAACTTACAAGAGGAGCATAAAATGCTTCAAGTGAAGCATCCAAATCCATTCTAGAAGCATCATGATTTCAAGATAAAGTGACCTTTTCTAGAATGGGGGCAGTAGGGATCTCAAAGGAGGTAGCGCACTCAGTATTAGGAGTTATCTTGTCCATAAACAATGAATCAAAAGCCATAGGGGAAGTTGCACCATCAATGTTGAGGTTTAGAGAAGCATCGTTCGATTCCTTCTAGCACAAATCTCTTGAAGACTATAATTAAATATAACCATCAGCTATTTAATTATTGTATACGATTTGGTGAAGAGACACTTCCTTTGATAAACAATATTTTATATGCAATTAATGAAGAGATGCAAATTAAATAAGGAGGAATGACTTTAAGATGGCCGACTTATTTAATTAGTAAAAGAAATAATTCTTTACGAGGCCGACATGCTATGTTTGAAGATTCACGTCCCTTCATGCTGTATATATATTCATTCGATTGTTCATTGTTCCGGCATCGATTGAGCATTAAGTTCATTCATTATAATTCACATTCCTTCAGAAGTTCACACTTGAGTAGCAGATCATCATCTTGCAGCAGCAGACCGAATTCAAGGAGAAACATATTCATTTGTATCTTTGCATCTAGGAGAGGTGCTATTATTCATTGTATCAAATTCGCCTATGTGCTGGGCCTGAGTTGTAAAGCAGATTTATGCTCTTATTCCTTCATTATATGAGAGATATATTTGCTGGGTTTTTCCCCTCATGTTGTAGGCTTTTCCCAGGGTATCTTGTGTTGTTCATTGTGTCATGTGTTGCATTTTCTGATTGCTTTTAGTTCTGATCCTAAATTTAACATGGTATCAGAGCGGGTCGAGGAAAAGATCTGACCAGTTTTGTTAAAGCAATTGGGAGATGTCGGGAACAAATTGGTAATGGAATAAGATTGTTGCCAAACTTCAGGGGGAGTTACTCATCCAAGTGCTGTCGACACTTGACAGAATTACATAATTGGTGGGTCAGGTTGAGTTAAGCCGTAAGCCTTTGTTCCATCAAATCTCGAGCATTATATCTTGTTCATTTGCTACATTATGTATCGGCTATCTATGTGACTCCTCCCAATTTATCATGGAGTCTCTCACACCATCCCTATCGAGAGCTGTTGGCAGGTCCGTCAGTCTAGATTGATCATCTGCATCTCGATCGACATTTGCTCGTGGTTAGTCTTCAATATCCACATCTGTTGGTACTCGTATGTAGCAGTATGAGGAATTCGAGCATATGTATTACCACATTGTAAGGGAGTCTAGCTCGATCTGTCTTTATGCCTTTCCAGTAAAGAATGAGATTTAGTTCGTATTTCTTCATAGCAGGCGATCTATGTTTCAAAATCTTGAGAATACTGGTGTTGTGAAATTCGACCCAAATTGAATTTTATGGGTGTTGAATTAATATTGAGTCTTGTCAAACTTCGATCTGGGAAGAGTTCATCACAGTGGTAAGTTTAGGAATTTCATTAATCCCTACCCGATCCTTCTTTCTCAGTCATTCTGAAAATTGAAGAATTGTGGAACTTCTGTGTCGACGTTGGTCCAGCAATGCAATTGATATTTTGCTAATTTCTAGATTGCTAAATATAATTATTCTTTGTGTCTCGTAATGTGTGTTTCATTCATGGGTCAAGTATTATTTTATGACTTTCCTAAAGTTTCATATGCATCATGGTTGATTTGAGTCTGAGATGAATCTGGAGATTTCTTTTGCTGGCATCTCTTATACACCTTCCTATGGTCATTCAAATAATCCTTATGGTGGAAGTCATTTATGCAACTCTGTTAATTGGGTGATGCCATTTTTTGAAAGTGGAGATTTTTTATATTTTTTGGAACAATTTCTAGGTGGATCGTAGCTGGAGTGCTTCGATAAATTTGAATGGTCATAGACCATATTCAAATTTATTCAGCCACCACTACAGATTCTGAGTTAAGATGAGCCTTTGAGAGGAGAAATCATACCAACAAAAAGACATCATGATAGTAAGATCCCTTGGAGATGCCAATCTTTCATTGCATTTCATTGTGAAGATCTCTAAGTGTGACTCTAAGATGAAAAGAGAAATGAAATTTTAATGGTGATTAGTTGGTCACATCGATATCATTCTCTAATGCATTAGAGCCTTGACTCTTGGAGAGGGTAGTTTTTTCATACTAACTGCATAATGCATTCAAGAAATCTGTAGTTGTTCAGATTGTCTTTTGTTCTGCCGAGTTTAGCACTCTCGAGAGGAGTAAAAGATGGAAGAAAGAATTATATCAGAACTTAATAAAGATAAGTTTTCTTATCCCTTCATTCTGATCTTTTGATATATTTCTCTTATAGGTTGATTTATTTATTGATGTTTAATATTGTTCATAAATTCTTATGTATTTATGCTATAACCTGAGATAGTAAACCTTGTATGATTCTAGCCTTGATATTTCTTTGGATAGCTATAAACTGTTAGTAATCTCTCTCTAAAATGCTTCCAAGACAGATCTAGGAGCAAGAAGGTGATGAGAGATTGCTTAGTGATGAAAAACTTGAGGTATCTTGTGAGGAAGTCATGTCGACCAAAGAAATGATCAAATATGAAGTCACAACTTGCAGCCATGGGATTGCGTTGGTGGCTAGAGGGAGTTCACCTTCAGAAGTCTTCTTTGCAATCTTTGAGGCGGGGATCAAGAGGGAGTTTTGTGACTCACTGAGAAGAAGTGAAGGTTGCAAGGCCGATGGTAAATGTATTTGGAAAACCTCTTCAGCTGCTGAGATCGGAAGTGCTCGAGACAATCATTTGGATTTTACATTGGTAGCTCTACAAACCTATTCAGAATAGTGTGATATGGGATGAGGTCGAAGAGGACAACCCTGAATCTCTACTGAGATGTGCGTTGGAAACTATTTCTCTAAGGCAAGCGTTGCAAGCAATCTTGGACGATGAGGTCAGAAGGTTGATGCAAGTACTTGAAGATTCAGAGGGAGCCTACTGATGATAATCAAAGCTGTGTGAATCCTTCTGTCAATCTTGTGTTTCATGACAAAACAAAGCATGTTGAGATCAAGTACCATTATATCAAAGATATGGTATTGAGGAAAGCTATACAGTTGAGGTATATCAACACTGATGAGTAGACAATAGACATTCTCACCAAGCCCCTCTCAAGGATAAAGTTTGTGTACTTTCAAGAAAATATTGGTATGGTGGAGAATGCAGCCTTGACTGAGAAGGAGTCTCAGTATCAGTGATCCTCTTTAATGAGTTCTTCTCTCAGGAGAAGTTTGAGGTGAAATACCTTGTTAATGAGTTCTTCTCTCAGGAGAAGTTCGAGGTGAAATCCCTTGTTAATGCATTTCTCATTGATATTTGAGGTGAAAGCCCTTGTTTCCACCCTCTGAGAGAGTCATGGTGGATGTCATGTGTGTGACTCCATGAAAACATTTTTTATTTGTGTTTCACCCTCTGGGAGAGCCATGGTGAAAGTCATGTTGAGGTGACAACATCACACAAGTGATGAACACTCGTACACACCATAGCATGGTTGTAGCCATTATGGTTGATATCGTGTTGAGGCGATATCTGATATCATGATGAGGTGATATTATTCTTTTCCACATTTGGTTGTAGCCATTGTGGTAGACATCACGTTGAGGTGATATGTCTTATGCAGTTGGAAGTACTCTCCCTAGCTGAGAGGGAGTGTTGATGTTTAGAGCAACATCATTCGATTCCTTCCAACACGCATCTCTTGAAGACTATAATTAAATATATCCATTGGCTATTTAATTATTGTATGCAATTTGGTGAAGAGACACTTCCTTTGATAAACAATGTTTTATATGCAATTAATGAAGAGATGCGAATTAGATAAGGAGGCATGAATTTAAGGTGGTTGACTTATTTAATTAGTAAAATAAATAATTATTTATGAGGCCGACATGCTATGTTTGAAGAGTCACGTCCCTTCATGCTGTATATATATTCATTTGATTGTTCATTGTTCCAGCATCCATTGAGCATTAAGTTCATTCATTATAATTCACATTCCTTCAGAAGTTCGCACTTGAGCAGCAGATCATCATCTTGCAGCAGCAAACCGAACTCAAGGAGAAACATATTCATGTGTATCTTTGTATCTAGGAGAGGTGCTATTATTCATTGTGTCAAATTCGCCTATGTGCTGGGCCTGAGTTGTAAAGCAAATTCATGCTCTTATTCCTTCATTATATGAGATATATTTGCTGGGTTTTTCCCCTCATGTTGTAGGGTTTTCCCAGGGTATCTTGTGTTGTTCATTGTGTCATGTGTTGCATTTTTTGATTGCTTTCAGTTTTGATCCTAAATTTAACAATCAACACCTAGATTATTCCACTGCATAGAAGGAGAAGGTGGTCTAGAATATTCACAATCAAAAGAAGAATCATCAACAAGGTACACTATTATATTTTCTCAGAGAGCATTCTTCCACCAAGTGGAGGAAGAAATTTGATGAGAGCCATGAGGGAAGTCCCAAGATAAGTGACTAGTATCAAAAAAACATCTATAGTGAAAAGGAATGCCTTCGTAATCCACTAGTTGATACCAAGACCAACCATTAACCTGAAGCACAACCTCACTAGGTAATGTATGAGATAAATCAACCTCCACCAAGATCCTAGCAAAGGAGGCGTGGGTAAACTTATTGGAAGTAATATCCACTTTCAAGAATTGACCTAGAGATTACTAATGCCCTCATAAGCAGAGGGGCACTAGAACTGTAAAGGGAGATACGCCTGTGATGGTGAAATCTGAAAAATGCTTAAAAAATCAAACACACTCTTAGCATGGTTAGTCCTTTAAAACAAAGCAAACAACAACATCTCTATGAAATATAGAGTCATGTGTTAAGTAAGAAAAAAAGAAAACTATATAAGACACACAATAACATGAATCAAACTTATCTCATAGTAGATTGGTGCTCCTTTATGTGAAAAGAGAGCCATTTCCCAATCCCTGATAAGCAAAAGATGGTAAGATGATGATGCTGAAAATGCAAGAGATTATGCATCAAGTTGGATAGTAGTGTTGTAGCCAAATTATGTTGTTGAAATGAATTGCATTTATAGATTCAAGGTTGAAAGATTGAAGGATTTGGATGAATGTGGGATCATTCATGAGCTAATGATAGGATGCCACTTGTCAAGATGTGAGAGGATGAGGGTTGTGCACATTTTGGTCAATGTGCCATTTTGAAATTTAAAAATAGCATTAAATGCATATGGTTGAGAGCTTTGGGGGGGAAATTTGTTTGGACAAAAAAGTCAAACAAATGGAGTTAATGAGGGAATATGCTTTGTGAGGAAAATAGAGCTTTTAATAAATCAACATAAATGATTTATTGTGCAAGTGGGAAAAGCTAGAGGATGGGACATGGGTTAGGCTTAGTTTTAATCATGGATTTGATTAGTTAAGCTGATGATTAGGTGATGTGACACTTGATTTAGATTTTTGGATTTGTTTAAATCAAATGAGAGGAAAATGATCATTTATAGATTTAATTAAACATTTGGGTTTATTTAATTAAATGGAAGAACTTTAGGAGATTAATTAAATAATTTGATTTATTTAATTAAGTGTAATAACCTTAGGAGATCAAATAAACTTGATTTATTTGATAGGCGAATATTATTTAATATGATTAATGCATGATGTTAGTTTTTCATGTCTACATTTTTCCCCTCTTTGAAGTAATATACTTGTTGCATTGGTTCAAAGAATGATGCCACCGACATCGAAATTTACAATTTTTTTGCTTTTTTTTCGAATGCCCCAGTGGAAATAAGTATGTTATTACATTGCGCCCTCATGAGATCGAGTGAGAAGTTCAATTTGAGGTTGATCTCATGACAAAGAGGTTCAAAATGGATGTATAGATGGTTAGACTAATAGATCTATATGATAATGATGATGTAAATGAGATGTTTTTAAGATGCTTAGAATAAAAAATCTATATTATCCTAGACAACTTAGATGATGATGCAAATGAGATGTTTGGAAGATGCTTAGAATAAGAAATCTATATTATTTTAAACATCTTAAATGATTATGCAATGTATGTGAGATGGATGAGATGGATGATGTTGTCCTATGATGATATGACATGATTATGTAAGATGAAAGTGCAGATGCAAGATGGATGCATTGTTAGCGTGAAAGAGGATAGAAGAATGAGAGGGATCAACCCTTAAATCCAAGAAAATGCAGAAGTACAAGTCCATTAGTCATCGAGAATTTATTGGATATGATGATGAATGATGATGATGTATTGCCTATCCAAGGATGGGAGAGATAAAGAGCTTAACTTTCCTTATGTTTGATAACACACATAGGTATGATGCATCAAGGTATAAAGAACCAGGATGGAATTACACCTAGTGTGATGGACTTTGAATCGACAATCAGATAGGAGTGCTCTTGTTCACACTTGACTTATGAAAACCTTACTAGGATAGACCCAATAAAGCAAGTATTCACCAAGTTATATTACAAGAACGTCCAACAAGCACAACAAACAAAAAGATAATGATCATTGCCCCATTCCTTTCTCTCTAAACTTGTTTTGTTTAGGCATTATTGAGAGGTCCTTGGAATGAATGCAAAATAAGATAAGTCAAAAAGACCAAGAAAAAGTAAATAAACAAGCTAATGTTCTTACCGCTAGCCAAGGCTAAACTAAGGTGATACTTGATGCTGATGTCCATCGTGGGAAGGATGCATCCTAGGACATGTTGTGATTAGGGTTTTGATGAGATTGATTGGATGATAAGCTATTGATACTCCGAGTTGACCAACTTGCTTGCTTACTGACCTAGACTTGAGACTTTAACGATTAGGTGTTCACTTTTGAACCTACTAGACTTGCTTCCGAATGACTCACCAAAGGATGAAGGTGACAATTGATTTATTGTGAATGGTGATTATTATGGGTGAAAGCGAGATGAGACGGGTGCACCATTTTGGGTTTTTAAAAATATTTGGATGTTTTGAAATGTTTTGAGGCTGTTTTGATTTTTAGATTTTTCAAGATTTGTGAATGTTTTTAGATTTTGAGTCTCGGGGGCCGATCAAGGATGGCCTTGCCTACATTTAAGCTCAAAGATGACATAGTTCAAATGACAATTGACTTGACTGCTAACGAGATAGATGGGAAAACGGATTGCCATTGCCACGGACGCCTAAAGGACTGATTTAAAATATGAAATAGATGGGCAAGCGGATTGCCATTGTGACGAATGCCTAAAGGACTGACCTAAAATGTGAAATAGATGGGCAAACGGATTTCCATTGTGATGTATGTGAAAAGGACTGACCTAAAATGTGAAATAGATGGGCAAACGGATTGCCATTGCGACGGATGCCTAAAGGACTAACCTAAAATGTCTAGAGGGATGATCAAAGATCAACCTTGCCTACGTTCAAGCTCAAAGATGATGTAGTTCGGCTGAAAATTGACTATGTTTTTGATTTTTTCTGACTTTTTGAGATGTTTTTGGATTTTGATATGATTTGAATTTTTTTGGATTTTGGATTGTCTGATGTTTATGGATTTTTTGAAGGATTTTCTGAATGTTTTTGGATTTTGATATGGTTTGGATGTTTTTGGATTTTCGCATGATTTTGATGATTTGGATATGGACATGTGATGATATCAATGCTTTGTTTTGGGATTTTTTTGAAAACCAAGCGAGGGTTGATTGATTGAATCAATAGATTGACGATGATAAAATTGTCGAGGATGCACAACAATGCAAGGATAGTGTTAAGAAACACAAGGATTGGGAAGATATCCTGAAATGATGATGGATTGATTGGATTTGTTTGATCAAGATTTTGAAGCTTGATTTTGGAACAAAATTGTTTGAATGATTTTATGTGATGTTGAGGCACTCATTAGATGCGTCTGATGTGGATTTTTTGGATTGATGTTCGATGAAAGATAAAGCTTGACAAGGAACATCCTCTTGTAAAAATATGCCATGGGCTAGTGATTTGGATTGGTGCCCACAAATGCTTGACCAATTTGATTTCACATTTGTCAATGTTCGGATCACTACATAAGTTGGAGGACATAGATCAAGATTTATTCTTGAAATGAGATGTAACCATCTGCCCCCAGTATCTAGCAATGTTTGAAAGGCCATGGATGGATTCTTGGATATATGTATGGATGGAAGGATATGGTAAGCATGCAAAGGATGCAAAGGATTATCTTGCGATAAGATAAGTTGTTCGAACAGAGGATGCTCATTTGGATAATGCTTCAAGGCTCAACTAATGTTTGGTAAGATAGGATCAATGAAAATGACCCATGTCAAGATGTTTACCATAAGCAGATGTAAAGTGTGCACCAAACCTTCATCAAGATCAAGATAAGGTAGATAGATGGTAATGGGTCGGATAAACGGTTCATGGATGAAAATATGATATGATTGGAATGTTGGATTTAGTATGGATGTGATAAGGTGGTTTCTCCTGAAATGGCGCACGTAGATGCTTGATTCTACACATGAATCCTATTTGCTAGGTTTTCATCATGGTACTTGTCCAAAGTGCCACCCATACAGTTTTCACTAGAGGGCGATTTTTTTATTTATTGTTTTCAATCCCTTTTCTATTTTTTTTGGATTTTTATATTTTTGGATTTTTTTTGTATTTTTTTGAAAGATTTTAAGCTCATGCTGAACCACCTAGTGGTGTCGATGTATATGCTTCTATCATAATGTGCCATCGGTATCCTACTTGAAGAAGCTTCCTTTTCAAGTTACATGCACTCAAAGGTACAACTTTCAAGATTTTTGATCTACTTTGTTGATATCGGAGTCAACTTTGTCTTTGTGTGCACATCACGATAGAGTGCCTTTTGAATCCTTATGATGAAGGTTCGTTTCCAACACATGGTCAATGTGAGAATTAGATATCATGCAAGGAGGCATGGAAGGTGGAGTGTGTTTAGGAATAAAAGATGGGTTGGTTGATAGTTTGGAATCTTTGACTATCCAAACTTGGGAGATGAGCAATGATGGGTGGATATAGAAGTGTGTGTGGAATTAGGACCAACTGCTCAATATACTTTGTATGTTGCTCGAGAAGTCTTCTTTTTCCTTTGTGGACATCTTTAATGGATAATTTTCCCTTTTTAATTTTTCCCCATAGTTTCTTTGACTAATGGAGTTTGATAGGGATCATGTTTCTTTGTATTTTTTGGTATCCATATGTATTTGATTTGTCCGATATGCTTCTTAGCTTCTTTTTCTTTGATGACATTTTTCATGCTTTGATTAAAATATTTATTTTGATGTTGGTCCCAATTCATGGATGGGGTGATGGGTGGATGAAGATTCATGATGTGGTAGGTTGTAGTATTGACATCAGTTTCATCATAAGGATTCTTCATGCTCCCTATGTTGATGTTTGCTTGAGATGAAGTTTCCCCAAGTTTTATAGAGGTATCTCTAATATGTTTATATCCCTTGATTGTCGAATAACCAAGGCCTTGATGCTTAGGATTTCCAATAATCTACACTGGTTCTAGGATACCTTGTTCATGCAGACCTAATCCTTTGCCTTGATAATTCATCTGCTCAAATTTTTTATCTGCAATAGGATATGATTTTCCTTGGAAACAAGGTGCTACTCCTTCTCTACTTTGTGGTGGATCTTCAAAAGTGACAACTTCTTGATTGATGAGATAGATTTCCCTAAGAAAGGTAAGTGATCCAAGTTTATAAGTGATAGGATCCTCCATATGTGGGATGAATGCCTAATTGATATCTTTGGCTTGATTTTGTGAGATATCAAATTTTAATGCTTCTTTAAGGGGTGTTGACCCATAAAAATATTCCTCATGATTCATTTCATAGGATGTTTCTGATTCATGACTTCTGTAGGAGCCTTCTTCATGTTCTTTTTTTGATATGTCTCTAGATTTTTCTATATCTTGTCTAGGTGCACAAATGTTAAGAGTAGGAGACTCTTGTTTTGAATGAAGATCATCTACGTGTCCATCCAAAGAAAGCATCTCATGGGTAGATGGAGGAATATGTGCTATATGGATATGATCATCATTTGCGACATCTTGTATATATAGAAGAGTGCCCATTACCTCATTGTAGTATCTTGGATATGCGAATTCTTGATCTTGGTTAATGTCATAATTTCTTTCAACATGCTTTGTATCAAGTTCTTGACATGGGTCAATTTCAAAAGATGGATTGTCTACAAGGGATTCTTGGACATTGTTATTAGGAATGGGAAGCGCATCAATATCTTGTTGATCTTTGAGGATTCCTTCACTATCCACAATCATGAGGTCGAGGGATATTAGTATGTCTTGGGAAAGGCCATTGCTAGACCTTGGTGATAGATGTTGATCATGCTTTGGAATAAATTCTTGAGATATGTCCTCTAACTCATAAGGCGATGTAGAGACATTTTCAATATTATCATTCATTGATGGATTGTGGATTATGTCAATAGGATCAAATAACGTTAACACATCTTGAAATAGATCACTAAAAAGTGGCTCTTGATGAATGTTGATTTGATCACTGGATGGGGTAGACCTATCTTCACAATGCTCATTGATGGATATATCTTGATCATTGTTTTCAACAATTGTGGTGGAGAGATTGTCAATATTTTCAACCATAGGATCAAATGATGTTAACGTTTCTTGGATTGGATCATTGTTGGGCATCATTGGTGCATTTTTATTATTATTGAAAAGTGGCTCTTGGTGTGTGTTGATTTGATCGCTGGTTGAGGTTGAAACATATTTAATGTGCTCATTGATGGATTGAACTTGACCATTTCTTTCAACAATCATGGTGGGGAGGTTTTTAATGCTATCGCTAGTGGTTGAACTTTGATTATTGTCCCCAATAGCTATTACCTTTTGATCAATCAGATCTTGGATGAGATTTTTGAGTCGAATATGATTTGATGTTGTGTGTCCCTTTGTTTTGTGAAAATCACAAAAGTGCTTCTCATTGTACCCTGGTAGTTTCACCATGGGCTCTTGATAATTCACATAAATGGGGATTTTAATGAGATTTTCTTGTATCAACCGTTGCATGACCAATTCTATTGGTTCCCCAAGTGGTGTGTATTTTCGTTTGTTACCTTGTGAGATTTGTACTTTAAATTGACCTTGTGGCAATTGATTTTGGAGATGTGGTGATTGAGTATGTTGTTGATGTCATTGATCTTGATATCCAATTTCTTGACATTGGAGATATTGTTCCTGATGTGGTTGTGGAGATAGCTCAATGCTTTGATGACATGGTTCAACCAATGGAAGAGTGTATTGATTTTGGGGTGGAGATGTCTCTTGGTGATATGGATCGATGAGTTTTTTGAGTGTACCAATTTTGTTTCGCAAGATTTGACCTTGAAATTCTTGATATGGTTGACTTGGTTGTTTAGCAAGCAGATTTGGAATGCATCCTTGTGGTGTTTTCTTGGGATCATGGACAAGTTGATTCTAGATAATTCTCTAATTTGGTGTGATGTTTATATTCAACATGATAGATTGAAATTGGACATTGTTGTGGTTGGGAATCATATTGCCTTGATTTAGGTAACTTTGATTTTGCATGGGGTTACCTTGACTTGGATCATTACATGGAGTTGCCAATATACTACTGGGATTTTGAACAACATTGGTTTGATTTGCAAGCACATCTATCCCAAAGTTTACCAAGTGCAGATTTGATATGTTCATGTTTGGAAAAATTGTATTTGGCATGTATGGATTTGGTGGGATAATTTTGTTTGGAATAAGACTCATGCATTGATTGTTTGGTTGATAGATTTGTAGGTTTGGACTTTGATTTAAATATATCGTAGGGAAAGGTGGTCCACAACTTAGATTGGGCATACTCACATTCGTCGTACTATTGAGGTTTGGAGGAGATAATGATGCCATGCATAAATATGAGTTTCGATAATCAATTGGCATTGTGACACTTGGATAATTTGGTTGACTTGGATTACTCATGATGTATGAGTTGAGTTTAAACTCCATGTTTTTCTTGTGTTTTGACCTTTTTGACCTCCGAGAGGTTTAGGACCAATGATGAGATGAAGGATGAAAGGGGTGAATGATATGGGTGTTTAAACTTTTAGGAACTTTGGATCAATGGTAGACTTTAGGACTTGATTTAATTTGATTTTTATTGAGGATAGTTTGACTAAATGTGTTAAGTCAAATAAGATGATAATGAAACTATAAACCCTAAGAAGTTGTGTTATCCTAGAGTAAACTCGTACAAAAAGGATAATTTGGATAGGTGTGTTAAGCCAAACAAGGTGATTTTGAACTTGTAAACCTTAGGAAGTTGTGTTATCCTAGAGGTAAATTCACTCAAGAGGATTGATAATTTGACTGTGTGTTAAGTCAAACAAGGTGATGTTGATTTGTCCTAAAATTCTAGCATATGTGATGTTTTCAAAGTTCCCCAAAGTTTGTTGGAAAGATGTGATTTGATTGATGGTTGAGATGGGTGAAGTGTTTGACTTGATCCTAGATGAACCTATGAGGACTTGTTTACTAGACCAAGGTTTTGAAGAACATGCTTTTCCCTAAGAGTATTTCAAACCAAAAGATCAATGTTCACATGGAAAACCATAAGACAAAAGATTGCAAGCACACGTGTGGGGTTTGATTGGAGTTAATATTGATTAATGACTTGCTTTTTACCACACTCACTTCTTGCTTAGTTTTTCAAACTGAATGTCCAATGTCCTAAATTTCTTTCATCCCACAAAGTACATTATGTGGAAATCAAGGAAAAGGTTACCTAGTGTTGACTTTAGTGAGCAAATGGAGATATAAATTCAAATGTTTAGAATCCTCTAAGGATAGAATCCCTAGGGAAAGCAATAACACTTGAATTTTTTCAATGGTATTTTCTTCCTAAAGGGTTTGAAATTTTGATGATAGTGTTGAATGCTTGTTTTCCACTATTTTGGATCCAAGCAAAGTGTTTTTGATTCCAATAAAATGCACAATCCTAGGATGAAAAGATAGTATTTGTTGGGTTCCCACTTGGATAAATCTAGCTGCACATATTTAGTGCAGATGATTACATGCTTGACCACACAGGCTCCCCCTTACAATGCATTCGCTTCTCAGGTCATCCAAGCATTAGTACCCATGAATCTCCTATGGAATACTTTTCATCTCTACAACAAAATCGCATGTATATGTGGGGTGGCTTCAAAGGACATGACCTTTTGCACCAAAAAATAGATTAGGATTTTGGCTTTTGCTAAACAAGGGGTTTTAATTCGGACTTTCCATTCATGGAGATTGAACCATATGGTGAGAGACCAATGCTGCCCTTTTCATCAGATCCAACCATGTGATACTAGCCTTTGTTCCAGTACCCATTTTTATATCCCGGTTGGAAATACTCTTGGATTTAGAGTGTTACCGGTTGGGTCGTTCCCTTGGGTGAGTACTTTTTCCCACAAGGCAGACCCTCTAATATAAACAAAAGCAAGTAAACATATTCATAGTTTGATCAAAATTAATTTAGAAACAAAGGGAGAACACATGCAATAGGTTTATTCACACTCGCAAGATGTTTTGTTCAATTTTAAGTACCCAAATTGAAATGTGGAGGCAATCTTTTATGCAACTTAATGTCACCAAAAATACTTATGATTCTCAATATTGTTGTGAAGAGCGAGAGAAGTGCATATGCCTTTTTAAATGAGATTACTTTGCAAAAAAGATTACAAGACACAAAAGCACATGTTCATTTTAAGCCTCAAAGCAATGGTGAGTTTGTTTTATAGCACCAAAACCAAGTGTGGCAGATTGCTTGTTCAATTTTAGACCAAATTGAAATTTAGTATGTTTCTAATGTTTAGTCTTAGCTCAAATTTGAAAAGATCAAATCAGTGATTGATTTTAAACCCAAAAATGAAGTGAGTTGGCTTAAAACATAAAATGAGAGCAAGAAACATACGCTCTAGACTATGACAACAAGCATTAAAAAATGCTTTTTCAAGTCTCAATTTCAAATTTTCCAACTCCAATCTACTCACCTTTGTTCAATTCCAATGCCAACCTCCAATTGATATTCAATACACATACAGTTAGATACAACATTAATTGATTTTGTTAGAAGTTTCTTCAATGAAACACGTTTCTTTATACAGTTAGGATGAGACATAATTCCTGAGAGAATTGTTTGTCTTATTCTATATCTTCGTGGCCTCGTGAGTCTGTAATTTTGAAGACTCTTAAAGTTCTCATCTTCTGCGCAACATCTCTTGGCCTCCAACTCTAGTGACTTCCAAGTGGCCTGCATAAAAGGTGTTTAATATATATGTTGAAAAGGCTTTAGAAACTTTCAAGTTAATGCAACTGGCAGGAGAAAAGCCAAATTCTCAAACCTTTTCCCATGGCCTCTCTACCTGATTAGACTCAAACAAAACATATGAGGTTTCTTCTCTTACATATGAACTTTCCTTTTCTTTTGCTATTCTAAGTTTATATCCAAAAATTAAGCTGAGATATTAATCAATTCCTATCATTTGCAGCTCATTAATCAATGCACATGTGAGATAAAATGCGTAGATCTAGGATGAAGAAATATGTAGCTCTAGGATGAAGAAATGCGTATTTTTCTTCCTCTGGAATGGCACCCACAAGAAATATTTGAACTCTTTGAATTGTGTGAATCACGTATGCAAATGCGACAAACAAGGCACATGAACTTAACTGATAGAATGGCCTTCAATAAATATGGTGGATTTTCTTCCTTTATTTTTGTGACAAAGAAATGTGACCCAATTTCATGAGAAGACCCCCCACCAACTTTTAGATCCTGCTTGCTTTCTGTCAAAAGTGACATGTACAACTTGAATCAGGATTTTGCAGGCTACATTAAGTATAACACTCACCTTGTTTTGGACAACATCTCAGACAATATAGGTGAATCATGTGCTGTTATAACTCTACTTACTGCGTGTGTGCTGCTACCTGCTACCACGGTAAATCCAACGTCAATATCAAAAAATATTTGTTCGATCTCATCAATAGAATATTGACCTGTCTTTATAATATAATTGAACTAAAAAAAATGCATTCATTCTAAAGAATCCTGCCATAAATAATTCTAAACGTTTTGATCAGTAACCCCAATGTCATTTGATTAAAAATTGACAAGGTTCAATTCTTTTTAATAAAATAGAAAGCTACAGTAGGTTCATCTCCTTCTTGTTTTGTGACCTTCTAGCTATGCACAATGACTTGAAATATGCATAGAAAAAGAACGAGTCTTTCTCATTTTTCTAAAGTAAAGAAATAATAATAATGCATATAAGACTTGCTTGGGAGGGATCAAAATCTACCATGACAAAGATAGCTCAAGTTCTTGAGCTTTTTCAGATTAAAATAATTGAAGTTCCATGTACTTGCAAAAATATCTATTTCTCAAATGATTTTCTTCTTGTAAAAATAGTGCACTGTATAGTGGTATGCAAATCGACGCTATCCTAGTGGTGTTTGTAGCAAGAAGATGTGGTGTTTTCAAGGAATCTAACTATGAAATTTGGTTGGTGAAATCGAACACTGTTCATGACACTTGATAGAAGCGCCAATAGAGAAGGAAATGGGTCGTATAATAGATTTCAAAGTGGGGCCTACTCCTCAATACATTTTCATGTGATGTTGTATTACTTTCAAACTTATGGATTAAATAGCCATACAGGTAAAGTTGAACATCAAATACAAGACTTGATCTCTACCTACTATAGTTTATTTTGGAGGGGTTTTTAATTTTTTTGACAAAATTAGCAACAATTTACTCTCTAAGTAGTTAGCAGAGAGTGGGATGTGAACAAGGTTTTTCTACGCCGATTAGAAGATGTCAGGACTATGCCATCAGTAATACATGAAAATAATTTGCATGCATGCACTACAAAAAGGGAATGAATACATTAGGATGAAAGGGAACATAGTATAAGCCCCCCCCCCCAAAATCTCTCTAATGGAATTTTGAAAAAAAAAGCTCACCTGATCCGCGCCTGCAAGAGTAATACATATGAGACTTTCCAATCTCTAGAAACCAGATTTTTACATTGATTATTGTGGAAATATTTTAGAAAATCAAATAAAGGATTTTGAAAAGATATTAAAAGAGAAGCTGACCTCATGAATGATCTGCACCTGCAAAGATCTTACCGATGAGATTTTCTAACAGTTGATATCTTTAATGATCAATATGCATCCAGATTGTGATTTTTTTTTGAGGAAGCATGAGCCCAAAGAAGCCTCTGTTTGAAGATGACACCTCACATCAAATTGGTTTCAACCACTAGGGATAAATGTGTGATGTGAACCTTCCATTTGTTGATGTTCTAAGATTTGAAGAAAAGGCCATGTGTTTTGTTGCCGTCTTACTTTGAGCTCGAGATCACCATAGACATTGAAGAAACTAAACCTATCAAAGAACCAATGTTTTGGTCCTACCGTGATTGAAATCAGTACCGCTGTGTTAGTAGTATTTTGGTGTCAAAATATTGAAGGAAAAATATGCTGCTTAAAGGAATTTAAGAAAATAAAAACCAGCTATGAGTATCCTCAGAAATCTATCTATTATCAGACAACGGTGGCACTGGGAAGTCCATAGCTATTTATGCCAATAATGGACAGCAGGGGTGCGGTGAGGAATTTAGAAGTTGAAAAGCATAATGGATAGTGGGGGCATTGGGAGTTTATAGGAAAAGACTAGAAAATATGAGAAACATCTTTTAACCTTCGAGCTTCAGTAAGCATTATAATAGTAAAAGATAAATCAAATATAATCTTCCAAACATGTTGGCCCTTCCCAAAGTGTTAGTTAACAAAATGTATGCATTCAAAATCATGATCCAAGCATACATTTTTCAAAAAAGAAGCGTATGGCGTTGATTATAAGTCAAAAGAAAAGTTGTTAACGATTCCAAATTTAACTCATTATAATTAATTTAGATGGGTGAATTAAATGAATCAGACCAAGTCATCATAGTAGCAAACTCTTACTATATGCATGTACTACAATGTCCTGTCAAGTCGAAGCGAGGCGAGACATCCAGTAATGTGCACACTGTTGTCAAAATACAATGCCTTATTGCTTAGGTTAGTTCTCTGAAATCTCTTTAAGTCCAACTCCAAACACTTTGTATGATTGTGTGAGAGGAAAAATCTGCAATTCCTAACAATAGATGGATTAGCTATTGTCAGTAAACTGAAATAAGCCCCTCCCTATGAAATTGTTGATCAAACATAGAAGAGAAAAACATGAAGTAAAGCATGTGCAACCTAAAATATGTAAATCTAATCTAAGTTAACCAACCACCATCCCATAGGGGGATTGGTTCCCCTTGATGTGAGAAGAGAGTCCTTTCCCAATCCCCGATAAGCAAGTGATGAAGATAAAATGCTGTGATAATGGACAAAATTAGTTCTCAAATGAAGAGAATAACTTTGCATGAGAGTGTGTTCTGTGTTTGAAGGATAGGAGCCTCAAATTTATAGTTGATCTTGAAGAGAGGAGAGGCCAAATTGAAGAATGTGGGACTAATCCCCAACAAATAGGAGAGAGCCACTTGTCACAATGTGATTGGCCCATGATTGTGCAAGTTTTGGCCAACGTGCCCATCTCAAATTTGAAAATGGTATTAAATGCATGTAGTTGAGGGATTTGGGGGGGATTTTGTTTGAACAAAAAATTCAAACAAGGGGAGTTAATGAGGGCATATTCTTTGGGAATATTCCTTGTGAGGAAAATAGGGGTTTTAATAAATCAAATTAAATGATTTATTGTGCAAGTGGGAAAAGATAGAGGATGGGACATGGGTTAGTCTTAGCATTAATCAGAGATTTGACTAATTAAGCTAGTAATTAGGTGGTGTGACATTTGATTTGTATTTTCGGATTTATTTTAAATCAAATGAGAGGAAAATGAATATTAGTCATTTAATTAAATATATGTGATTTAATTAAATCAAGAGACTTTAGGAGATAATTAAATAGTTTGATTTATTTAATTAAAGATATTTAACCTTAGTGAGTTAATTAAATTGGTTTATTTAATTAATAGATGAAATAATGTTGAATGAAGCATGATTAGATGCATGAGTAAATTTTGTATGTCTATAGATTGTTTGAGGAGTTGGGCCCTCCTTCTAGTGCCATTTATGTGATGGTGAAATCTGCAAAATGCTTAAAAACTCAAACACACTCTTAGCATGGTTAGTCCTTTAAAACAAAGCAAACAACATCTCTATGAAATATAGAGTCATGTTAAGTAAGAAAACAAGAAAACTAAATAAGAAACACAATAACATGAATCAAACTTATCTCATAGTGGATTGGTTCTCCTTGATGTGAAAAGAGAGCCCTTTCCCAATCCCTGATAAACAAAAGATGCCAAGATGATGATGCTGAAAATGCAAGAGATTATGCATCAAGCTGGATAGTAGTGTTGTAGCCAAATTGTGTTGTTGAAATGCTTTGCATTTATAGATTCAAGGTTGAAAGATTGAAGGATTTGGATGAATGTGGGATCATTCATGAGTCAATGACAGGATGCCACTTGCCAAGATGTGAGAGGATGAGGGTTGTGCACATTTTGGTCAATGTGCCAATTTGAAATTTGAAAATAGCATTAAATGCATATGGTTGAGAGCTTTGGGGGGGAAATTTGTTTGGACAAAAAAATTAAAAAAATGGAGTTAATGAGGGCATATTCCTTGGGAATATTCTTTGTGAGGAAAATAGAGCTTCTAATAAATCAAAATAAATGATTTATTGTGCAAGTGGGAAAAGCTAGAGGATGGGACATGGGTTAGGCTTAGTTTTAATCATGGATTTGATTAATTAAGTTGATGATTAGGTGATGTGACACTTGATTTATATTTTTGGATTTGTTTAAATCAAATGAGAGGAAAATGATCATTTAGAGATTTAATTAAACATTTGGGTTTATTTAATTAAATGGAAGAACTTTAGGAGATTAATTAAATAATTTGATTTATTTAAGTGTGATAGCCTTAGGAGATCAAATAAACTTGATTTATCTGATAGACGAATATGATTAAATATGATTAATGCATGATGTTAGTTTTGCATGTCTACAACACCAATCTCACCCAAACAAGAATAACATTAAGGGGTTCATTCAAAGGGTTAAAGTACTGAACCCAAGGCCTCATTAAAATGGGATGAGAGTCCCAATCCCACACACCATGATCCAAGATAGTTTTTCTATCCTTAGAAGAACTAAAACAAACAATATAGAAACCTCTAGTAGAAGGGTAAATTTCTATCTTACCCTCTACCAAAAGTTTCCACTACTTTAAAATATAAAGATGCAAATATGAAAGAGAAGGAAAAAATTGAATTTTTTTTTAGATAAGACCCATTTTAAAGAAACACTCAATGCATCTTGATACCTCTTGTCTAATGGAAATCACAAGAGTAACACATGAATGTAGCAAAGGGTGTCCCTCACCCACATAACTAGATCATATAACCTCAACAAAAGAACCTATAGCCTAAGTAGACCCAGAGACCATACTAGGGGAGCACTTCAAAGCGCCCTTAGTAGTTGTAGGCACACCCACACACTACAAATCACCATCCATGGAGAGGTACACTACTAACTTGCACACAAGGGACACATGTGACAAGCAATTTGACCCAGGCTGCAAGTGAACAAAGGAGCCAAAGATGTCTGACAAGAAAGAATTCAAAAGAGTGGTAGAGCCATTAGAGAAAGAACAACGATCCATTGAGTGGGAGATTTCATATTTAAACATAAAAATTTATTGCAAAAGATATACAATTATAATTACAATGAAGCTTTGCCAAAATTGGCATCTTTTTTATAGAATTACTAGAAAGTTTTTTTTCAAAGTTTTAAAGTTTATCACAATGATTGAATTTCAAAGCCGATGGTAGAAAAAAGTCATATATAACTCTTATCTAACACACTTTGGTAGGGTTCTTATCATTATTTTACATTTCATTGCTTGTTATAGCCTTAAGCACACTTAACATTGAGAGCTTACACTTTTATCTATTATCAAATCAAATATTCATGGAGGTAGAAATACCAAAATGGGTTTTGACTAAGGTAAAATCCTATATGGCCACCCCATCTCTTCTCTTTTTCTATAATTTATAGGTTTAGGTGTGAAGAAAATATATTTCAAATGATGAATGTATAATGTAGACCTGTACCTTCTAGATCTAATTTAAGTTGTTTAGAACCATCATTTTCAAATTGGGGTGCCCTCACCCTTGTCTGGTCATTTCAAGCCCTTCTTGTTTTCATGATTCCCCTCTATTTTCTCTTCCCATATTTGCAATTAATTCATATTTTCAAATTAGGTCTTCATAATAATTAGGTTAATTAAATAATATTCAATCAATCTATTTTCTTTGCAACAAAGGAACTAAACTCAAGAAAATTGGCTTTAGGATTTAGGTAGTTAGCCAATCCTAACAACTCGGTTTGTGTTCCAATGTTAAGAAGAAATAATTGATTGAAATTAATATATTAGTTAAATCTAGGATCTCCTTTTACACTTAATAACTATATCTTGCTTAAATGCTAGCCTCTCATTATTTTCATGGTCTTTCTTACCATTCTTGTACATGGATCATTATGATTGATGATAATTAAATAATATTTAAAGAAACAACCACAAAGTATATATTGATATACAAAATTTAGCTCGTTATAATAGAAAATATTAAATTTTACTTGAAGAAAAATCTAAATCTAAATGTGTTGTCTAGTGAAAAACTTTATTTTACTAGAAAATATAAAGTTGTGATATTTATTATTGAACCTCTATTAGCTATCCCTATCTAAAAATTCATTAAAAAACCCTACCCTAGTTTATTTATGACACCTCAAGGGCCAATATTAATATTGTTGTTATTGGTGTTGTGTCATATTCTAGATCTTGAATTTGAAGACATTATATTTAAACATAAACCTTGGACAAGCCTCCAATAATATTGTTGAATTTATGAGATGCAAGTTCAAAATTCTTGTTGTTATAAAAGAAAAGCTCAAGAATCTTACTATAAATTAGGATTCTATGTTAACAATGCAATGCCTCTCAAGTAAACAAGTGGTTGGACCTAAAAAATATATCTTTTCCAAACTAAGATTTAAAGATCCTTCAAGATTTTGAATGAATTAGTTCGTAGTATTTACCTATATTTTAAATTTATCTTACCAAAAAAAAGGAAAATGGAGGTATATAATTATGTCTTGTTTCATCCCACATAAGGCATTTTAAACCTAAGAAGATTACATCCATATCGAATTCCAAGCACTCTAGATGTTTATGTAAATGATAGTGATGGTAAAATTTCTATTTTTGTACTATATATAAATGATTTAATCATTACAAGAGATCATAAACAGTACATTAAAAATAGGAAGGATTAGCTTAACCAAGCTTTTGAAATAATTGATCTAGGACCGATGCACTATTTTTTGGATATGCAAATATGGAAAGAAGGAAGGATCCTGATTTCTGAAATAAAATATTCTTTTGATGTATTTGAACCACCAAAACTAAATAGGGAAAGAGGATTCCCCAAGGACTCCTAGGGTTTTTCACCTAGAAGCTAATGAGAGAAAGCTCTTTCACACACAAGTATTCTTAGGAGGTCATTCAAGATTAGGGGTTTGGAATAGGTGTGATGTGTGTGCCTAATTGCTATAAAGTAATGAAATGAACTAACTATGAAATGTAAACTAATATAATGCAAATTTATTGAAAAAACTATGTAAAATGACCTAATGATGACCTAAAATGCATGCAAACTATTTAACATAACTTAAAGAGGAAAAAGTGGTACGGCTGAAAACTGAAGGTTGATGGAGAGGAGCTTTGGAATCTTCTATAATATACTAAAAATATTGACTAGGACACTTACACCAAGCTGGAAGACTTAGTCCTGCTTCGGGGAAACTTTTCTAGAATAGGTTTTTGGGAAATGGGTATTCAGAAACATAGAAACCACCTTTCAGGCTTGGTAGTGGGACTAATTCGCCAATGATGGCGACTTAGTCCACCTAGGGCTTTTGGGAATCTTGAGGCTGGAATCTGTAGGTACCCACTTATACTTCAATTTTTGATAGAAAACAATGTCCGAATCTTTAAATTTTGACCTGCAAGTTGTCTTCAAGCTCCTTTTAGGGTTTGTTGGCTTGGAATGATGTGGATGGAATGATGAAACCTTTCATCACCTTACTCTTTGACTAATCTAAATACAAACCTACAAAGCACACATGCAAAGAGGGGAAAATGGTTAGAGTTAGAGAATAGGGGTTTTCCTTAGTCAAACCCCATGTTGGTAATCAAACCCAAGATAATGAAATAGAATGAAAAGGGAAAGATGATTGAATAAAATGAAACTTGTACAACAATTAACCAAGCCCTTGTTGAATAAGTCTGAATATATGAAAATGATTAGCTCCAATGGATGTTGTTTGAAGTGCTTAGTGCTTGAATGCTTAGTGCTTGCTTGAAAATATAGATTTCTTGAATTATTGTGAAGATGAGAAGTTGTAGGAGATGTAAAATGAGGAGAAAAACCATTATTTATACATGTGATGCCTTGATTCCCCGAAATAACACATCATAGGTCAACCTTAGGGTTTAGGAGACAAAATCCCGCTAGAAATTTGGTTTAATTTTTATTTTTATGCCAAATGGGACTAAGTCACCCAAGGTGGTGACTTAGTCCACTTGGAAAATTTCAAGTGGTTTTCGAGAATTAAAAGGTGATTAATGATGTTTTTTAGGATTGTCTTCCGAAACATACTTAAGTAGGACCTATAAGTGCATTAAGGGGCCATTTCATCATAAGAAATGGTTAATCTAGTGATGAAAAGCCTAGGAAAGTGAGGATTGGTTACAACACCTACAACACTTTGAAATAAGGCTTGGAAAGGGGTTATTTAGGTGAATTATTCTATAAAAGTCCTAGAAAAGTGAGAAAGTGTGTTACAACACTTCACAACACCCTTGTAAGACATTATTAGGTTTTTGTTGATTTGCAAGCATTAAAGGCATAATGTGAGTGTGTTGGCCACATTACAACATTAGATCTAATCAAAATTAGGCCAAAATCCATGGGAAAATACCCAAATGAGTGAAAAGTGTCAAGGCCACACTTTTTTGTGACACATTTATCCCCCACTTTAGTGAGAGAAAAAAATCGCTTCAAACTCACACTAAAGTAGCCAAGACATGCATTTCAAGAGGGATCCAAATGTACTCATGTTAGCAAGATGAGACAACAATAATCAAGAGGGATGATCAAGCCCCCAGGATCAAGATCCCATGTCAAACCAAACATCAACACCAAAGATCAAATAGGAAAGTGATGTGAAGGAATGAAAAGAAAGGTAATGTCAAATGAAGTTTCAACCATTTGTCCAGTTAGTTGTGGATCAAATGTAGGCTATTTGTCCAAAAATATGTGTACTCACTTTAGGGCTACAAAAGTTTTGGTTGTTTGTTGGGTGAGAAGGCCCAAAAGGTGAGAAGCATACACTCATGGCTTGTATACACTCACACACACATAGGTGTCTATGGGGAAAGTCATGCCACTGGTTAGGCTTCCCGCTTAACCATACCAAAGTTATACCTCCTGATAACTTTGATAAGGAACCAAAAAGAATAGGGTTTTCAGGTTCATGAGGTAGGAAAATCTTTGTATGCTTGGAACTCATGAACATGTGCAAGATGGCACCACAGACATGCAAGTTGTGTTATGCAAGGTGGCCATATATGGAAAATGAAAAACACAATATATAAAATGCAAAAGGATGTTCAAAGGAGTCTTGCTTAGTTCATGCGAGGTCTTTGACTTAGGGAAAATTGTGTCTAATGTCTCCAAGAGAGGACCAATCAAAGAATAGAAATTTCACAACTTAGGGGATGCAGTGTGTCACATCGAGTCACTAAGAGGAATGTAATATACTTAGATAGATCACTTTCATGAAGGACATTAAACCCAATGTCATACACAAAGCAAAAAACACATCGTATGAAGTAATAAAGCTGCACTAAGAACCAAGGAAAAAGAAATAATGCTAGTGTATGCCCCCACTTTAAAGGAATTGCTACACATCATTTTGTGAGCAATTGCTTTAAAGTAGCAAAATGAAAAATGCAAAAGGAAGGAAAGGACATGAGAGCCAACTTGGAAATCCCTATGCCAAGTGATATGTTTCCAAGTAAGGCTACGCCATGCAAAGGAAGAAGAAAAAGAAAGGGAAAGGGGTTGCCCCAAAAATGAAAAACACCAAACACATGAGGGATCTATGGATTTGGGGCCAGTATGTTCATTGCTGCAATGTTTGTTTAGCGAGCTCGAAACTGTCATCATCTCCCCAAATACATAGAAATGGAAGAAGGACACAAAGAGAGTGAAAAAAAATAAAAATAAAGAGTTGTTTTGGGTCAAAATGGAAGAGACATAGGGTGTGTCAACACTTTGCATTATCCCCAAAAGGACAACAAAAGCAAAAGAAAAAGAGAAACGAAAAGAGCCTTTTGGGTGAACATGAAGGAGGCTTCATTGTCTCAATGTCTTGCATCATCCCCAAAAGGAAGAAACAAGAAAAAGAAAAGGAAAAGGGCCTTCTGGGTCAACATGAAGGGGAAATTGCAGTCTCAATGCCTTGCATCATCCCCAAAAGGAAGTTGAAAAGACAAAGTGAAAACGAAAAAGAAAATTCATGACATATAGAAGAATGAAGAGACAAATAGAAGAATGCCACAGAGAGAGAGAACATCAAATAGAATAGTATGGGGGAACACATTACACACAAGAAAACATGTACAAGAAAGATAAAATACTAGTAAGGAAAATGTGCTTCAATCATCAAGCAAGTCATCCACCTCCCAATCTTGTTCAATGTAAAGTTTAGGTGGGTGACTAGCTAGAGGGACAATAGAAATTGCAGAACTAGTGTCAAGGTTAATGCTCGTCTGAGGAGAGTTATCATGTAAGCTCATGGAAGAGGAAAATAATGTATTCAAATTTTTATGCACCTCTTCATCTATTTTATCAATCTCATCATTATCATCCAAATTAATGACAATAGGAGGGAGAATGACAATATCAATTGAAGCATGTAATGCTGGCTATGATGGGGTTATAAGATCAGGCTGTGGTGGTGGGGGAGGAGGGTCATCATGCATTGCTTTAGGAAAATGTGGATTATGATTTTCAGTATTTTCTTCGTTACGTGACTTGCGAGCGAGAGCACGACGATGAAACCTATTCTCCCTAGCTCCTCTATTTATTTTTATTCTATTGTCAAGTTGCATCTAAGAAGGAGCAGGTTGATCAACCATAGGTTTCTTTTCATTCCTAGGGGGAGGAATGGGAGGAACCCTAGGTTACTCAACCACTTTCTCCTTTGCTTTATAAACTTGTTTAATGGGAAGAGGAAGGATGGAATTACTATCATGATCTCTAGGCCTCTTTGATGATGTAGAGGAGGTTTCAGGTGTTGTCTAGTTAGGCAGGTCTAATTCAGGTTATAACATGGTTTCATCAAGGATGGGAGTTTTATAAGTGGATGGGGACATGTTGTGAAGAGATAATTCAAATATTTTGTTAGCTTTAAATTTTTGATAAGCAATGAAAAATAATTCTCTTTGAGGGGTGATGGGTTACATGGGCTTGATCCAAAAGGTTTTTAAGGAAAAGTTTCCTTTGGAAGATAAGGGATTGAAGCCACTATGGTGGACAGTGAATATATCATTTTCAAAGGGAAACTTCAAGAATTTGTGAAGAAATGAAGGGACAAATTTCATTAAGAGGAGCCATGGGCAGCCTAGCCACAATCAAAATTGGTTCGACTACGAGATGATAGAGAATGTAACATCTAATGTCTTAGGGCCTATTTGTAATGGGAGAGAGATCGATCCAATCGTAGGGCAAAAAAAAGCACTGTGTGTTTTGATCCATGTGTTAGGTTTATCATAAACATCTTGATAAAGATCATGTAGTGCCAAAAATTCTTCCATGATCACATTCTCTCCACATGTGGGATCTATTAGTATCCCATTAGTGGGCTTGCCATAGATTTGGCCGTTTATGTAGAGCATATCATCAGGAAGATTTTTGAGTATGTCTTGAGGGGAAAAAGTGATATCAAGAGATATTTTAGTTTGGCCCTTATGAGGGATAACATTTATCATGCCTACCATTTCATCCTTAGGTTTGACATGGGTCTCATTCAGAAGAAGATCAGAATGTTCATCTTGTGTATCAACATTCATAACATCATTCTATGGAGTTTCACTAGAGTTAATAAATGAAATATTATGTTTAGGCATAGGATTAGTGAAAATTTGTAAATTTTGGTTTGGGGGTGCGACTGACTTATTGCTTTTATCATTAACACCAGCAATGGATAGATGAATCAAATCAATGAGGTCTTGGACAAGGTGCTTAAGACACTTACATTGTTCGGTATCATGTCTATTTTGTCTATGAAAATAGAAATAAGTGTTGGAGTTAAAGGATGGAGGTAAAGGCTTATTAGGATCGGGTGCATGGACAACAATAAAGGTAATCATTTGTTGCTATAAAATTTGGGTCATTGTATTATGGAGGGTATCAAGTAAAGGTGTGAAGTTTCATTTGGGATCTCCATAACTAAAAGGCACCATGGTCTTCACAATTGCTATTTGATTATTGTCAGGTGGAGGGGTTTGTTGAGGAGGGTTGAATTGCAAAAATCCTTTATTTTTCTTTCAAACTAGTTGAGAGTTGGTTTGGTTGGTAGCATCAAATTTCTCAATTCAAGTAGAAGTGGATCGTGTATCATGACTGCTAGTCGAATTGTGATAATCACAGAGCATTGTGCATAAATGCATGGAGGAATGAAATTTAATCATGGTGAGTTTGTCTTGAAGGTGGGTTAGCAAATTTTTAGTAAACATCTTTTGAAGATGTGTATCGTGGATCTTAACATCAATTTGGGAATTAAGCAACTGATAACATGAAATAAAGTCTGTTATCTTTGTATCATTGTCTTGCTTACATCTCATCAAATTGGCCAAGGTATTTTTAGGAGTCATGCACACTTGGAAATGGTTGATAAAATAATCAACAAGTTCATTGAATGAACGAATTGAGTTGTTCAGTAAAGAAGAAAACCAATCCAAGGTAGTGTCTTTTAAGGTCCTATAAAACAATTTAGCTAACAATTTATCGTCAAGAGAAAAATCACTAAACAAAGCAGTGTAAGCATGAACATGGTTAGAAGGATCACCCTTCCCTCCATACTTAAATCTAGGTATTTCTATTCCTTGTCGCATCGGGGTTCACAAGATTTCCAAGGACAAGGGATTACTGCAAACATAGTATGTGGGTGAACCATTCTGGTTTTGGTTGATGGTAGAGATTTCTTGTTGCATAGATGAAACGGTGTGGAAAATTTGTGTTATGAGAGGATCGGTATAAGTGGTGTTAGGTGGAAGAGAAAGTGGTGATGGGGTGAATGTAGTGGTAGAGCAAGTGAATGGAATGCTAATGGATGGTATGGTGGAAGAAGATAAAGCATGCGATGCCACATAGAGGGTAGGAATACTAGTAGGAATACCAAGGGAAGGAATCACATTGCTAACTAGCTACATTGTAGTTGTGACATTAGGAGAAGTATAGGTAGGTATGGAGACTATCATTGAGGGAGGAGGAGTTTGAGGTCCTCCTTGGCTAACGACAGGGGTGGCTGGTTGAGAGACCCTAGATGTGGAAGGGACATGTTTTTGATATATCTTAACTATTTTCTTCACAAAATCTAGACCTTCATCACTGTCAAGCATGTAGTGGATATTTTCTATAGTGGGAATAGCAGTGGCATAAATGTTTTCCAAGCTCACTTGATGTTGGAGGTCTACTAGGTCTACATGAATGTGAAATATCTTTTCGTGTGGGAGATCATCAAGTTTATTGTCAACATGCATGTTTCCTAAATGTAGAGAGTTACTAAGGCTAGTTTCCAGGCCTAGTGTACTATTATCAATACTAGGAGTGGAAGTTCAAGATAATCCAAGATCTATAACAAATGTGTTTTCTCGAGATGCCATGAGTCTTGAACTTCTTCTCACTAAGGTATCAATAATAGGACACTAAAAACTCATGAAAAGTTTTCTAAAGATGGGGTGGAGGAAAATGCAATGCAAGCTAAGAACACTAAAATGCTTATAACTAGGATTCTAGAAAACAAAACTGAAATGCAGAAGCAGAAAAAAAAGTACAAAATATGCTCTAAAAATGCCAGAGATTACAATGCAACAAGTGGACTAAGTCGCCCAGTGTGGAGAATTAGTCCCAACAGTGATATTTTTGATACTTTTTAGAATTTTTGACTAGTTTTTATGATTTTTAAGCCTTTTTGATGCAAATATAGAATGAAAATGTAGTTTTTTTTGTACTTTTTCAATGAAAATGTAATGAAAAATGCAAGCTAATATGAAATTTTAATTGATGCACTTTTAAGAACCCTAGAATGCAAGACAATGCAAAAACCCTAATGCAATGCAAACTTTTTCATAGGATGTAAATGCAAAATCAGAAGTAAAAAAGAAGTGTTCTATGGACGGGTTCACCAAAATGAACCACCAAAAATAAATAGGGAAAGAGGATTCCCCAAGGGCTCCTAGGGTTTTTCACCTAGAAGCTAATGAGAGAAAGCTCTTTCACACTCAAGTGTTCTTGGGAGTTCATTCAAGATTAAGGGTTTGGAATAGTGTGATGTGTGTGCCTAAGTGTTGCAAAGTAAATAAATGAACTAACTATGAAATGTAAACTAATAGAATGCAAATGTATTGAGAACACTATGTAAAATGACCTAATGATGACCTAAAATGCATGCAAACTATAACATAACTTAAAGAGGCAGAAGTGGTGCACCTAGAAACTTAAGGTTTATGGAGAGGAGCTCCAGAATCTTCTAGAATCTACTAAAAATGTTGACTAAGACACCTACACCAAGTTGGGCGACTTAGTCCTGCTTTAGGGAAAATTTGCCAGAATAGGTTTTTGGGAAATGGGTATCTAGAAACACAAAACCCATCTTTCAAGCCTAGTCCTGGGACTAATTCACCAATGATGGCAACTTAGTTCACCTAGTACTTTCTGGAATCTCATGGCTGGAATCTATAGGTACCACTTATACTTTTGTTTCCGATAGATACTCGTGTCTGAATCTTTAGATTTTGACTTGCAAGTTGTCTCCAAGCTCCTTTTAGGGTTTTTTGGCTTGGAATGATGTGGATGGAATGATGACACACTTTAGCACCTCACTCTTTGACTAATTTGCATACAAACCTACAAAGCACACATGCAAAGAGGGGAAAATGGTTAGGGTTAGAGAATAGGGGTTTGCCTTAGTAAAACCCCATGTTTGTAATCAAACCCAAGATAATGAAATAGAATGAAAAGGGAAATATGATTGAATAACATGTAAGTACAACAACTCACCAAGCCTTTGTTGAAGAATATTGAAGATATGCAAGTGATTAGCTCCAATGGATGTTGTTTGAAGTTCTTAGTGCTTGAATGCTTGGTGCTTGCTTGAGAAGATAGATTTCTTGATTGCTTGTGAAGATGATAGATTGTAGGAGATGCAAAATGAGGAGAAAAACCCTTATTTATACATGTGATTCCCTAATTCCTTGGAAATAACACATCATAGACCGATCTTAAGGTTTAGGAGACAAAATCCCGTGATAAATTTTATTTAATTTTGTTTTTTATGCTAAATGGGACTAGGTCACTCAAGGTGGTGACTTATTCCACTTGGAAAATTTCAAGTGGTTGTCGGGAATTAAAAGGTGATTAATGATGTTTGTTGGGATTGTCTTCTGAAACACACTTAAGTAGTACCTATAAGTGCATTAAGGGGCCATTTCATCATAAGAAAGGGTTAATTTAGTGATGACAAGCCTAGGAAAGTGTGAGGGTTGGTTACAACACCTTACAAAAATTTGAAATAAGGCTTGGAAAGGGGTTATTTAGGTGAATTATTCTATAAAAGTCCTAGAAAAGTGAGAAAGTGTGTTACAACACTTCACAACACCCTTGTAAGACATTATTAGGTTTTTGTTGATTTGTAAGCATCCAAGGCCTAATGTGAATGTGTTGTCCACAATACAACATTAGATCTAAGCAAAATCAAGCCAAAATCCATGGGAAAAGGCCCAAATGAGTGAAAAGTGTCAAGGCTACACTTTTTTGTGATACAGTATTGAGAAAATTTAATGTGATGGAGTATAAACCATCTAGTACACCATGTGAAGCAGGATAAAAATTGAGTGCTAATTCCACTCAAAATAAGTTGGATGGTGAATTATTTAGACAACTCTTTTGAAGTCTCTTGTATCTCACTATAATTAGAGCAAATATTGCATATATAGTTGGCATTGTAGCTAGGTACATGATAGATCCACATATTGAATATTGGAAAGTAGCTAAAAGAATACTAAAATACATTCAAGTACTTATCAACTTGGATTTGAATCTAAATATGAGGAGAGCCTATTCTATTAGGGTATTCACATTCTTGTTTATGTAAGTGACATTTATGATAAAAAAATCAAATTTTAGATGCATTCTCCATCTTGGTTCAAGACCAATTTCATGGACCTATAAGAAGTAATCAGCAATATCACTATCATCCACATAGGCTAAATATATTGGTTCACCAAAGGCATATCATGTATTGTTATTGCTTAGAATACTAATTGAAGAAACACAACTACCACACGATTGTCCAATTGTTATATTTGTGATAGTCAAAGAACCATTAAGGTAGAAAAAATATTGTGTATCATACATGATGCAAACAAGAGCACATCATCACCTTTTCCATTATTTGATTGATAAGAAAGTAATAAAGTTAATGTTTTGTGAAATAGAAGATTAAATTGTAGTCATTATTTGATTGAAAATAAAGTAATAAAGTTAATGTTTTATGAAATAGAAGATTAAATTGTAGTCAACTCAACACCCACGTCACTACCATTTTTCATGAAATGATCGGGGTAGAAGCGTAGAGGGTCTTCCCATACACATGGGTTTTTCCCTAATCCCACGCGGCTCAATATTACGTGGCTGCCCTTGGGAATGTGGTACCCAACCACTGTGCTGTCCTCCATGGACATGTGAGGAAGGTTGAAGGGTGCCACTGGATGTAACCTCAGTGCGTCCTTTTCACATGCCTTCACGTACACTAGCTGCATAGGGTCTGATTCTTCTACTAACCGATCTTTTCCCATGAATGTGTCGATCTTCTCCATGACTTTCTGCATTACATCCAGCTGTAATAACATCTCTGCTAAAGACCATTCTATGACATTCAATGGATTATCAACTTTTGTCAATGTCAATTCTTGCACATTAGATTAGCGTTAGTTTAATTAAAATATATATAGATGAATTTAATTACAATATGGCCATACTAATTATTGATAATTGTTATTGATAATTACTGTCACTTGAGATTTGATCTCTTCCAAGCTAAGCAAGGGTTTTCCATCAGAGGAGTCTTTTATGGAAATCAAGACGTCCAACAAGTCTTGTGGTTCCTCTAAAGAGGTAATTTCATGCCTCAAATGAAATCTTTCTTTGATGAGTGGTGTGTGATATTTATCCACAGAGTGGATGGATTTTTTCATGGCCTTCTCATTGCCTCCAATATCCAGCCACCTCAAATAGGGCATGCAATCAGAGGCACACATATTAAACAAAAGAGACAATTCCTTGAATAGTGCTTCTATGTACTCTTCCTCCTCTGCACCGGGACCTCCATCTTTATTACCACCTCCATTTGCAAAGTAGTGCCTATTGAAGAGGAGCTTTCTGATCACATTCACACTGTAGTGCCTCACAACACTTCTTATATTAATTAAAGCCTAGGGTTGTGTGTGAGATTGAGTAGTGCATTGGTTCCATATCCAATGGACTAGATTGTCGGCCTCCTCATCCACTTGAAGTGTGAGGTTGTCAACACCTCCGACACAAGCACACGTCTCATTTTCTTCCACTGAGGTTTGCATTATGTTGCGATCGACTTTGGTTGGTGCATATTGAGATTTGCTCATGAATTAGGCCGACAGTTATATTCATTTATTCATTTATTTTTGGCCGACAAAGTTGTTGATGTAATTCTATGAAGCAGATATATAATAGCAATTGTTTCTTAATTTTTAAGTGTGTGTGAAGTGTGTAATGTGAATTGTGCAAGTGCTATATGCGAATAGAGATCAGATCATTCGATTGCAGAGCAGAGTGTGAAGAATTTTCAGCAAAGTGTGAAGAAGTATTTTTGTGCCTAATCGGAACTGTCATCAAGATTTTGAAGAAGCTATTTTCTTAGTTCAATCTCTTCAGATGGATTTAATTTGAAAGTTTTATATAAGACAATGTGTCTTCTCTGAGCAGTGAGCTCTAGGCAGTGTGCCCGAATGCATGCACATTCCTTATACTTTTAATAGGGTATAACTTATGGATTAACCTCCACTGTCATTTTTCCCCTAATAGGGTTTTCACACAAAAAATCTTGGTGTTATGTGTGTTTATGATGTGTTGTTGATTTATGCTTTCACTGCTATTTATCAGATCTAAGATTAAAGGTTAATAGGGTTAAAAAGTTTTAATTTCTATGACAACTAATTTACCCCCCCTCTTGGTTGTCTATCCTTGTTTTTCCAACAATTGGTATCAGAGCAGGTTCCTTTGAAGAAGTTTAATAGCTTGAGGTGATCCGAGATGGAATCATACAAGAAGGATAGTCCTAGATTCGATGGAACAAACTAATCTCTATGGAAGGCTAGAATGGAGTGTCATTTGAAGTGCATTGGTGACCCCTTGTAGAAGATTACAAAGAACATATATGTTATTCCTCAGAATGGTCCCTCTATTCCTGATGAGATCAAAGAAGCTGAAACTAATATCAAGGCTATAGAAGCATTTTTGAGTGCTCTGAAAGATTTAGAGATGACAAATGTGATGGGTCTAAAAAAAACATATGATATTTGGAAGAAGATAGAAACATTATATGAAGGAGATGCACAAGTGAAAGTTTCTAAGCTACAAAGTCTGAAAGGAAAGTGAGAAAACTTGAAAATGAGTGAAGATGAAAAAAATATTACTTTCATGCAAAAAGTAAATGAACTAGTGATGGACTTTAGATGTGTTGGTGGAATCTTGGATGAAGAAGAGATTGTAGCTAAAGTACTCAGATCATTGCCTACTTCTTACAAAATGAAAGCTCATGCTATTGAAGAGCTCAGAACAATAGAAAATTTGACAAGAGATATGCTGATTGGTAAGCTTACTGCCTTTGAATTGAGTGAATTTGGTGAATCTACCCCTAAGATAGAATATGAATTTAAAGATACTATATCTAGAAGAAACCAATAGAGATATGATCTGGGAGAGAGTTCCAAAAATAAATTCAAGTATGAAGATGAGATGAAACAGATTGAAGATGAAGAAAGAGAGTTAGAAGAGCTGGAAGCATTGATTGTGAAAATAGAAGCCAGAGGACAAGGTAAGTATAAAGGAAAGTTTCCTATTAAATGTTTCTCTTGCAATACGATAGGTCATTTTGCATTAAAGTGTCCTAAAAGAGTTCCTAGGTTCATACCTGACAGGCCTAGATTTCAAAAGAAATGTTATTATGCTGAAGAACGTGTTATTGATGATGAATTTGACAAAGAAAATGGATATGAAGATGGATGAGTATTCATTTCTATCAATGAAAATGGTCTTGTGTCCACTGAATTTGCTAATGATAAGAATGTTGAGAAAGCTCTTGCAACTAGAATTGAAGAAAAGGATGAGTGGGTGATTGATAGCGGATGCTCACATCATATGACTGGTGACAAAAGAAAGTTTCTAAGCTTGGAGAAATATGACGGTGGTGTTGTAAGATTTGGAGACAACAATGTTGGTGTGATTTGTGGCAGAGGCACTATTTCTCTTGGTGGTAAATATGATACTGATGATGTTTGCTATGTAGAAGGATTGAAGCATAATCTGTTGAGTGTTGGAAAAATGGTAGACAAAGGATAAAACCTTTAATTCAAAGATGGAAAATGAAAGATACTAGGAAGTTCATGAAATGTATTTGCTTCAGGTACAAAGACAAAAGGTAACATTTTTCACTTGAGTACTGCTAGTGAAAGTTGTTTAATTGCTCAAGTTGATGTAAGCTTGTTATGGAATAGGAGGCTGTGCCATGTGAATTTTGATAGCATTGTCAAAGTAAGCTCCACTCAAGTTGTTAGAGATCTTCCTAAGCTAGTGAAGTCTACTAACACCATATGCAAGGAATGTTAGATGGGAAAGCAGACTAGAATTTATTTTCAGAGCAAACAACACCATTCTAATGAAGTGCTAGAGTTGGTGCATATTGATCTATGTGGTTCCTCCAGAATCAAAATTCTACAAGGAGAAATGTACTTTATATTGCTTGTTGAAGATTAATCTAGGATGATATGGGTTGCTTTCTTGAGAGAAAAGCATGAAGCATTAGAAAAGTTTAAAATTTTCAAAGCTATGGCTGAAAATGAGATAGGTTTAAGGATTAAATGCTTAAGGTCAGATAGAGGCGATGAGTTCACTTCCCGGGAGTTCAATTCTTTCTGTGAAGAGCATTGGATCAAAATACAGTTATCTTCTCCCCGAACTCCTCAACAAAATGGAGTTGTTGAGAGAAAGAACACAACAATTTTTAGATGTTGCTAGAACTATGATGTTGGAAGGTAATGTTCCTCATATCTATTGGAGAGAAGTTTTAAGAACTGCTGTGTATACTATCAACTGAGTAAATGTCAATGGTAATTTTGGGAAGACTCCTTTTGAGTTGTGGTTTGGTTATAAGCCTAAGTTCTTAAATATTTCAAAATCTTTGGAAGTAGATGTTATATCAAAAGAGATGAATATATAGTCAAGTTTGATGCTAGGAGTGATGAAGGAATCTTTCTAAGTTACTCTACTAAGAGAAAGGCCTATCGGTTCTATAATAGAAGATTAAGGAAAATGGTTGAAAGTGAAAATGTCAGAGTTGATGAGGACACTGCTAGATCATCTAGATATTAAGGATATGATTCAGATGAACAACATGATAGTATTGATAATGGAAAGAATGATCAGACATAAAATCAAGTTCAAATTGTTCTGGTGAATCAAGAGAGTCTAGAAGGATAAGCTAGTGGAAGTGCAAAAGAAAGAACTAAAGAACCAAAAGTTTGAGAGAATCTCAAAGTTTTGAGGCATGTAAAGCTAAATCATTCTGAAAATAAGATTATAGGAGATAAGAATAAAGGTGTGCAGACTAGAAGAAGAATTGCAAAAGAGTATTGTCTGATTTCCAAGACTAAGCTCAACAATGTCAATGAAGCATGTAAAGATGAATATTGGATGGAAGCAATGAAGGAAAAATTGATGCAGATGGAGAAAAACGATACATGGATTCTTGTTCCCAGACCTTAGGATAAAAATGTGATTGGAACCAAATGGGTCTTTTGGAATAAGCTGAATGAACAAGGTGAAGTGGTAAAAAATAAAGCAAGAATAGTATGTAAAGGGTACTCATAGATCCAGAAGGTATTGATTTTGAAGAAACCTTCACCCCTATTGCTAGAATTGAAGTTGTAAGATTATTTCTTGCTTATGCTGCTTTTAAGAACTACAAAGTCTATCAAATGGATGTAAAGTCAACATTTCTAAATGGTGAGCTAGAAGAAGAAGTATATGTTGAGCAACCAGATGGTTTTCAACTAATTGATAAAGGAGATATGGTTTGTCGATTGAAGAAAGAACTGTATGGACTCAAGAAATCCCCTAGAGCCTCGTATGCTAGACTAGATAAATACTTGTTGAAGCTTGGATTCAACAAAGGTATTGCTGACATTAATCTATATTTTAAGATGGATCAAGATAAAGAGTTGATCATTGATGTCCTTGTTGTTGACATAATTTTTGATTGCGATGATGACTTTTCTATGAAGTTTGTTGATGAAATGAAAAGTGAGTTTGAGATGTCAATGATTGGAGAGATCAAATTATTTTTGGGATTGTAAATTACTCAGTTAGATAATGGAATCTTTATATCTCGGCCCAATTATGTAAGAGAGTTACTGAAAAAGTTTGGCATGGAAGACTCAAAGCCAGTTGGTACACCCATGGTAACTAGATGCAAGTTAACACAAATGATGATTTTCTTAAGGTAAATCAAACAAGATACTGGTCAATGATCAGTGGATTACTGTATTTGACTTAGAACAGACCAGACATCATGAATGTTGTATGCATGGTCACTAGATACCAAGCTAATCCAAAGGAATCCCATGTGACTACTGTAAAGATAATTTTTAGATAATTAACAGGGACAGTTGATTTTGGTCTTTGGTATCCTAAAGATGATGATCTTACTTTGACTGTCGTTATTGAAATGTAGATTGGGAAATAGATGTGGATGATAGGAAAAGTACTAGTGGTGGTTCCTTATTCTTGGGGAAGAAGTTGGTGTCTTGGTTAAGCAAAAAGTAGAATTTCATTTCCCTATATACTATTGCAGCAGAATATATTGCTACTGCAAATAATTGTACTCAAGTAATATGGATGAAGTAGATGCTGAGAGATATTATAATTGAGTATGATGAGCCTATTGCTATATTTTTTGATAATTCAAGTGTCATAAATATTTCTAAGAATTTGGTGCTGCATTCAAAGACAAAACATATATCTATCAAATATCGCTTTTTGAGAGACAAAGTGAGTGATAAATAAGTCAGACTGGAGTATGTGCCTACTAAGGAATAGATTGCAGAAATCTTCACTAATTCATTGTCTAAGGATAATTTTGAGTATCTCTGAGGGAAGTTAGGGATGATTTCCCCTCCTAATCAGAACTAAGATGTAATTCCTTGAATTAGTTCATGCATTCATAGTCATATCTTGATCCAGATTGATGTTGTGGTGGCTGCTACTTAGGGGGAGTATTCAAATGATTTAGATATGTGGTTCATAGCTTGTGTACCTTTGACATTGATGTCAAAGGGGGAGAAGAGTAATGTGAAAAACTATGGAACAACTAGAAGTAAGGGGGAGAAGAATAGTATGAGAAGAGAAATGTGTAAAGAGTTAGTTGTGTTGATGGTATTTTTCACATCATGCATTGCCATCAATGCCAAAGGGGGAGATTGTTGGATTTTGTGGTTGTGTTGTTGATATGTGGTTGTCATTAATGTCAACACTATTAGCATTGATGACCTGATGGCTGTATATGTCGAGGATATTGAGAAAATTATATTAAATATGTTGAAGACTACCTATGAAGCTATGAAGTTCAGTGTGATGAAAATTTTAGTATGTTGGCATTCAGAAGTTGCGGATTAAAGGGTTTGTTGTTGAGCCTATCTAGTTTAAACTATGGAATTTTTAGAGGTGCACATCAAGATTGGAGAAATTTGTGAGTTTCTGAGTTCCTATAGTTATTCTGTTACTATAGCTAGTATTTCTAGAAGAAGAGGATGTAATTTTGGTAATTTTAGTTGTTGCATATTCTCCTGCAATGTTCATTGATGTTTCTAGATCATGCTCTATCTTTGTTGCATGTCCGCATTGATCGGTGTGATCGTGATCAAATATTTTTCCTTTGTCTGTTTAGGTTTTCATGGTCTTGGTCGACATGGTGGTTGTAGTGTGTTGCAGATCCTTATGGATTAATTTTTGGATGTTTGGCACATTCAAGGATGTTGTTTTAGGTCTTCATTATGTTGTGACTAGCTTCAATTGGTGCACATTGAGATTTGTTCATGAATTGGGCCAACATTTGTATTCATTTATTCTTTTATTTTTGGTTGACAAAGTTGTTGATGTAATTCTATGAAGCGAATATATAAGATTGATCATTTCTTCATTTTGAACTATGTGTGAAGTGTGTAATGTGAATTGTGCAAGTGCTATGTGTGAATAGAGATCAAATCATTCGATTACAGAGTAGAGTGTGAAGAAGTATTTATGTGCCTAACTGGAATTATCATCAGGCTTTTGAAGAAGCTATTTTCTCATTTCAATCTCTTTAGATGGATTTAGTCTGAATTTTTTATGTAAGACGGTGTGTCTTCTCTGAGCAGTGAACTCTAGGTAGTGTGCCTAAATGCATGTGCATTCCTTATTCATTTTCCTTATACTTTTAACAAGGTATAACTTGTGGATTAACCTCCATCATGGTTTTTCCCCTAACATGGTTTCCACGCAAAAAATTCTTGGTGTTATGTGTGTTTTTGATGTGTTGGTGATTTATACTTTCACTATTATTTATTAGATCTGAGATCATGTGTGTTGTTGTGCCAACGTTTGTGATGTAGGGTTTTTATTCAAGCAAGCAAGCAATTCAAGATCCATATCCATTGTATCCATTTCACACAAGTTTGTAAACTTTACAAGGGTTTTGTGATTTGTAGCATTTCATGTTATTCATTCACCATTTCCTTCATTATTCTATTTCATTTCAAGGTTTAATTACCAACAAGGGTTTTGACCAAGGAAAACCCCCATTCACTAACAATCAACAAGTTTTTACCATTTTCCATATTTGTGTATAGATTTAGGTTGAAGACTTGAAGATCACATGGAACACAAAGTTTTCAAAGTGGAAAAGTTGCATTGCAAAGTTTTCATCTTCATGGAAACTCATCTACAGGTTAGATTCAGTAGCTTCAGAACCTGAGATCCAACAAGAAGTAAATACAGACCTTGGAGCTCAGGATCACATTCAAACTTTTTAGAAATTTAGAGTGAGACTAATATGCCACCTTGGGCATCTTAGTCCTCCCAAGCATAACCACTTCAAAGATTCTTTCAGATCCGGTTTCGACATCCGAAGATTCTGTATTTTCCCTTAAAAAAGTAGCGAGACTAATACGCCATCTTGGGCATCTTAGTCCTCCAAGGCATATTTTGGAAGCTTCTTTAAGTTTCCAAAATCCTCATTGCATCTCTATACTTCCTAGGTACACATACCATAAATCAGTGTTGCATATTTTCATTATTTAGATCTCTCATTTAGCTCATTTTAGGTCATTTTTCATATCACATTATTTTTTCCAACATTGTCTTTTCCAAGCATTTGCTTGGTGGTGAACCGCTTAGGGTTGAAATAAACCCCTTCCTAGGTCCTCCTAATTTTTATTGATTCACCTTGTGAGGTTGATAGTCAATCCAATTAAAATTCTTAGGACATAATTGAATGGCCTAGATAGAATAGGAAGTTATCCCCTTTCTCATTTTATTTATGGTTCAACATTAAACCATTGACATGATGATAAGACCTTGAATTGCTGCAATAATGTCTTGAATTCTACCTTGTATAACTTGTAAATTCTCTTGTAAGGCTCTTGTGAAATCTAATTTTCTACAATGCTTGAGTGCTTCAAAGTGTTAGGAGAAACAATTTGAATTAACCCAATATTTATACTAAATTAGGAGATTAATCTCGAAATTCAAAGAACTAAGACTGACACCAGATCTAGGAAGAAACATAATTAAATTCCTACCAAAATGAAATTAAAAAATTAGGGTCTCATTAAGGGAGGACCCATTTTCCATTAAGGTCAAATGGGTCCCGACTAAGTTTCTAGAACCAAGCTTCAAGGAGTTGAAAGAAGACCAAAAACCCATTCCAGATCACCAAAAAGAAGGGGGTCCTATTCATAGAAGACCCATTCACCATTAGGGGTGAATGGGTCCTGGCTCAACCTATCAGGACCAATTTTTTCCCAATTAAATAATTTGATATTTAATTTATGATTGTTAGGAAGGGCCCTCGAGAGGTGTCCAAATTAAGGCCTAAACAGGGGGTTAATAACTCCAAATAACCACAATAAATTAATACCATCTAGATAAGTGTGAAAGTGTTTTAAAACACTTTACAACACCTAAACAAGGCATACATTATGTATATTTTATTGAAAAGGATCCCATTAAACTTAATTAAGCAAATAAGTCCCATAAAAGCATGAAAGTGTGTTACAACACTTGACAACACCTTTGCAAAGGACCAATTTAGGTATGATTTAATTAAATAAAGGTCCTAGAATAGTGTGAATGTGTACAAGACATTACAACACCACTCCAAGACACTGTTAATTCAACTTTAATATCCATTATTCAAGCAAGTAAGAAAAATGCTACTTTTTTTGTTACTACAATAGGAAATAAAATACATAATTTCAAAAACTAGGTGCTTAATTTAGTCCAATAAATAGAGGGGAGAAAAACATAGTGTAAAATTGTCAAGGGTGGCAATTTATGATGCTACACTAGTACATGTCAAATTTATTCATATTCTATGTAAACTATAAAAGTATTGTGTTACTCTAAAGTTTTAGTCTATAAAAAATATTCAATTTAAATGATTGGTATACATTATAACCATGAAAATGAATATTAAGACAAATCCTCTTCAAGTCATTAATATTTAATGTTAATTAATTAGATTTGTGATTTTGCTAAATATTATTAAAAAGATAATTTTCAACTAAAAAATAATGTAAAAAAATTAAATAAACATTCAACATGCAAGTAATGAAGAAAATATAGCTTGTATAGAGACATGACAGTAGTTAAATTAAATAATCATTCAAATATGAAGAACACACAATCTAAATTAATTAGAAAAAATCAGTAACATTAGTTGAATTAATTGGAAAAAATAGCAACATTGGTTTAGATAGGTAATGATTGAGTTTCCATTGGGTCTATCCTAAAAATTGTATTATAAATTTTATTTCAACTAGGAGAATTTTTGACATTATATTATACATTATTTCATATATATTTTATAATAAAAATATAATAATTATTTATTTTTTGTAAGTAGATGAAATATTAAATTACTTATGTGTGTTAAATTGTTCAATATTTTAATAAATCTCAAAAGAATGGTATTATTTGTTTTAACATTTATGGTGATGTTATAAAAGGTATAGTAGTGAACCATACTTGCATATAAATTGATTGTTTATGTATTACGGATCCTTAAATTAACCTTCACATAACAAACCTTTTATAATTTTTAGTTAAGGAAACTAAAAAGCTCCTAACCAAACATTATTTTCCTAGATTAAATTTTTTGAAATAAAGTGAGACATTCTACTAGAATATAAGATGAGATGTATGAAGAAATAAATAAAAAATTGAGCATTGCTCAGCTGATGAAAGTGTATTGTTGAATTTATATTATTCTAGAATTTTACTATTAAATATGTTTCTTGAACCCACTAAATGCACCTCGATAATCATGGAGACACTTATGAATTTAATACCTTTCCTTGGCTTGTAACATTGTCTTGACATGAGAAAAATGAATTGAACTATGTTTAATCATTTCTTAGAACCACTTCCGCCAATGAAGAACAGTTTATGATAGTATACAACCCAAAAATAGCCAAAAAAATTTACAATCATGTATACATAGCTAAGATATTGGTTCTAATAAAAAATATTAGTGTTAGACAATGGTGAAGGTGCCCTAGCATTAGTGTTTTTCCTTAAAAAGTAGGTCATAAGTTAAGGCCGACCTTTGTTTATGTGATGTCCATTCAATTTCAATATTTGATAGTAAAATATTCTTGAAATTCAAATTGAAATGAGTTGGTCTACACTTAAATTTATTCCTATGTTTCCCTATTTAAACATGAAACTTTATTACAAAAGATATATACAATTACAATTAAAACAAAGCTTTGCCAATATTGAAATCCTATTTTATTGAATTACAAGTTTTTTTTGAAATTTATAAAGTTTATCACAATGATTGAAGTTTGAAGCCAATGGAAGAATAAAGTGGAATCTAGGGTTTGTGGATTTCTTTGGAATATTTCATTTACCTTTTGATTTTATTTGATTAGGTTCTCATCTTTAGACTTTGACCATTTTGCTATCCTAAGTGAGGTATTTTAACATATTAGTTTTCCCTTGAGTATTTGACTTTCTCTTGCATTGTATATTATATTTTTATGATTGTGTCATATAGAACTCCACTCTAACACAATTTAGTAGGGTTTTTGTCATTTATTTTGTATTTCGTTGCTTCTTATAGCCTTAAGCACACTTAAGGTTGAGAGAACACACTTTTATCTATTATCAAATTAGATATTCATGGAGGTAGAAATACAAACAATGGGGTTTGACTAAGGAAAACACCTATATGGCCACTGTGGATGCTGAAAATTTGCATGAGAGACTTAAACCAATTCATGTTGTTAGCGTAAGTTAGTTTAAATAAAAAAAATCAACATCCCTATGAAATATAGAATCATGTTAAACAATGCAACTAATGAAAACAATGCAAAAACATGAATCAAACTCTTATCTCATAGTGGATTGGTGCCACTTTGTTATGTAGGAAGTAGCCCTTTCCCAATCCCTGATAAGAAAGATTTCCAAGATGATAGTGATAATGCAAATGCATGTAATTGTGGATAAAATTAGTTCTCACATGTAGAGAGTAACTTTGCATGAAAGTGTGTTGTTGTGTTCGAAGGAGAGAAGCCTTGAACTTATAGGTGAAATTGAAGAGAGGAGAGGCCAAATTGAAGAATGTGGGACTAATCCCCAAAAAATAGGAGAGGGCCACTTGTCACAATGTGATTGGCCCATGATTGTGCAAGTTCTGGCCAATGTGCCCATTTCAAATTTGAAAATGGCAATAAATGCATGTAGTTGAAAGATTTGGGGGGAATGAAAGGTGAATTAAATGCCAAGTTTGACTTGTGCAAGAGGCATGTAAGAGATGTGTAAGAGCATTTAATGCTTTGTTTGATGGACAAGTCATTTGAGAGGGAGATTCAAAATTGGAGGAATATTCCATCTTGATGCCCTTTTGAAAGTAATTAGAAGAAATAATAAAACAAAGAAATGATTTATTGGTGCAAGTGGGTGGGTTAGTTGAAAGTTTAGATTTGACTCAAGTTGAGTCAAAAGCTAGAGAATGGGTGATTACAATTAGAGGTTAATTAATCCAGATTAATTTACTTGGAGGATTTTAGGAGTTTGATATTTGATTTAAATCATTTTGATTTATTGAATCAAATAAGAAGGACTTAAGGACTTAATTAAATAATTTGATTTATTTAATTAAATACGATGAAGCTAGGGAATTAATCAATAAATTGTTTGAATTGATTAATAGAAGAATTGGATGCATGATGTTAGTTTTGCATGTCTACATTTTGCCCCTCTTTGAAGTAATGTACCTATTGCATTGGTTCAAAGAATGATGCCGCCGACACCGAAATTAAAAATAATTTCTAATTTTTTTCGGATGCCCTGGCGGGAATAAGTACGTTAGTACATTGCCCCCTTGAGAGATCGAGCAAAAAGATTCGATTTCAGGTCGATCTCATGAAAAAAGAGGTTCAAAATGGATGTATGGATGGCTATACTGCAGATCTATATGATAATGATGATGCAAATGTTTTTAAGATTCTTAGAATAACAAATCTATATTATTTTAAACAACTTAAATGATTATGCAAATGATATGTGAAATGGATGAGATGGATGATGTTGTCCTATGATGATATGATGTGATTATGTAGGATGAAAGTGCAGATGCAGGATGGATGCATTGTTAGCGTGAAAGAGGTTAGAAGAATGAGAGGGATTAACCCTTGAATCTAAGAAGATGCAAAAGTTCAACAAGCCAACTTTATTAGAAATGATGATGTATTGCTTATCCAGGGATGGGAGAGATAAAGAGCATAACTTTCCTTATGTTTGATAACATACATAGGTGTGATGCATCAAGGTATAAAGAACTAGGATGGCGTTGCGCCTAGTGTGATGGAATTTGACTCGACAATTAGATAGGAGTGCTCTTGTTCACACTTGACATATGGAAACCTTGCTAGGGTAGACCCAACAAAACAAGTATTTGCCAAGTTATTTTACAAGAACGTCCAACAAGCACAACAAAAAAAAAGATAATGATCATTGCCCCATTCCTTTTTCTCTAAACCTGTTTTGTTTAGGCATCATTGAGAGGTCCTTGGAATGAGCGCAAAATAAGATAAGTCTAAAAAGACTAGATAAAGTAAACAAACAAGCTAATGTTCTTCGTACGGCTAGCCAAGGATAAACTACGGGGTTACCTGATGCTGATGTCCATTGCAGGAAGGTCACATTCCTAGGACATGTTGTGATCAGGGTTTTGATGAAACTGATTGGATGATAAGCTGTTGATACTCCGAGTTGATCAACTTGTTGACTTACTGATCTAGACTTGAGTCTTTGCTGATTAGGTGTTCACTTTGAACCTGCTAGACTTTCTTTTGATTGCTTCACCAAAGGATGAAAGTGACGATTGATTTATTATGAGCGACGATTATTGTGGGTGAAAGCGAGATGGGACGGGTGCACAATTTTGGGTTTTTAAGATATTTGGATGTTTTTGATGTTTTGAGGCTATTTTTTTGAACTCTGAGATGTTTTACAAATGTTTTTGGTATTTTTGAGATTTTGTGTCTCGAGGGCCAATCAAGGATTAGTCTTGCCTACGTTTAAGCTCAGAGACGATGTAGTTCAGACGATAATTGACTTGACTGCTAAGGAGACAACATAGTTTGGTCGATGACTCTATTTTTGGATTTTTTGGATTTTGACATGTTTTAAATTTTTTGATTGATTTTCTAAATGTTTTTGGATTTTGATTATTTTTTGAATTTTTTAAGATTTTCGCATGATTTTGACAATTTGGAGGTGGATATGTGTGACGATATCAGTGCTTTGATTTGGGATTTTGTTGAAAACCAAGCTTAATATTGATTGATCGGATTGATGGATTGATAGTTTGACTAAGTGTGTTAAGTCAAACAAAAGTGATAATGCACTTGTAAACTCTAGGAGGTTGTGTTATCCTAGAGTAAACTTATACACGAGGGGGTAGTTTGACTAAGTGTGTTAAGTCAAATAAGATGATAATGCACTTGTAAACTCTAGAAAGTTGTGTTATCCTAGATTAAACTCGTACACAAGAGGGTGGTTTGACTAAGTGCGTTAAGTCAAACAAGGTGATAATTGATTGGATTCGATTGATCAAGATTGATGATGCTTGTTTTGGAATAAAATTGTTTTGATGATTTAATGTAATGTTGACGCAAAAGTTAGATGAGACTGATATGAATAGTTGGATTGATGTTCAACAAAAGATAAAGCTTGATAAGGAACCTCTTCCTGTCAAAATATGCCATGGGCTAGCGATTTGGATTTTTGGATTACAAATTCTTGACCAATTTGATTTCGTGTTTGCAAATGTTCATATCCCCACATAAGTTGGAGGATATATATAGAGATTTATTCTCGAAGAAAGATGCAAATATCTGCCCCTAGTGTCTAGCAATGTTTGAACGACCATGGGTGGATTCTTGGATAGATGGATGGACAATTGGATATGGATCATCTTGCGATAAGATAAGGGTGTTCAAAGAGAGGATTCTCATTCAGATAATGCTTCAAGGCTTAGATAACATGGGTAGGATGGGATCAATGAAAATGACCCATGTCAAGATGTCTACCACAAGCAAGTGTAAAGCGTTTACCAAAATTTTATCAAGATCTAGATAAGGTAGATAGATAGCCATGGGTTGGATAAATGGTTTGTGGATAAATAGATGATATGGATGGAATGCTGGCTTTATTATGGATGCGATAAGATGCTTCTTCCTAGAATGGCACACATAGATGTTCGATTCTACAAAAGATGCCTGTTTTCTAGGTTTTCATCATGGTACTTTCCCAAAGTGTCACCCATGTGGTTTTCACTAGAGGACGATTTTTTTCTTTACTTTTTTCAATCCTTTTTCTGATTTTTTTTTTTGTATTTTTTTGTATTTTCTGAGAGATTTTAAGCTCATGCTGAACCACCTGGTGATGGTGATGTTGATGCTTCTATCATAATGTGCCATCGGTATCCTACTTGAAGAAGATTCCTAGCCAATATACGTGCACTTGAATGCAACTTTAGAGATTCCTGATCTGCTTTGCTGACACCAGAGTTAACTTTGTCTTTGTGCACACATCGCGATAGAGCACCTTCTGAATCCTTATGATGAAGGGTCGTTGCCAACACATGGTCAATGTGAGAATTGGATATCATGTGTGGAGACATGAATGGAGTGTGTTTAGGAATAAAATATGGATTGGTCGATAGTTTGGAACCTTTGACTCTCCAAACTTGGGAAGATGAGGAATAATGGATGGATACGAAAGTGTCCATGGAATTCAGACCAACAACTTGATATACCTTGTACGTTGCTTGAGAAGCCTGCTTTGTCCTTTGTGGACATCTTTGATGAATAATTTTCCTTTTTTATTTTTCCCCATAGTTTCTTTGACTGATGGAGTTTGATAGGGATCATCATTCTTTGTATTCTTTGGTATCTACTTGTATTTAATTTTTCCTTCGCGCTTCACTACTTCTTTTTCTTTGATAACAATCTTTGTGCTTTGATTCAACTCTTTCTTTTGATGTTGGTCCTAATTCGTGGATGGGGTGATGGGTGGATGAAGATTCGTGACATGGAAGGTTGTAGTATTGACATCGGTTTCATCATAAGGATTCTTCATGCTCCCTATCTTGACGTTTTCTTGTGAAAAAGATGCCCCCAGTTTTGTGGAAGTATCACTGATATGTTTATATCATTCAATTGTTGAATAACCAAGGCCTTGATACTTAGCATTGCCAATAATCTGCATTGGTTCCAGGATACCCTGTTCATGTAGGCCTAATCCTTTTCCTTGATAATTCATCTATTGAAACATTTTATTTGCAATAGGATATGATTTACCTTGGGAACAAGGTGCTAATCCTTCTCTGTTCGATCGTAGATCTTCAAAGGTGCTAATTTCTTCATTGATAAGATAGCTTGCTCTTAAAAAAGTGAGTGATCCAAGTTTATAAGTGATTGGATCCTCCATATGTGGGATGAATGCTTGATTGATATCTTTGGCTTGACCTTGTGAGATATCAGATTGTAATGCTTCGTCAAGAAGTGTTGATGATTCATTGTCCCCAAAAAACTCTTCCTCATGATTCATTTCATAGGATGTTTCTGATTCATGACTTATGTAGAAACCTTCTTCATCACCTATTTTTGATATGTCTCCATAGGATGTTTCTTGTTTGCAAATTTTGTATAAACCTTCTTCATGATCCACCTTTGGTATGTCTCTATATTTTTCCATATCTTGATCATGTCTACAAATGTTAAGAGTATGAGACTCTTGTTCCTCAGTGATGATATCAAGAGTATGAGACTCTTGTTTTGAATGAAGATCATCTACGTGTCCATCTAAAGAAAGCATCTTGTGGGTAGATGGAGGGGTATGTGCTATATGGATATGATCATCATTTGCGACTTCTTGTATAGATAGAAGAGTGCCCATTAGATCATTGTAATATCTTGGGGGTATGAATTCTTTATCTTGATTGATTTTGGAATTGCTTTCGACATGCTTTAGATCAGGTTCTTGACATGGGTCGATTTCAAAGGATGGATTGTTTGTAGTGGGTTCTTGGACATTGTTATGAGGAATGGGAAGTGGATCAATATCTTGTTGATATTTTAGGATTCCTTCACTATTCGCAATCATGAGGTTGAGGGATGTCAGTTTTCCTTGGGAGGGACCATTGCTAGACCTCGATGAAAGATTTTGATCATGCTTTGGAATACGTTCTTGAGATATGTCCTCTAACTCATAAAGCCATGTAGAAACATTTTCAATGCAATCATTGGTTGATGGATCATGGATAATGTCGATAGGATAAAACAATTCCAACACTCCTTGAAATAGATCATTAAAAAGTGGCTCTTGATGAATTTTGATTTGATCACTGGATGGGGTAGACATATCTTCACAGTGCTCATTGATGGATGGATTTTGATCATTGTCTTCAGCAGTTATGGTGGAGATATTATCATTTTTTTCAACCATAGGATCAAATGATGTTAACATTTCTTGAATTGGATCATTGTTGGGCATCATTGGTGAGTCTTTATCATGATTGAAAAGTGGCTTTTGTTGTGTGTTGATTTGATCATTGGATGAGATGGAAATATTTTCAATGTGTTCATTGATGGATTGACCTTGATCATTTTTTTCAACAATTGAGGCAGAGAGATCATTAATGCTATCGCTAACGGTTGAATTCTGATTATTGTCCCCAATAGCTATTAGCTTTTGATCAATTAGGTCTTGGATGATATTTTTGAGTCAAACACAATTTGATGTTGTGTGCCCCTTTGTTTTGTGAAAATCACAAAAATGCTTCTAATTGTACCTTAGTGGTTTCACCATGGGCTCTTGATAATTCACATAAACAGGGATTTTAATGAGGTTTTCTTGTACCAACTGTTGCAAGATAGACTCAATTGGCTCCACAAATGGTGTGTATTTTCCTTTGTTACCTTGTGAGATTTTCACTTTAAATTGACCTTGTGGAAATTTATTTTGGAGATGTGGTGATTGATTTTTGAGATGTGGTGATTGGGTTTGTTGTTGATGTCGTTGATCTTGATATCCAATTTATTGACATTGGAGATATCGTTCTTGATGCCATTGTGGAGATAGCTCAATGCTTTGATGACATTGTTCAACAAATGGAAGAGTGTATTTATTTTGGGGTGGAGATGCCTCTGGGAGCAATGGATCAACTACTTTGGCAAGTGAAGCAATTTGATCCCACAAAATTTGATCTTGACACATTTGATATGGTTGACAATGTTGTGATTGGGAAACACATTGCCTGGATTTAGGTAACTTTGATTTTGCATGGGGTTACCTTGACTTGGATCATTACATGGAGTTGTCAATATAATGCTAGGATTTTGAAAAACATTGGTTTGATTTACAAGCATATCTATCCCAAAGTTTACCAAGTGCGGATTTAATATGTTCATGTTTGACAAACTTGTATTTGGCATGTATGGATTTGGTGGAATAATGTTGTTTGCTTGAAGATTAATGCATTGATTGTTTGGTTGATAGACTTGTAGGTTTGGACTTTGATTTAAATATATCATTGGAAAATGTGTTCCAAACTTTAGCTTGGGTATACTCGCATTTGTATTGTTGAAGTTTGGAGAAGATAATGATGCCATGCATAAGTGTGAGTTTTGATAATCAAGTGGTATTGTGAGACTTGGATAGTTTGGCTGACTAAAATTACTCACGATGTATGAAGCGAGTTTGAATTCCATGTTACTCTTGTGTTTTGACCTTGTTGTGAAAGTGAACCTCTAAGGTGTTTAGGACCAACGATGAGATGGAAGATGAAATGGGTGAATGATATGGGTGTTTAAACTTTTAGGAACTTTGGATCAATGCTAGAATTTAGGATATGATTTTCTTTGATTGAGGATAGTTTGAATAAGTGTGTTAAGTCAAACAAAGTGATGATGCACTTGTAATATCTAGGAATTTGTGTTATCCTAGAGTAAACTTGTACAAAAAGGATAATTTGGCTAGGTGATGTTGGTTTTTCTGAAAGTCTAGCATAAATGGTTTTTTTTTTTTCAAAGTTCCCCAGAGTTTGTTAATGAGATGTGATTTGATTGATGTTTGAGATGGGATTCGAGAGTGATTGATTTGATCCTAAACAAACCTAATAGGGACTTGTTTACAAGACCAAGGTTTTGAAGAACATGCTTTTCCCTAGGAGTAATTCAAACCAAAATACCAATGTTTGCATGAAAACCATATGGTCCAAAAGAGAACAAGCACATGTGTGGTTCAGTTGTCTGTTATCTTGCTTAGATTCAGTCCTTTTGACACAAGCACTTTCTTGATTATGTTTTTCAAACTGAATGTCCAATGTCTTAAGTTTCTTTTCTTCCACAAAGTGTATTATGCGGAAATCAAGGAAATCAAGGCAAAGGTTACCTATTGTTGACTTTGGGAGAAACAAATTGAGATGTCTGAATGTTTAGAAGCCTTCTAGAGATAAGAACCCCTAGGGACAAGCAGTAACATGTGGACATCTCCAAGGTATTTATTCTTCCAAAGGGTTTGAAATTTTGATGATTCGTTGAATGTTTGTTTTGAATGTTTTTGATCAAATCAATGTGTTTTTGATTCCAATAACATGCACATTCCTAGGATGAAAAGACAATATTTGTTGGGATCCCACTTGGACGAATCCAGTTGTGCATATTCAGTGCAGATGATTAGATGCTTGACCACACAGGTTCCCCCTTATAGTGCACTCGCTTCTCGGGTCAGCCAAGAATCAATACCCATGAATCTCCCATGGCATACTTTTCATCTCAACAAAATAATCACATGTATATGTGGGGCAGCTTCTGAGGACATGGCCTCTTGCACCAACAAATAGAAAGGATCTTGGATTCTACACAAATTGGTTCATAATCAGGGTACCAGTTCAGAAGGCCACATGAGAGGCAAGATCAACCCATATACAGAGTATCACCTGCTTGTCCATAGGAGCTCTTGTAATGATGAAATTTCCTCACCATTCGAATTTGTATACCAGTTGGGAATAGCTTGGCGTTTAGCTTGTTACCGGTTTGAGTCGTCCCCTTGGGGTGAGTAATTTTTCCCATCAAGGAAAGCTCTCTAAAGGTGTACAATAGCGAGTAAGTGCATTCGTAGTTTGATAATCTTTGTTTGTGTGAACAAAGAGAGAACACCCACAATGCCTTTTTCTTACGCTAGACAAGTTTTGTTCAGTTTTAGAACCCAAATGAAATGTGAAGGAAATATTTAAAAAAAACTAATATCACCAAAAGAATTTTGATTCTCAAGATCACTGTGAAGCGCGAGAGAAGCGCATATGCCTTTTAAATGATATTAATTTGTAAAAAATATTGCAAAACATAAAAACACTTGTTCATTTTAGACTTCAAAAGAAGTGATTTTGATTCTTTTTAAAGCACCAAAATGAGATGTGAAAGTTGTCTTGTTCAATTTTTAGCCAAAATCAAAATGTAGTAAATTTCTAAGGTTCTTTTTAACCAACTTTGAAAAGATCCAATTAGTGATCAATTTGAAGCCCAAATCGAAAAGTGACTTGGTTTAAAACAAAAAACTAAAGCATGAATTGGAGCCCTGGATTATAACCACAAGCATTAAAAAATGCTTTTCAAGTCTTAATTTCAAAATTTCTCAAACTCTGATTCATTCGGCTTTGTTTAATTTTGACACTTTCCTTCAATGTCAACACTTATGCTATTTCATAACGTGGCACTGAATGCACCCCACCAATTGTAATTCTGCTTTCTTACTCCTACATCATACCATGTTCACAGTCAGCAAGTGTAAAGTCAATTGATTTTAAAAAATCATAAATAAGCAACGCCTCATAATAAAGATGCCTAAAATAGAAAAACCATAAATGAATGATGCCTCACAATGAATCACAATGAAGGCACTTAGAAAATTTTAAGCTAGTGCAGTTGGCCGGTGTAACATAACTGCACACATTGAATTGGTATATGGAGATCAAATAAAATAAAAATAAAAACACAAGAAGGGATTCTATCAGACATTATCTTTACAACTGCACTAATTGTGTTTCAAATAACATTATTATGCACCCACTTTGGTTCCTGCCATTTGACATAGAATAGGCGCATGCGCTTTGTCCTTCTCTTGGTATTAACTCTCATAGGAGATAGGTGCATGAATAGAATCAAAGAGCAGATCTCACAAGAGTCTCTCCTCATTGCACGAGTCAGGAAGATGTCAAGAAGAAAGATGCATAAATGTATCTTCGTGAATTCAGGATGGTGGAGATAGTTATGACAGTTTAAAAAAAAAGAAGCTTAAATAAAAAACTAACAAATGGAGAGCGATGTTAGAAGATAAATTTGTTTCAAAAGGAAATGCTAATAGAGGAACCATGAACACATTCAGAGAGAAATAAACTGTATCTCAGCAAAAGCAAACATCAGCAATGGATGGTCTTCAAACTACTTTGAACATACTGATCTCCAGAACTATAAGAAATAGTATAGAGAATAAAGCTATAGCGAGGCCTGCTCAGATTATGGTTTTATCTCTTTAGATTACTTGTTCGTTCTAAAAGGAAAAGCTGATAGAGGAACCACAAACGATTTCAGAGAGAAATAAACTGTATCTCAGCAAAGGCAAACATCAGCAGTGGATGGTCTTCAAACTCATAGAAATCTACTTCGAACATACTGATCTCCAGAACTATAAGAAATAGTATAGAGAATAAAGCTATAGAAAGGCCTGTTTAGATTATGATTTGATCTCTTTAGATTACTTGTTTTTAGGATACATAAATATTAATGCATTTATCAAACAAGAACCACGACTTGTTGGCCCCAATGCCACACAGTAAATTCCATGGGTTCAGATACAGGCACACACAAACTATATCAAGACTTATTTTCAGATCACAGACGCAAGATGACAAATTTGAAAACAAATGGCCTGCAGAAACAATTGGAACTTCGACGTGGCCAGCTACAAAGACATTAATAAGACCTAAGCATATTGGCGACATTTATACTGATCTTGATGTACAATTTGTTTGGTCATGTACAACTAACTTTGTTGTCATCTCTTGGAAAAATGAATACAATATGGGCATTTTTCTATCAATGTATTGTTGCTAGCCAAGTATTGAAGACAAATTGAATATGAAGACCAAGGGCAATGCATTGATTTTTTGGCAAGTTGGAACAAGGTATGGACACTGATCCAACAGACAAAAGAATATGTTTTCCAGATGTTGTAGTTGCAGCTACACTGGTAAATACACAGAGAGTGCTTGAAGAAGAATAAAGGTCCAATAATGAAGATGTCTGTACACAAATTTTAAAATAGACCAACCTGATATTATGGAACTCTTGATAAAGCTATTAATATGATGGCAATAGATTCTATGTTGCCAAATCTGCAACATACAATTTCTATTTTTTCTGAAAAACCTTCCCACACATGATTATGGTACCCCAAAATAGAAGCAAAAGTAAAAAAAAAGAACTCAGATTATAGGATTCCTGACAATTTCTATAATATCCATTGCAAGAATAAGATAGTGATAAAAAACAGTGTTCTTATAAATCTGAGAATAGGAAAATTTTATGTTATTTAGCATTCAAACATGGTGATTCGAATAAAATTGACATTCAAAACAAAAATAATTTGAAAGATTTGGCTATTAATACAGTGTTTCCATCAACAATCATAGATTATGCCCTCCTTCTAGCGCCATTTTGTGGATGCTGAAAATCTGCATGAGAGACTTAAACCAGGTCATGTTGTTAGCATAAGTTAGTTTAAATCAACAAACTCAACATCCCTATGAAATGTAGAATCATGTTAAACAATGCAACTAATGAAAACAATGTAAAAACATGAATCAAACTCTTATCTCATAGTAGACTGGTGCAGATTTGTTATGTAGGAAGCAACCATTTCCCAATCCTTGATAAGCAAGATTGCCAAGATGATAGTGATAATGCAAATGCATTTAATTGTGGACAAAATTAGTTCACATGTAGAGAGTAACTTTGCATGAAAGTGTGTTTTTGTGTTTGAAGGAGAGAAGCCTTGAACTTATAGGTGAAATTGAAGAGAGGAGAGGCCAAATTGAAGAATGTGGGACTAATCCCCAACAAATAGGAGAGGGCCACTTGTCACAATGTGATTGGCTCATGATTGTGCAAGTTTTTGCCAATGTGCTCATTTTAAATTTGAAAATGGAAATAAATGCATGTAGTTGAAGGATTTGGGGGGAATGAAAGGTGAATTAAATTCCAAGTTTTACTTGTGCAAGAGGCATGTAAGAGATGTGTAAGAGAATTTAATGCTTTGTTGGATGGACAAGCCATTTGAGAGGGAGATTCAAAATTGGAGGAATATTCCATCTTGATGCCCTTTTGAAAGTAATTAGAAGAAATAATAAATCAAAGAAATGATTTATTGGTGCAAGTGGGTGGGTTAGTTGAGAGTTTAGATTTGACTCAAGTTGAGTCAAAAGCTAGAGAATGAGTGATTATGATTAGAGGTTAATTAATCCAGATTAATTAACTTGGAGGATTTTAGGGGTTTGATATTTGATTTAAATCATTTTGATATATTGAATCAAATAAGGACTTAAGGACTTAATTAAATATGATGAAGCTAGGGAATTAATCAATAAATTGTTTTAATTGATTAATAGAAGAATTGGATGCATGATGTTAGTTTTGGATGTCTACAACCAGCCCCTCTCTTCTCTTTTTCTATGCTTTATAAGTTTGGGTGTGAAGAAAATAGATTTCAAATTATGAATGTACAATGCAGACCTATAACTTCCAAATCTTGATTGAAGGTGTTTAAAATCCTCATTTATAGATTGGGGTGCCCTCACCCTTGTCTAGTAATTTCAAGCCCTTCTTGCTATCACATGATCCCCTCTATTTTCTCTTCCAAGATCTACAATTATTTCATCATTTTTTGTGTGAAAATTATTCATTTTTTCGTATTAGGTCTTCATAATAATTAGGTTAATTAAATCATATTTAATCAATCTATTTTCTTTGCAACAAAGGAAGTAAACTTGGGAAAATTGGCTCTCCTTTTAGGTAGTTAGCCAATCCTAACAACCTGGTTGGTTTGTGTTCTGGACAATGTTAATCCAATAAAGGATTGATTCAGATTAATCTACTAGTTAAATCTAGGATCTCCTTTTACACTTAACAACTATATCTTGCTTAAATGCTAGCCTCTCATTATTTTCATGGTCTATATTACCTTTATTTTGTATATGGCTCATTATGATTAATGAGAATTAAATAAAATTTAAAGAAACTACCACAAAGGATATATTGATATACAAACTTCAACTCATTATAATAAAAATATTAAATTTTACTTGAATAAAGAGAAAAATCTAAATGTGCTGTGTAGTGAAAAACTTTATTTTATTGAAAAATAGAAAGTTTTGGTATTTATTATTAACTTCCTATTAGTTATCCCTCTCTAAAAAGTCATTTAATAAATCCCACCCTAAATTTTTATGACATCTCAAGGGCCAATATTAACATTGTTGTTATTGGTGTTGTGTCATGTTCTAGATCTTGAAAATGAAGACATTATATATAAACATAAACCTTGGAGAAGCCTCCAACAATATTGTTGAATTTATGAGATGCAAGTCCAAACTTCTTGTTGTTGTGAAAGAAAAGCTCAAGAATATTACTATAAATTAGGATTCTATGTTAACAATACAATGCTTTTCAAGTAAACAAGTGGTTAGACCTACAAAAATATCTTTTTCTAAACTAAGATTTAAAGATCCTTCTAGATTTTGAATGAATTAGTTAGTAGTATTTTCTTATATTTTAAATTTCTCTTACCAACAAAAAGGAAAATGGAGATATATAACTATGTCTTGTTTTATCCCACATAAGGTATTTGAAACCTAAGGGGATAGCATCCATAATGGATTCCAAGCACTCTAGATGTTTATGTAATGGATAGTGATGGTAAAATTGCCATTTTTGTAATATTTGTAGATGATTTAATCATAATAAGAGATTAGATACAATACATTAAAAATATGAAGGATCAACTTAAAGAAGCTTTTGAAATAACTAATCTAGGACTGATGCAGTATTTTTTGGATATGCAAATATGGAAAGAAGAAGGAAGGATCATGATTTCTCAAATCAAATATTTTCTTGATGTAATGAGAAAATTTAATGTGGAGTACGAACTATCTAGTACACCATGTGAAGTAGGATTAAAATTGAGTGCTAATTCCACTCAAAATAAGTTGGATGGTGAATTTTTTAGACAACCCTTTGGAAGTCTATTGTATCTCACTATAACTAGAGAAGATATTGCATATATAGTTGGCATTGTATCTAGGTACAAGGCAGATCCACACATTGAATATTGGAAAGTAGCTAAAAGAATACTAAAATGCATTCAAGTACTTATCAACTTGAATTTGAATCTAAATATGAGGAGATCCTATTCTATTAGGGTATTCACATTCTTGTTATGCAAGTGACTATTATGATAGAAAAACAATTTTTAGATATATTTTTCATCTTGGTTCAAGACCAATTTCATGGAATTGTAAGAAGTAATCAACAATATCACTATCATCCACATAAGGTAAATATATTGGTTCGTCAAAGGCATATCAAGTAGTGTTATGGCTTATAAGACTAGTTGAAGAAACACAACAAACACAAGATTGTCCAACTATTATATTTTGTGATAGTAAAAAAACCATTAAGCTAGAAAAAAAATCACATATATCATGTTGGATCCAAGCACATAGAAGTACATCATCACTTTGTCCATGTCTTGATTGAAAAGCAAGTAATAGAGTTAAAGTTTTGTGAAATAGAAGATTAAATTGTTGACATATTTACCAAAGCATTACTTATAGAGAAATTTGTCAAACTTCGAGACATGTTATATCTAAAGAAAGTTGCTATACAATCATTAATATAATAAATGTTGTGATCATCTTTCTTTAAATCAATATTATGAAAGGTGTTGAAAATAATGTTTATTTATAGAATGTATCCAAAAGACTCCATATTAAAAATAATATTTATTTATGAAATGTATCTAAAAAAATTTCAGTCTATGAAACATTCCAGCATATACAACCTTCCTTTTTCTTTCTATACTTTACTTTTCTCTTCAGAAATTTTATTAACCATTCTAAATAATTCTAAAATTATGTATGATGCAGGAGCATCCAGTGGTGTAAGGGCAATCCTACATCACCCAAAAATATATTTACTTTCATTTAGATTTTTTTGTAGATGTTTTTGCATTTTTGGATACCCTTTTCGTCGAAGAAGAATTCCCAACTTTCATAACTGCTTTTCTACTTTTTCTGTTCGACTGCTATTTTTAGCAGGTATGGATTTGAAGGCGTGAAGAGACAAAAATTTAAGGGAAGCTTCAGGACATAATAATAAACACTTTGGTGAAAGAATCAGATCAATATCATTTTCGGTTCAAAAGTTATTCAAGTTTCAATTTCTACTTTTTGCCTTATGAAATCTTCGGAGCTAATTTTGAGGTACTTAGAGGCTCCGGATGGGCCTGAAAAATTGGCGGAATACGAAAGTGGTTAGCCTTTAGGCCCCACTTTCTAGAAAGAGATATTCGCGAGAGCTTTCCGAAAAGGTATTATCATTGAAGATCTGACGGTTAGATCTTGAGTTAGAGCTTCCGAAAGTTGGTGCATAATTTGAATCCCGTTTTTGGCTCCAAACAAAGAAACGGGCTATTTATGGGCGAGTTACTGTTTCTTTTAGGCAGTTTTTTTTTGGGGAAAGAAGATCGCATGCTGCGAATGGGGGAATTTCTATAGTTTCTTTCTGTAATTTGCATGTATTGCAAAACTCGAGGATTTGAGATCCTCTGCATGTAGGAATTTCATACTTTGAAAATAATAAGATTCGTTAGTTTTTCTGTGTGATTTTCTGTGTCTCGGGTTGCACCCTCATCAATGTATGAAGAAGCAAACATTTTGTTTTATTTGCTACACTTTATTTTTTCTGTTTCAGATATTTTATTTCTTCAATAGTTATGGATAGAGGTGGTGGGGAAGGCGAGGGGTTGCAATTGCATGGAGAGGGGTGGTCATGAAGAGATCATGCGGACCTTCTTGAAGGTGAATGGGCGCCATAGAAGCAGTGGACCAGTGGAAGCAGTGCAGCAAGCGGGCTTAGAGCATCACTGTCATTGAAGTGCCCAGGACAACTCCCATGCATCCCCGCCTTCCAGTGCTGAAAGAAAGAAGGCATGGCTGAGGGTCGCTCAACTCAACACCCACGTCACTGCCATCTTTCATGAAACGATCGGGGAAAAAGCGCAGAGGGTCTTCCCATACGCATGGGTTTCACCCCAATCCCACGCGGCTCAGTATTACCTTGATTATGGAAATAGATTTGAATAGGAATAAAATAATAACAAAAGGTATTGGATTATAAGCTGAACTTAAAACAACATATAAATTACTTGAACATATGTATTTGTATCACGTCATTCCATTGAAATATGTTCAATATTAAATGGAATTTGATATGAAAAACAAAAATTGTTATAATTTTCAAATAGTAATTAAAAAATAATTATTAAAAAATAATATAAAATTAAGAAATATTTTTATTTCATTTTTTACAAATTCAAAATTTTATATTATAATAAATAATTATCTAAAAAATCATAATTAATATTTAATTTTTTCATATTCACGTTGTTTATTATATAATTGAACAACCTAAATAATATAAAAATTATAAAGCAATTCTAAACTAGATTGTAATAGTGAAAATTATTTACGTATTACTTGTTCCATAAGTTTTGAGATTAAAATTACTAGGCTAATTTTTATTTATATATTAGTGTATAATATGATATTTCTTTTTATCAAAATTGATACATGATTAAATCATCTTTTCCTCTTCTTTTTATCCATCATTTTTAGGACATAGAGGCAATCTCTAAATCCATTCATTCATCATGCTAGTTCAAATGATTTGAGAGTGTAAAATTTATCTAAATCACTTTCATATTTATTGAGTTAAATCCAAAATATTTAAATTTGACTTTTTTTATTTAGACTCTAGCTTCCCTTCCGTACTAGTCATTGTTAGCCAACTAGGAAACCTAAAATATTTTATATTGCATGCTAGGGTGGTGTATTTAAATATTAAATCTGATTTAAAATTAGTAATCTAGGAATCCAATGAGCACATTTAGAATAAGAATACAAAATATTAAAAAGGATTTTTTTAGCATTTCATATTTCATTCTTGCTTATTTTTATGTTCCACTGATATGAGAGAAAACATTTTTTGGGTGTCAGTTTGGTTAGCTAAGACTAGGGTTTAGGGTTCTATGTGAGGAATAGTTTACATTGATATATTTTGGCCTTTGTCTTGAACCCTTGTTCTTTGGTCTATTTTTTTGTTGACCAACTATCACCTGTCTCCCGATCACTTAAAAACAACCTGAGTCATTGAAATTTGTCTTGTGATCGGCCCCATATGGTTAGGATCTCCTTTACCTATCATTAAATCTTTTCACATGCCTAGGTCCTTGGAAATTCTTTATTTTATAAGGTCGACTGATCGAACTTGCTTGGCCTTTATATCCTTTGAATAATATGGTTTAAATCCTTTGAGGCTTTTTCTTGTGTTGTCCTAGGCTATCCCCTTTCTAAAAAAAACTTATGAACATGTGTGGAATTGTTTCACTTAAGTTCCTATTCACTGTTGTTACCCATCGCTCATGGTAGATAATTTTGTAAATGTTTGAATTACATTAGCAATGTGCGATGAGTGGTGTTTCCTTTGCATTGCTCATCATGGATGGGTTATGAATTTTGAGTTTTTCATTAGCGATGCATGATATGTGTGTTATTTTCACCATTGCTATCTTTCTTTATCACTAATTGGTTGTGATTTTTGTGTCATGAATTAGCAATGAGCAATGTAATGATGTGTTCCAATATTATATTGCTAATTTGAATTGCTCTTGCGAGTGATGTTCCTGGTGCCCTTGATTTTCATGTAAGTACACATGGCTTGATCTTGTTCCATCACCTTTCTCTCCCATCATTTATATGATCTAAAATATAAAGTGCAAATCAAGGATACATGATGGGAAATGAACATGATCAAAGGTTGGTTTTGATCCAATGGTTGAGATCTTATCGCAAGGATGCTTACATCACTAATAGGGTTTATGGGGATTGACCTGTACCAGTGATGAGCGATGGCTCACAAATAAGAGGTGATTAAGAAAAATAAGAGGGAATGTGGCATCATCATGAAGACATTGTTTAAATCAAAGGAGAAAGTAGCGAGGTGAAATGAAAGTCACCAATATGGTTTTAAATTGAGATGATCGATGACCAGGGTTTAAACATGAATGGCTAAGTGTCAGTTCACTCATGCAAGCTTTCCATCAACCATTAATGGTGTTATGATCCATTTCCTTGCCGTAAAGAAGGTAGTTGACTTATTTTTTGTACATTTGGAATTGCTCAGGAGCGGAGAAGACAACTAGGGTATGAGGAAATAGTGTGAGGAGCTCCAACAGGCAATTACAAAAACATTAACATCAAATTTTCACCTAGGTAAGAAAATTGTATCTCTTCCTGTCAAGTATATTGAATTGTGTTAGTTTGAAAAGGGAAAGGAGTTGGAAAGATAAGTTTTCTTAGGGTTTACTCATTGTGCATCCTTAATTGGGGTGGTAAGGATTACATAAGGTTTGGGAGTGTTTTCTTATGAAAATGATTGTCTTGGAATTTAAAATCTTGGTTGGTCTCTTTGATTAATTAAAAATTGTAAAACCTAGTCTTGACACATTGTAAAAATGAGCGAACTAGAACCTAGTGAGTCTAGCATTAGGCTTGAGAGAAAACCCAAGAAGAAAAGAGTTAAGAGGCCTAGGACCCAAGATGTTTTATCCATGGTCAAGCCAGAAGCACCTAAAATATCTAACCCTACATCGATTTTCCCTTTGACATCTACAAGGTCAAAGAGTACAAAGAAAACTCAAGACAGCTTCATGGAGGGAGCCTTTGGAGAAATAAATGAAGTTGGGACGTGAATTGGCAAGAGACCTAGGAGGAAAGTTGTCATGACAAGCAGATTAATTGACATGGCTGGTGAAATTGGTGAACTAGCTCAGCCTCAAAGTGGATGGAAGTTGTTTTTCTATGCTTTTAATAGAAGGTATGATAGGAGGCCAGCTTGTTACCTATGGGGCCTTAACCCTGGGAAGCTGGTAGTACCTAATGTGTTTTTGGAAGTGGATGTGATGATGGAGTTAGCTAAGCATTATGACCTCATGGATAGAAAAATCAAGAGTAAAAATGGCACTCTAGTCCTCGAGGTGACAAGGGATAAAATTATGGAGGTATTTGGGTTGAACCCAAATTAAATATAGTTGGCATCAAGTGTGTAGGTTTATATGGTGAGTATGAGGAGAACAAATTTGTATTCAAGAATAGATTGCTTGTAAGGCATATAAAGAGTAAGGAAAGATTTGGCCCCAAGTATATAGAGCACTTTGAGTGAAGAATTTTTTGACTATTTCAAGAACACATATTATTGTTTGAATCAAGTTTTGACTCGTAATTTTGATGCTAGGATAGCCACTGAGTTGCTGGTGATAGTGACAGATATACAAATTCTAAATTAAAACATGGGTTTTGATTATGCTGCTTATAGTATAGAACAAATGCATAAGGATTTTATCAATCCAAAGAAGGAAACTCTACCTCTATCTTTTACACATTATTCTCTATTGATACATATGCTTCTATTTGTGGGTCAAGAGAAATGGAATAAGAAGCTGATGTTAAGGCAAAAGGATAATGAGAATAATGATTTTACAATCCAAATATGGAGGAGAGAGTGAACCCACTTGTAACTAGGCCCATTGCGTACTAACTTGGGCAGATTGCCAACTAGTGGCTAGGGTTGTGACCCTGGAGGAAAAGCCATAGAACTTTGGTGTGTTGATGACTTCACTAAATGTAATAAGATTGCAGATATAATGAGAAGAATGTCAAGAGTGGGAAAGATGGGTATGGTGTAGTTCAACAAGAGCTCTACAAAATCAGTATCGATTGGTGTTAATTTATTGTAGCTCAGACAGTTGTTTTCTCCAATCCCAAGAATTATTATTTAATTCTTGAGACTTCTAGAAAGGAGTTAGGTCCAGATAATTATTTAATTAATTGATTTTTTGGAAACTTCTAGAAAAGGAGTTAGTTAGAGATAATTAATTAATCAATTAATTGATTCCTTTAGAGACTTCTAGAAACTAGTTAGTTAGGGTTTGTTAGAGTCTAATTAATCTTATCCATTGGTTGAGATTAAATCATGGCCATTGGTTTTCCAATGAGAATAGTTTAAAAGGGGGTCAATGGGCAATTGGAGAACACACATAAATACACACTTGAGAAAGATTTGCAATGATAGAAAATAAATTTGCAGTGAGAGAAAATAGTCTTGCAGTGTTAGCAAGCATGCAGTGATAACATTGGAGGCAACAATGGTTGAATTTTAGCAGGATAAATTAAGGGAAGAATTTTTGGAGAAGAATATTGTTGAAGCTCTGCCAGGAAGAGGCAAGTAGTTTATGTATCTCTTGATTTGCTGAAGATTAATAAAATTCCTCATCTACAGTACTAGTTTTCCCTTCGCGGTTTATCCAGGGACAATTTGTCCAAAAATATTGTGTTTATTATTTTGCATGTTTTCTTCTCTATTCTTGTGGTTTTTATTTGTGAAGTTGCAGTTGTATTATTTTTCAATATTCGCTGTGAATTAATTTTTGGTAGTCAAATAATCTGTATAGATAGGAGATTAATATTTAGTAACTACAATAGAATTTTCACATGGTATCAGAGCAGATCTAAGGGCAGAAAGAGCTCAATGCAGACACAGGAAGAAAAATTGAGGGTTTATAAAACCCAGTTCTACCTCTTCAGAATTATTTGTTTTTATTATTATTATTTTTGTTTGAGATGGCCTCAGCAGGTTTAAGAGATCAGGACAGATTGGATGGAACCTCAAATTTTGGTTCCTGGAAAGATAGAATTTCTCTATTGCTGGAAGAGAATGGTATCAAAAAATATGTGACCAGTGTTGTAGTTGTACCTACAGATCCAACACAACTCTTAGCATATAAGAAGGAAGATGCCAAGGCGAGGAGGCTGATTCTTGATGGTGTTAAGGATCATATTGTTCCACATATTGTAGAGTTATATACAACAAAGAAGATGTGGGATGCCATTATGAATTTGTACCAGAATGCTACCACTAACAGGAAGCTGATTCTCAGAGAAAAGTTGAGGAATACTCGGATGAACAAGGGAGAAGACGTTACAAGTTACCTCACCAGACATAGACTTGTCAAGGATGAGTTGGCAGCTGTTGGAGATAAACCAAATGATGACGAGCTAGTACGGATAGCCCTAAATGGGTTTACTAAGCAGTGGGATGTCTTTGTTCAAGTTATTAATGGATGAGACACCTTACCGACTTGGGATCGAATTTGGAGTGGCTTCACTTAGGAGGAGCTTAGACTAAGTCTTGTTAGTGGTACTAGCAGTAAGAGTCAGAAAAGTGAGGCAGAACAGGAAAATGTTGCCCTAGCTAGAAAAGGGAAAGCAAAGAAGGCATCTACCAAATGATCAAATCCTAAAGGTGATAAGAAGAAGGACTTGACTAAAGTCAAGTGCTATGGCTGTCACAAGTTTGGCCACTATGTCAGCAATTTCTCAAAAAGGAAGAATAAAGGAAAGAAGCAAACGACAGCTTCAGCAAGTTCAAATGAGATCTCTAGTAGAATAGAGGATGAGGTTTCTCTCATAGTTTGTATGGTTAGCTCAACCTCACAGGGTGTTTGGTATATAGAAAGTGGGGTGTCATTTCACATGATATGAGTTAGAGAATACTTCTCCAGTTACACGAAGGAGGACATCAGAATCTAGATTTCTATGGGGAAAATGTCCAAACTAAATCCAATTGGGAAAGGGACAGTTCTATTTTAAAGGGAGAATGGCAAGCCGATTCCCATTCATGACGTGTTGCATGTGCCAGGCTTTGGTATGAATTTGATTTCCGTATCTGTCCTTTAGGATAAAGGCTACAATGTACTCTTTAGAGGGGCAAATGTGTTAATCAAGCACACGGATTGGAAATCACCCATAGCTATTGGATTTAGGAGCAACTGACTTTATAGGTTGCAGTTTGATACTCATAAGGCACTAATGAGCAACGGTAATTCTTGAGATCAAGGAGAGCTATGACATAGGAGGATGGGCCATATACATCATGGAGCACTTAAATTTCTTCGTGAGACAGTGACAGGTGTTCTAGAGGTGAGCATAGAGCATGATGATGTATGTAAGGGATGTGTGTTGGGGAAGTTTATGAAAGAAGCTTTTCCAAGGACTGACACTAGATCCAAGGTTGTTCTTGATCTAGTACATTCAAATATATATGGACCAATGTCGATGAAGTCTCTCACACGATACGAGTACTTTGTTACTTTTATTGGTGATTTCTCCAAGAAGCCTAAATATACTTCTTGAAGACCAAGGATGAGTTTTTCAGTCATTTCCAAGAGTTCAAAGCTCTTGTGGAGAATTTGACAGGTAGGAAGATAAGGTTCTTCAGTTAGAAAATGGAGGTGAGTACAAAGGGAAAGAGTTCTAGGAGTTCTGTACTAGGCAAGTAATCAAGAGAGAATGGACTGTTCCTTACAACCTACAAAAAAATGGGGTTGCTAAGAGGAAGAATTGGTCTATATCAGAGGTGGAAAGGGCTATGCTGTATGACCAGGATATGCCACACTACTTATGGGTAAAGGCATGTAGTACAAAATTATAAATACATAGTAGGGTTCCACATAAGGTTTTGGGCAAGATGACACCAGAGGAGGCATTCTCAGGGAAGAAGCCAAATGTCAGCCACTTTAGGATATTTGGGAGTTTGGCATATTATCACATTCTAGGGGCTACATGTTCCAATTTAGATCAGACTACAGAGAGAGGGTACTTTGTGGGGTACAGTGAGACCTCAAAGGCATATCAGATATTTATTCTAGGGGCCAAGAGGATTATAGTTAGATGTGATGTCAAGTTCATGGAGGAAAAGGCATTTAGAAGGTCCAAAGAATTTCCTGCAGATGATTAGATTGAGTAGAAAATAGAAGCTCCAAGGATCGAGCATTGGATCAGGGACAATGAAGCTCGAGTACAATTACTATTACTAGCACAAGCTCAGGTGCGAAGAGTTCAAAGAGTATGGAGCAACATATGCAACAGATCCAAGAGATGCATCAGGAACACATGGAGTTTGATACTTCATCCTCTACAGTTGGTAGCATGAACCAATAGAAACAAAGGGATACTTAGGAGTTTGTGGGAGATCCTAGGTTGAGTAACAGACAACAGAGGCAACCAACCAGGTATAATGACTATATGGAATTAGTTAGTTAGTTGGTATATAGTGAGCCTTCCAGCTATTAGGAGGCCACATAGCAAGTGTGGTGAGATGCGATGGTTGAGGAATATACCTCAATAGTGCAGAACGATGTGTGGGAGGTTGTGCCTAGACCAACATATAGGGCAATGGTTGGATCATGCTGTATCTATAAGATCAAGCATGGTGCAGATAGTAGCATCAAGAAATACAAGAAAAGGTTTGTGGTGAAGGGTTTCTCTCAGAAGGAGGGAATAGACTATGAGGAGACATTTGCTCTAGTGGCCAGGTATTTTTCTATACGAGCCATGATCTCTCTTGCAGCATAGATGGGATGACAGATCCATCAAATGGATGTCAAGACAGTGTTTCTTAATGGTGAATTGAAAGAGGAGGTATACATAGAACAACCAGAGGGCTTTGTAGCACACAGTAGTGAAACCCATGTGTGCAGATTGAAGAGAGCTTTGTACAGACTCAAGCAGGTTCCCAAGGCATAGTATGAGCGCATTGATAGATACTTGTAGAGAATGGGATTTGTGAAGAGTGAGGCGGATGCTAGCCTCTACTACTTGGTGGTTTGGGGTGAGATTCTCATTCTTATTCTATATGTGGATGACTTGTTTTTAACAGGTTCATTGGGGCTCATAGAGGAGTGCAAGCGGGACCTTACAGTAGAGTTAAAGATGAAGGATTTGGGGCTTATGCACTACTTTCTAGGAATGGAGGTATGGCAGAAAGATGGAGAGATTTTCCTTGGAGAAGGGAAATACTGCATTGAAATCTTGAGGAGGTTTGATATGGAGGATTGCAGAGCCATGTCTACTCCTATGATCATGAATTGAAAGAAGGTAGATACATCCAGGGAGAATGATGTAGACCCCACCTTATATAGGTAGTTGATTGGGTCTCTCATGTATTTGGTCAACACCAGGCCAGATATATCCTTTGCAATAAACTCTCTTAGTTAGTTCATGGTTGAGCTGAAGAGAGTGCATTGAACAACGACAAAGTATGTGTTGTAGTATTTGCATGGTACAATCAAGTATGGGATTAGATATGCTCAAGGTGATGGTATAAGGTTGATAGGCTATACTGATGCAGATTGGGTAGGTAGTACAACAAACAAGAAAAGAACTTTAGGGTGTTGCTTTAGCTTTGAATCAGGAGTTGTCTCTTGTTATAGCAAGAAGCAGAAGTATGTAGCTTTGAGTTTTGTAGAGGCATAATACATAGAAGCTAGCATGATGATCTGTGAGGTGATATGGCTTCAAAAGTTGTTGGTAGCCTTGTTTGGTCAGAGGGTCGAGAGTACAGTGATACACTGTGACAATCAGAGTTGCATAAGTTTTTCTTAGAATCTGGTGTTTCATGATAGGTCAAAGCATATAGACATCAGGTATCATTTCATCAGGGATTGTGTACAGCGGGGGATTATTCAGCTACAATATATACCTAAAGATTAGCAGGTAGCAGACATTTTGATAAAGGCATTGGGGAAGGATAAATTCATCTTCTTCAGAGATATGTTGGGTGTTATGCAGAACACCTTCCTCGCTAAGAGGGAGTGTTAATTTATTGTAGCTCAAATAGTTGTTTTCTCGAATCCCAAGAATTATTATTTAATTCTTGAGACTTCTAGAAAGGAGTTAGGTCTAGATAATTATTTAATTAATTGATTTTTTGGAAACTTCTAGAGAGGAGTTAGTTAGAGATAATTAATTAATTAATTAATTGATTCCTTTAGAGACTTCTAGAAACCACTTAGTTAGGGTTTGTTAGAGTCTAATTAATCTTAGCCATTGATTGAGATTAAATCATGGCCATTAGTTTTCCAATGAGAATAGTTTAAAAGGGGGTCAATGGGAAATTGAAGAACACACAAAAATACAAACTTGAGAAAGATTTGCAGCGATAGGAAATAAATTTGCAGTGAGATCAAATAGTCTTGTAGTCTTAGCAAGGGCGCAGTGATAGCATGTGAGGCAGCAGTGGTGGAATTTCAGTAGGAGAAATTGAGGGAAGAATTTCTAGAGAAGAATATTGCCAGAGCTTTGCCAGTAAGAGGCGAGCAGTTTATGTATCCCTTGATTTGCTGAAGATTAATAAAATTCCTCATCTGCAGTACTGGTTTTCCCTCCAGGGTTTTTCTAGGGACAATTTGTCCAAAAATATTGTGTTTATTATTTTGCATGTTTTCTTCTCTATTCCCGTGGTTTTTATTTGTCAAGTTGCAGTTGTATTATTTTTCAATATTTGCTATGAATTAATTTTTGGTAGTCAAATAATATTTATATATAGGAGATTAATAATCAGTAACTGCAATATAATTTTCACAATCGGATTGTGCTGAACCTTGTTTCTTCCATTCCAGAAGAATTCAGTAGAAGACAATGAAGAAGAAGAGGCGTTGAGCCTAGAAGTGTGATCCTTCTTATGGGAAGAGAAGTGAAACCCTGCCTTGCTCGATTATCACCCAAAAAAGATGAGCTTTACTCTAAGATGAGATTTTTTTTGTGAGAGAAGTGTTGTCATTCATCGAGTATTTATAGGGTAAGATTGAGTCATACACAACTATTCAATGGAGGTTCAAGTTTCACGTGTACTTAGCCCTCCGATGGAATGAATATGTGCATTTGCCGTCTGGAGATTTGAACTCCTTTAGGTCAATTTTGAATTGGATGTCATATTGTATTGACTTAGGTAAACTTTAAAATTATGACACTCTTTCACATCGTGAATATTGTCACATTTTTGAATTGATTGTATTAAATACAGTCAAAAGTGCATTTTTGAGATTGGATAGACACAGGTTTCTTATATGATGAATTCAAAAGCAAGAAAAGGACTGAAATTTAATGATATGTGATCCTTTTAAATATATTATAATTTTACAAGTATTACATCATATAGTTTGACTTGTTATACGTTTTTATGAAAGTGAAATTTAAAAGTTTATTATAGATATATTTAAAATAATAATTTAATTTATAATATTAATATTTATTATAAAACTATCTTAATTCAACATATTTTCAAACGATAAAATATAATTATTTTAATTCTTAGAATATTTTTTGTAAGATTATTTCAAAACATTTTTAATACGAATTTAGAATTTATTGTGCATTGTAATGATAAATTTAAGATTTTACATTTATTAGTAATAGTTTTCATTGTTCTATATTATATAGATCATTTTAGAATATTTATTATAAAAATTCATATTATTTGGAATAGTTTATAAGATAAAATATAATTAATTTTGTTTTTAGAATAGTTTTAATTAGATTATTTTGAATATTTTTAATATGAATTTAGAAACTTATTATGAATTGTAAGAGTAAATTTAAGATTTTTTCATTTATTACTATATATATATATATGACTATTGACATGACTAGGATTTTCAATTGTTTAAAAAAATATATTAATGCTTTGTTGGTGAGCATTGCGAATGTGATAACCATACTAGTTTTTAACAAGGAAAAAACTATTTTCTTTATTGTTTTTTTTTCATTCTAATACCATTCAACTCAATAATTTCCATTACCTTAGTAAAGATGGGTGTTTATTTTTCTTATATTTAATGTATATGTTTAGTACAACAGATAAAATTATTTTAATAAAGACATAAATGTTTTCATAAATTAAACAAGCTTTTTTAACAATTTATATTTTTCTTAAAATATTGACTGAAAAGAATTTATATGACTAAACCATCATAGAATTTTCATATAATGGATAGGGGTGACTCAAATTCTAGGGTTGAGCAAGAGTAATGAATATTGCAATTCTTTCACTAAAATGGGGAAAATTTACAAATGATTTTACAATGATACACCATCACATACAATAAATATTCACGATGGGAAATTTGGGCTACTTTACACAATTTTAATACCATGACTATGTGGAATGTGTGTAAATAATAACATGATTATCTTGATTATGGAAATAGATTTTAATAGGAATAAAATAATAATAAAGGTATTGGATTATAATTTGAACTTAAAACAACATATATATTACTTGAACATATGTATTTGTATCAAGTCATTCCATTTAAATATGTTCAATATTAAATGGAATTTGAGATGAAAATGAAAATTGTTATAATTTTCAAATAGTAATAAAAAAAATTATTAAAAAATAATAAAAAATTAAGAAATATTTTTATTTTACTTTTTATAAATTCAATATTTAAAATTATAAGCAATATCTAATTTATTCATATTCATGTTGTTAATTATATAATTGAACAACCTAAACAATATAAAAATCATAAAGCATTCCTAAACTAGATTGTAAGTGTAGGAGATGAAAAATCCTTCCTAGGATCCTCAACCTACAACAAAAAACCACCCTCACAATGCACGAGAGAAACACAAAGGTTATTCTACCAAATATCAAGAATGACACTCAAAATGAGATGAAAAATTACATACTGTACAAGCCTTATAAAGGCATGAAAAATCAATAGACGGGTGAAAAACTACTCAATATGGGAAAAAGTAATTATCCCTATGTTAAAACTTAACACACTAACATGCCCCTTAAGTGCAAACTTAGGGAGATTATTATGAAAAATTAAATGCAAGATGGGTCTTGGCTACAAGGCCATGTTAGGTACCCATGCACAACTACAATGTGAAAAATAATTCTCTCACAACCGAAGAAAAGGAGAAAGAACCTGTGGGAGAAAAATCCTCTCCAAAAGAGAGAAAAAGAAACAAAATAAAATCATGTGAGGAAGGATTGAGTACTCCATGATACCCAAGTACACCATCGATCACATATATATTACAATCAATAGCCCCCCATAAGAGGGAAAGAGAGAGACTATTTAGCCCCCCCACAATGTGTAATCACCTACAAAAATGGTAAGTGCATGAAAAATAAACATGATCCAATGTGGAAAAACAACTTGTCTACCTTTTGGAAGAAACAAAACCAAGTACAAATGCAGGTTTTCTTCCCATTCCGGATAGGAATTAGCAAGCACAATCCAAATGTAGGATGATAGTGTCTCTAAAGTTTTCTCGTGTGTCGCCAAGACCTTGGAAGATGATGCCATGAACCAATTAGGAGCATGTCCAATCATAATTAGAAGTGAAAAATAAGGTACCACTGGAAACTAATTTTGAACATTCTCCAAAGACAAAGATGGTTTGAAAATAGTTGTGCAATGGTTGTCATCAAAGATGAGAGTTAATCCTTCAAATGTGTCTTCCAAGTCTGAAATGTGAGATTCCATGAACAATGAACTAATTTATGGAAAATACGAATCCCAATCAGGAAGATAATGATAATCCTATTGCTCAAGAATGATGGAAGTACTTAATGAAGCTGGATCAACTATCTTTAAAAAAGAATCAAGAACCTGTGAAGTAACTACAACCTCATTTGAAGTCTGAAAAACCTCCAAAGGATCACAAGCATGGTTTATCTTCTCTAAAGAATAAAAAGGTGCACTGGTATTGGAAAGAGGATCATCAAGAGATGGTGGAGTATCAAGATCTCCATATGATTATATAATGTAAGTCCAAAGAGCATAAGGGAATGTAAAATGAACAAGTGAATCCAAAAGGTCATCATCATTTATATGCTCAAAAATAACTCTAAATACTCTAGCCCTATATCTTTTCCAAATAATATACCCACTATGTACACCTGGAATAAGAAATTCATTATACAAATATGGCAATATATTTTACTCACTAAGATGAGTGAGAATAAAATCACTCCATTGCCTAAAGTTCCCTTTCTCCAAAGAAACCATTATAATTTATAATTCTTCAAAATTTTCAAACATAGTTTTTGATGAGGAAAAATAGGTTATGATGGGACCCGAAACCCATTACAAGAAAGTTTTGAAGGGAACTAAAACCCTTTACAAGGAAAATAAGTTGCTAAAAAAAAATCAACAAACCATTCCATAGCCCAACAACAACAACTAAACACAGATATTCAACACAAACCATGTTCCAAAAAATAGGTTTTGAAGAGACCTTAGACCCTTTACAACCATGTTTTGACAAGGAACTAGAACCCTAAGAGATTAACAAAAAACTTCCTGAAACAGTTAGGCAACAACACAACCAAGTTGCAACAAACTATCTATTCAATAACAACATCATTGAACCAACAAAAAGAGGGAAAACTTGAGTCAACCATGCATCAACAAACCAACTTCTTAGAGTAGTCAAAATAGAGCTTGAAAAACCAAAAAATAAAAAGGTGTAAAACACCCACCAAACCCTGATTCTCAAAAGAACCAAAAGAAACTAAACACCTCACCTCGATAGGGGTTTAAGGAAGCTTAGCCAAACACTTCAAAGCATCACCCTTCTTGCATCTCTAATCCACCGAAAAAACTAACCCAACCTCCACCTCTAAAAGAGAGGGCACCCCTCTATAGGTGAGGATGATAAGAAAATCCTTACCACCAAAACCCCATCTCTTTAGGCCATACAAGATCCACCTCAAAAGGAGCAAACTCCCCCTCAATAGGAAATAGCAGCTGAAGATTTTGATGGTTGGCAGCTTCAGTAGGAAGGGCTGACCTAAGATCCCTTGACAACACAATATTCAAGAGAACCAAAAAAAAAAAACCCAAAGGTGAGACAAGAACAAATCTCACCTAGCAAGCACAAGAAAACCCCACCATTTGCCACACCACCATCAAAAATAGCTCCTTCAAAAGGGATCCAACACCATAATCTAAAAGCTCCAAGCAACTGTCCATAATAGCTTTCAGTGACATCAACCCTTCCATCATCAACAACCCTATGAGAAGATAAAAGAAACCCTCATAGGAAAAATAAAAAGGAGCCGACCAATCCATTAAGCACCCCATCATCCTTGACATGCCAACCAAGAATAAGAGATGGCCAAAACTCCAAACACACTCCTAATTTAGGAAAACCATACCTCACCCCAAGAAAAGCCACAAACAAGAAAGGGACCAAATGTTGAGAAAAGGAAAGCCTCCACAAAAAAAATCCTAAAGCAACAACAACAACCACTTCAAAAATGAGCCCACCAACAACCATGAGCTCCCAGCAGCTACCCACAATAGCTTCCACCAATATTCACCTAATTGTCAGTGGAAAACCTTCCTATATCAGCCAAAGCCTCCAAAAAAAAAGGCCTTTATTAGAAGAAAGCAAAGTATCAACAACAATAGGCACTCTATAAATGAGAACACCAAAATCCATGAGCTCCAAGGAACAACCCACAACAACATTTTCCAGAAGCATCCCTACTGTCAACAACAACCCTTCTGCCATCAACAGTCGAATAGGGAGATAAGAAAAACCCTCATAGGAAAAATGAAGGGAACCAACCAATCCATTAATCACCCCATCCTCCTTGACATTCGAGTCAAGAATAAGAGAAAGAAAAAACTCCCAACATAGTCCTGACTCAGGAGAACCATACCTCACCCTAAACAATAGCAAGAAAGTCAAACTTGGAAGCAACTCAGAAAAACCAAAAGCAACATCTCTCAGCGTCTCCTAGTGAGATGTCAACCACTTCCCTATCGAATCTATGAAGCAAGCCATCAAGAAGCACCAGACATAAACCATCCACCTCATCTTCAAAATGAACATCGCCTTCACCCTTTGCACCCCGCTCTATCTCTTGCCGCTTGTTGTTTTAAAGTTTCAAAGATAGTTATAAAAACCTCCAAATGAGAATTATAAGTTTAAAAAAGCTTGATTAGGTGCAAAATTGATAGGGACCATTTCCTGATCTCCATGCACTACTATTGGCCAAGAATGAGGGCTGATGTGAAGAAGTATATAGAGAGATGTAGTCTATGTCAGCATGCAAAGGGAAGAAGTCAGAATATAGGGTTGTATCAGCCATTGCCGGTTCCATATGAACTATGGGATTTTGTAAGTATCGAATTTGTTGTGGTTTTTCCTTGGACTTAATGGGGCAATGATTCTATATTTGTAGTTGTGGATAGGTTCTCTAAAATGGTGCATTTTATCCCATGTAAAAAGGCTAGTGATGCAACCCATATTCTAATTTTTTTTTCAAAGAGGTGGTTCATTTACATGGAATACCATGGAGTATTGTGTTAGAAAGGGATACAAATTTTGTTGGGAATTTTTGGAGAACTCTTTGGAAAAATTTGGGAACATAGCTTAGTTACAGTTCAACCTATCACCCCCAGACAGATGGCCAAACCAAGGTGGTGAATAGATGTATTGGTGACATTTTAAGGTGCCTTGTTGGGAAAACGCCTGGTAGTTGGGATATGGATTTGGCACAAGAAGAGTTCACTTTAAATGATTCTCCAAATTGGAGTACAGGTTTCAATCCTTTTTATGTTATTTATGGCATGCATCCTAGGGGTGTCTTGGAACTTAGAAATTTGGGTGACATGGAGAAACTAAGTGTAGATGGTGAGGAGTTTTCTCAAGTTATTCATGACCTGCATGAGGAGGTAAAGATGAACATTGAAGGAAGCAATCAAAAATACAAATAGTATGTTGATAAGAAGCAAAGGGAAGTTCATTTTCAAGTGGGTGATCTTGTGTTAGCACATCTTAGGAAAGAAATATTTCCTATAGGTAAATACAATAAACTGAAGATGAAAAAATTGGTCCTTGCAAGATTCTTCAAAAGTTCTCAACGAATGCCTACAAGATTAGTCTTCCTCCAAGCATGGGGATTTCACTCATCTTCATTGTAGCCAATTTATATCCATATCAAGGTGCTATAGATGAAAAAGAAGTTGATTTGGAGTTGAAATTTTCTGATGATCAACACATTACCAAACCCGTTCTGCTAGAAATTGAATGCATTCTAGACAAACAATTGTTGAGGAAGACTCGAGGCAAGGAGTATTTCAGGTATTTGGTCAAGTGGTGTGGTCATCCTTTGCAGGACACTACGTGGTTAACTATACTTGAGATTTTCACCTTTGATCATTCCATCAATTACCTCATTAACAAAGTTCATGAACCTTTTCTTCCCTTGAGGAGCTTGATGTAGGTGTATCGTTGTTCTGCTGTGAATTTTTTGGTTTTGTGCTTTTTTTCTCCCATTGACAAGTGGGCATATGATAGGGGAAACAAAATATTTGTTTGGAGTCCTATCAAGCATTATTGGTTATTGATTGAATGAAAATTCTAGGACAAAAGATTACCCTCCTTGTGTGTGAGTGGCTGCCAAAAAATAGGGCTGTTAATGAAAGAAAAGAAAAGAGTTGATCCAGTAAGACAAAAGAATGTGGTTAGTAAAGAAAGAAGGAATCAATTGAAGGCATGAAAAGGGGACACCATGGTGGGAGAGACACTTCTACCAGGAGAAGATAAAGACATAGTATGAGAAGTCTGTCTAGGCTGGATCAAGTAGAATGTGCAACTCAAAATGCAACAAAAAAAGAGAACAAAAGGGCGTATAGGAAGGAGATATAGCAAGGGGCAAAAGAAAGCACCCATCGACCACATAGGGAGAAGAAGAGGTGTATAGTGCCTCAAGGAGTTTTGATGTTTTCTTTAATTTATGGTTGATCTATTTTGTCAGTAATCTTAATATAATAATTTTTTTTCTATCGATGGTAGCAAGCACTTTTCAATCTACTAGGTATATTCGCTCTAAGGAAAGATCATATTTCTATTTTTTCTTTGAAGTTCAAACCACTGATTGCCTGTATAGTTTTGGCTATCTTTGGTATTTGATCATTGTGAAATTCCACTTATTGTTGAGATTGTAGAGATTGTGGCTTATATTTTTTTATTATTATTTGGATTGCAATGACTGTAGCTTACAATTTTCTATTACCTTCATGTAAGAATTCTTTTAAAATTAAGTACATTTACCATTTAAAAGAAAAGTAATAACATTAAAGAACCATTAATGGTATCTATTTTTTCTTTTATTGGTATTAGTACAACCATGTAATTATTATGTACATTCTCCTCATACCTACATATTCATACTATTGTATTAAGTATTATTAACGTATGCATAAACCACTAAAATACACACATGTACACACATATTTAAAGATATACATATGACAATGTGCATAAGTATTTTTTTAAAAGTTAAATTGGTTGTACATAAGTATTTCTATATATTTTTATTTTAACACATTTAAAACCAAAAGGGAGTCATATGTGTTGAATATATTTGTTTATACATACAATAGATAACTAAAATATTTATTCCTATTTAAGATGCTAGTTTTTGGGTCAAAACTAGGTTTTGTCTTTTGTTCGAAGCCATTATATAAGCATTCCCAAAATAATATATATTTGTGTCGCCAAAAAGTGTATACCTTGACACTTTTCACTCATTTGGACCTTTTCCTATGGACTTTGGACCATTTTCAGCGTATTTTCACCCATTTTCAAGCCATGTGCAGAAGTGTTGTAAAGTGTTGCAAAACATTTTCATACTCTCGTAGGCTTGTCATCACCAAATTAACCCCTTGTTATGCCAAAATGACCCCTTAATCCTCATACAAGACTTATCTTAGAGTGTTTTATGAAGAAAATCCCGACAAACACAAATTATAATATTTTAATCTTCGAAAAACAATGAAAAATGCCCAGGTAGAATAGGTCACCACCTTGGGTGACGTAGTCCCATGTGGCATAAAAATAGAATTTAACTTAATTTCTTTCAGGATTTAGGTCTCTAAAACCCTAAGGTCGGTCAGTATGATGTTATTTTAGGAAAATTAGGGCATAGCTTGTATAAATAATCCCCCAAACCCTAATTTCTCATTATGCATCAGTCATTTTTCCTCTTTCACACAACTCTCCATCTCCCACCTCACTTATTTCTCTCAAGCAAGCTAGGGTTTGATCCTTCCAAGTCAACAAGACATCATTTCTGAAGCATTCAAAGGCTGATTGCTGCAAAAACACAAGATCAATCATCAAAGGCAAGGTAAATCACTCCATTATTCCATGGTTTCATGTTTCATTGCATTATTTCTATTCATTTTGGTTTGGTTACCTCAAAGGGGTTTGAATAAGGCAAACCCCTAATCCCTGACAATCAACATTTTTCTCCTTCTCTTCTTGTGTGATTGTAGGTTCGGGTATTTTGAAGATCATTGAATAATTGTTGAAGAACTCCTCTTGCTTGCAAGGTCAAATCATCTACCAAAAACCCCTCTCAGGCCCGAATATCAAAGTTTTAGAAGTGGGAAACTATGAAGAACCAGGGTGCAAACCTAGGGCTTCTATTTCCTCTTCAGAAACTCCAGAAATCCTGAAGAGGACTAAGTCACCAAGAGTGGTGACCTAGTCCCTCTAGATAGGTCTTTTTATGGTTTTGACATTTTTGGACACCCATTTAGCATAAACGGGCTCTGGACCAGTTTTTCAGGAATTTGCCAGAAAAAGTCCTAGATCACCCAGCTTGGCACACGTGTCCCTTTCAACCTCAACATCAAATCCAGAAGTATTTCCAGCCTCTACAAGGTTATAGATTCATACCCCTCTCATCTCTAACCTTCTATTATACTTTAGTGTACATTATTAGGTTATCTTGTATATACTTGTATATCTCAATGTGTTTTCCAGCACTTTACATTTCATAGGTTTTACATTCATAGTTAGCTTTTATTTATAGTTTCCAACATTTAGATACACCTACACACATCTCACAACCCTCAATCCAACTCTCTGTGAATGAACCCTAAGATGAAAGAGGTGTGAAAGAGACATTCTCCTAAAAGTTAGCTTCTAGGGTGAAAAACACTAGAGGCTCATTGGGGGAATCATCTTTCCCCTTCTTCACTTTTTGGTGGTTTATTTGGGTGAACCCGACATCCTTGCACCCTCTTGTATGATTTAGAGTCCTTCATTGTCCTAGGATCAACTTGCATTGAATTTTGTATTAGTGAAAGTGTGCCCTAGGGTTTAAAAATTTGCATTAATGAAAGTGCATAATAGGTTACATTTTTGCATTTTTAATTCGTTGCATACCTCTGAAAGTCTGCATTTTCATTGATGGGTGAATATGAAAATATGAAGAATGCATGATGTCAATTTTGCATGTCGATATTTTTCACCTCTTTGAAGCAATGTAGTTGTTGCATTGGTTCAAAGAATGATGCTGCCGAGATCGAAGTTAAAAAAATTTCTATTTTTTTCGGCTGCCCCAACGGAAATAAGCATGCTGGTACATATCCCCTCGAGAGATTGAGCGAAAAGTTCAATTTGAGGTCAATCTCACCACAAAGAGGTTCAAGATGGATGTATGGATGGTTAGAGTAACAGATCTATATGATAATGATGATGCAAATGAGATGTTTTTAAGATGCTTAGAATAAAAAATCTATATTATCCTAAACAACTTGACATGATTATGCAGGATGAGAGTGCGGATGCAGGATGGACCCATTGTTAAAGTGAAAGAGGATAGAAGAATGAGAGGGATCAACCCTTGAATCCAAGAAGATGCAGAAGTCCCACAAGTTCATGAGTTATTGAGATTTTATTAGATATTGTGACGAATGATGATGTATTGCTTATCCAGGGATGGGAGAGATAAAGAGCATAAATTTTCTTATATTTTAAAACACACATAGGTACGATGCATCAAAGTATAAAGAACCAGGATGGTGTTGTACCTAGTGTGATGGAATTTGACTCATCAAACATATAGGAGGATCTTGTTCACACCTGACATACAAAAACCTTACTAGGATGTACTTTAGAAGCTTCAAATACATCAGACCAAAGCACAAAAAGGCCTAACCTATAAATGCAATAGTCAACAAGCTATTCAAAACACCTTCCATACATACCTAACAAAGAAAGTATTTGCCAAGGTTATATTACAAGAACATTCAACAAGCACAACAGACAAAAGGATGATGATCATTGCCCCATTCCTTTCTCTCTAAACCTTTTTATTAGGTATCATCGAGAGGTCCTTGGAATGAGCACAAAATAAGATAAGTCAAAAAGACCAAGATAAAGTAAATAAACAAGCTAATGTTCTTCGTACCGCTAACCAAGACTAAAGTACGGCGATGCCTGATGTTGATGTCCATCATGGGAAGGATGCATCCTAGGACATGTTGTGATCAGGTGATGATGATATTATGATTGGATGATAAGCTATTGATACTCTGAGTTGACCAACTTGCTGACTTACTAACCTAGACTTGAGACTTTTCAACTGACTTACCAAAGGATGAAAACGATAATGATTCATTATGAGTGGATGATTATTGCAGGTGAAAGTGAAATGAGATAGGTGCACCATTTTGGTTTTTTTTTGAATATTTGGATGTTTTTGGTGTTTTGAAATGTTTTGAGGCTGTTTTGATTTACAAGTTTATCAATTTTTTTTGGATTTTCTGAGATTTTATGAATATTTTTTGATTTTTTAATTTTTGAATGTTTTTGGATTTTGATATGATTTGGATGTTTTTGGATTTTGGATTTTCTGATGATTTTTGATTTTTGATGTGATTTGGATGTTTTTGGATTTGCACATGATTTTGATGATTTGGATATGGATATGTGATGATATCAATGATCAATTTTGGGATTTTGTTGAAAACCAAGCTAGGTTGATTGATCAGATTGATGGACTGATGATGATAACATTGTTGAGGATACACAACAATGCAAGGATAGTGTTAAGAATCACAAGGATTTGGAAGGACATCTCGAGATGATGATGGATTGATTGGATTTGATTGATCAGGATTGATGAAGCTTGATTTGGAACTGTTGGTGGTTTTTTTTAATAGCCCAAGGAAACTTCTCGAGAGCTTCTATGAACTTTCCATGTTCAATGATAAAAGTCTAGGAAGCGATTGGCCAACTCGACGAGAAAAGTGATAATGCTAGTTCTCCTACACTTCGGGCACTGTAAGACCCAAGGGGGTATTCCCTAAAATGTGCTCTTCAAATACAATTTAACAATTTCAACTGACCATTTAGAAACAATAGATAGATTCCATATCCACGCTAAAAGGATGAAAACCTTCCAGAAATTGGCTATTCCTTGAAAAGGCTCGATTCCTATTAGCAGAGAATCACAAACACAACTAAAATAGGTTGATAGGAAATATTTGGATAAAATGTTCTAAAATCAAAACATAAGACATGAGAAAAATAACCATGGTCAGAATACTAGTGCCATATCCTAAAGCATAGATTCAAACGAGAAAACTGAACTACAAGGCAAATTTCATCTGAAACAATTATGATCTATATGGATTGCATTACAATCCACATATTTGTATTGAAGTCTATCACTACTTTATGAATCTAGTTGCTAGCTTGCATGAACTTACACATTAACTGAGGCATTTAACTGATCCTTTGACCCAGAGCCATCGTTAAAACATAATTCACAGTAAAGAAAAATGAAGATCGATGAAAACAATCTTGGACTAATATTTCATTAATAATTCACACAAGATATCACAACAAGAGAGAAAACAGACTCAAGCGATTTTCATATTCAATACAAATATGCCTAAGAACCCCATAATTAGCAAATTTCTTTTATCTAACTCAAAACCTTAAGACAAGGACTTACATTCATACTCTTTGTATCATAAAAATCTCCTTTTTCAAATCTCGGATTCAATAGCAGACCCTGCACCATGGCTTAAAATTCCCTTTTATAAAACAAGGGAGAAAAACAAGCTTTAGGCCGAAGGGTACACATGTCCATTTTTCATTGGACCGCTAATTCCCAATTCAGTTATATTTGCATAATGCGGTTGGAGCTAAAATGCATAAGACAAGAATAATCATTGGTTGCTATGGAGGAAGGGAAACCTCCTTTCAAAGGGAAACACGTTCATACCAAAGGCATATTTAACTGTTATAACACTTTATTCCACCTCAACAGCTTGTACTTGAAGTTAAGAGAAGAATGCATATTTTCAAATGTAACTTCTAAGGCTAGACCTGTATTATACATGACAAAGTCACATTTCTCAACCTTAGTACTCATATTTCAAACTCATCGATGAACACCTTTTTCCATAATTCAAAATCTTCCTCAGACGACAACTTAAAAGAAATAACTTGATTAATCTTATCTCGATAAGGTGCATATTTTACCATTACTGACGTGGCCTCCTTATGAAAGTCTTCTAAGAAACTAATGACAAATGATAGTTTCTCAAGTGTATTCTCCAACATACCAATGTCAGCATTTCTGCATATCTCATCTGTCTGAGCTATCATTATATTAGCCATTTGATCTTTCCAAACCTGCAAAGGTTTTACCTTGTCATGACTATGCAAAATTTGTGGTAGTGTAGTTAAGTCCATTCCATCATATTTGGCCTTTAACTCTTTGATCTTTAATTCCATAGGGGCAACATACCCTTGAAATTTATTCTCTACAACTCCTTTGAAAAATCGATAAGTTGATATAACCATAGGATACTTATCCCCATGTTGTTTTGCTCCCATTGCAATGAGTGCCAATTTCTCAAATCTGGGGCTCCATCTGTATAGCAATGGGGTGGCCAACTCTCTATCTCTTGAGAACATATTAAGTTCTTGCAACATCAGAGCATAACTTGTATGAACACTATTTAATTTTCCTTGGACCCTCCTATTTAAGTGTCTCAACAAAGTGTCCACAATCATCAAATTTCTCTTCCCCATTGATTCCTGGATTTGTTGCACCATCTCCTTATACTCCTCAACTTGAGAAATTAATTTCTCCCTAGAGAGTCCTCCTCTCAGGCTATTATCCCTTTCAACTGTAATAGGCACCTGTCCCATATTATATGGAGCAATAGCTAAGGACTGTCCTTGTGAAGAGGGTTGAGGTTGCTCCATTGGTGGATTGAAGATAGTGCGGCTAGAGCTAGCCTGCCCTTGAGACTTCTATATCTCCATTTGCTTCTTTAGTAATGACAACTTAGTTTCTAGCTCTTCCACCTTTTGTTGAATCTTATTATATTCAATAATAATGTCATTGTATTGTCCTTTTAAAGCATCTCAATCCTTGGTCAAATCCTCAACAGTTGCCCTAGTGAACTTGGCAACATTCACTACCATATCTGCAACCTCCAATGCTGGGGTATCAACAACTCTTCTTACAAAAAGGTGACCACAAAAATGAAATGGTTCTACAACTACTAGCTTCCTAGATCCAATGGAAAAATACAAGATTGCCAAAGCATCCCACTCCTCACTAAAGGTTGACCATTTAATCGCCAATGCAGCTTCTTCATCGGTTGCAAGAAGTGGCATATTGGCCCTTCTTATTTTATTGAACACCACAACATTAGCAATATCCCATTCAGGAAGTAACAATACTCCACTCTTCTGCACTAGTGCTTGGCCTTGCTCTGGTGTTATTTATTTGAATCTTTCCTTCATCTACAACCTGATATTAGACTGAATTACTTGTTCTAGGAGATTAGGGTGAAAAATTATTTCTTAAGCCACCTTCTCAGCATATAATGAAACATGTGCCCTCCATATAAAATCCTTAAAAGCATTGTTCTTGATAAAAGAGTCATCCATCATGAACTCTCAATAGGCTTCCATCCTCAGGTCATCATTGTTAGTTATCTGCCTTATTTCATCTTTTTCCAGCCTTAAAACAACTGCTCCAAAACTTGATGAAATGTCTTGTGGAAAAGATGGCATTCCCTGATGCATTTCATCAGGAGTGACAATGATCTCTTCATCCTCATCGTTATCATATTCAACCACCTTTGTTCTTTCAATTTTATGTCTCTTTGGTGATGATGGACATGTTTGGTTAGAAAGCCTCAGAGGGGAATCCAGATCAACAATATTTGGCAATGACTGCCTTGAAGATGATGGTATAGCACCCTTAGCAACTTCTTCAACCCTACTTCCCCTTTTCCTAGAAAAAGCCTTGATATTCTTTGGGGGCTAATAGGTAGGTCTTTCCTCCAACCTTACTTAAAGGTATCCCTCAATAGTTTGTGACTTTTCGCTTTCTTCCACAACCCCTTCGTCCTTCAGAATCCCCACCAAACTTTCAAAATTGTCAATGGCATACAGACCCCTGTTAAACTCATTATTGATATTTGGTATGGGATTAAAAGCAAGTATCTTCTCTTTCTTCTTCTTCACCATCTTGGTAAAGGAAATATAGTTTGCCTCTCTCACTTCTTGTATCTCTAAATCAAATTTTTTTTTGATAATGTCCTTGGGAAAATAGAAATTGTGGATGAAAGTTCCATTCTGGTGCTTGGCCTTCATTTGAGAAATAAAACCCTCGGGATCATGATTCCTAGGGCGTACATTCTTTAATCCATAAGATCTAAGTAGTGTGTATAAATCCTTCCATCCTCCCTTTTCCATAACAAAATCAACAAACGTCATATACTCGGGAAAGAAAGATCCCTTCTTTTGTTCTACTAGCAAATGTATATCCTGAGCACACCCCAACTGCCTCATGATTTCTAAAAACCCAATTCTGAAAGGCACATCCCTGGGTAAAACATATGGGTTGGTATTAGTGCCATATACTCTGAAAATTGTTGTATTATGATAAGGGATAATATCTCCCCAATTATGTGTCAAATTTAATTCAGGCCTTCTTTCCATTGGTCTCAAGAAATTATGAATCTCCTTAGGAATCCTGGGTGGATTATGGACCAGAGCTCTTCTCAACTTGGACCCAAAGACATTCTGGAAAATTACATAATCAAATTTATAATCATGCATATCAAGGTGTGGATGCTAAATTTGCACATGGTTAGCATAATTCTAACATCCCCATAGAATAATATAACTATGAACCCCTAATTTGATACGTGCATAAAGAAAGCAAAAAATCACAATATTAGATCATATGCAAGCAAGAAACAAAGATTCCCCATGAAATCCATTACTAAATTTAAATTAGGAAAGATGAAGAAGAAAATATGAAAAAACATGTAAATCCTATTTAAGTGAGAAAACTAGAGATCCCATGGGGGAATTGGTGCCAATGAGATGTTGCAATTGGCCTTTTCCCAACTCCTTTGTAAGCTTTGTGATTTGATGAGTGATTGATCCACTTTGTTGATGAAGAACAAGATGAGTTCTTGAGAAAACCTGCAATAACCTAGCTATGGATTTGATGAAAAATGGATGAAACTAGATATGCTTGAAGATGGATTTGAGTATAGTAAGTTTACTCAAATTGTGGATGTTTGAATGAGAGGAAGAGTCTCTCATTTATAGATTTCAATCTTGGAAGAATGAATGAAAATAAGCAATGTGGGATCATTCAACATCCAATGGCCAAGTGCCACTTGTCAAGATGTGAATGGTTGAGGAATGAGCACATTTTGGTCAATGTGCATGATAAATGGCATTGGATTCAAATTTGAATTTTGAATGTGATATGTTGGAGGGAGAGAAGAATGGATTTAATGTCACTTGGCTCAATGCACAAGGACATGTAAGAGGCTTTGAATGCCTTGTTGGAAGTACCCTTCCCACTCAAATTTGAATTGAAATTTGAGGGAATATTCCTTCTTGATGCAATGTTGAGAGAAAATAGAGAATTAATAAATCAAAGTAATTGATTTATTGTGCAAGTTGCATTCTCTAGAGGACTTTAGTTATAAGGATTAACTTAATCAAGGTTTAATTAATTAAATGAAGAATTTAGGAGATGTGACAATTTAGACTTAAATTTATGAATTGATTTAAATCAAATTGAGAGGAAGGGTTTAATTAAATAAATGATTTTGATTTATTTAACTAAAGTGGGATAATGTTAGATTAAATAAGGTTTAATTTATTTAACAAGAGGACTTTAGAGATTTTAATCAAATAAAATAATTTATTTAATTAAACAGAAATGTAAGGTTAATTAAATTAAATTGATTAATTTAATCAACAGAGGTGAAAGACTTAATTAAATAAATAATGATTTATTAAATTAAGAGTCAAAATATGATGGAATGCTGAGAGTATGATTTAGGAGGAAATGTCGTTAGTAAATCAAGATCTAATGTGCTAGATCGAATTGTACATTTTCCATGTCTACATTTTGCCCCTCTTTGAAGCAATGTACTTGTTGCATTGATTCAAAGAATAGACTGTTGTGATCAAAGTTCAAAATTTCTTTATTTTTTTAGATGCCCCATTGTTGCCCCAGCGGAAGGATTATGCTGGTATACTACCCCCCCTCGAGAGATCGAGCGGAAATGTTCAATTTTCTGATCGAGATCGTGATAAAATGCAAGAGGAGTGGTTTTATTGATCAACAAGCGAAAGATAATTCTGATGATGTATAGACAGTCATCGGCCATGGATAGCCTCATGTATATTTGGATACAACACACCGGTTTTGGATAGAAATTTTAGTAAAGATAGAAGAATAAGAAGAATAAGATGGATGAAAGGAGGATCCACAAGCCTACACTATGATGATGATGATTTGCATTGCTAGGAATTGGGATTTTCAAAGGGCTAATTACTTTATGTTTGATAACACACATAGGTACGATGCATCAAGGTATAAAGGACCAGGATGGCGTTGTACCTAGTGTGATGGAATTTGAATCGTCAATCAGATAGGAGTGCTCTTGTTCACACTTGACATATGGAAACCTTGTTAGGACAGACCCAACAAAACAAGTATTCGCCGAGTTATTTTACAAGAGTATCCAACAAGCACAACAAATAAAAAAGATAATGATCGTTGGCCCATTCCTTTATCTCTAAACCTATTTTGTTTAGGCATCATCGAGAGGTCCTCAGAATGAGCGCAAAATAAGATAAGTCTAAAAGACCAAGATAAAGTAAAGAAACAAGATAATATTCTTCATATCGTTAGCCAAGGCTAAACTACTGTGGGGTACCTGATGCTTATGTCCATCATAGGAAAGATTCATCCTAGGACATGTAGTGATTAGGGTTTTGATGAGACTGATTGGGTGATAAGCTATTGATACTCTGAGTTGACCAACTTGCTTGCTTACTGACTTAGGCTTAAGACTCTGACAATTAGGGTGCTCTCTTCTGAATGTGGTAGACTTGCTTCTGACTGACTTACCAAAGGGTGAAGGTGACGATTGACTTTATTATGAGTGAGATGATCATGGGTGAAAGCGAGATGAAATGGATGCACCATTTTGGATTTTCAGAATATTTTGAGGCTATTTTTGGTATTTTCACATTTTTCAATGTTTTTGGTATTTTCAAGATTTATGATGAAGAGACTAACTTAAAGACCTATCCTAGGGGTCTCGGGAGCTGATCCATAGATTAGCCTTTCCTAGGTTATATACGTAGAGACCACATAGTTCGACTAACGATAAACTTGACTCAATGATAAGATGGACAAACGAATTGCCATTTTATTGCTTAAAGGACTGACTTAAGATGCAGACTAGATGGGCAAATGGATTGCTAATGCGACAAATGCCTAAGGACTGACCCTAACTGTCTCGAGGGATGATCAAAGATCAACCTTGCCTACATTCAAGCTCAAAGACGATGTAGTTCGACAAGGTGAAAAAAAATGACAAGACTCAACGATGAAATTTTTTTGAAGATTTTCTAATATTTCGACATGTTTTTGGATTTTTGATGAAATTTTTGAATGTTTTTGGATTTTCTCATGATTTTGACGATTTGGATATGGATATGTGATGACATCAGTGCCCAGTTTTGGGATTTTGTTGAAAACCAAGCTTAATGTTGATCAATCAGATTGATGGATTGATAGTTTGACTAAGTGTGTTAAGTCAAACAAAAGTGATAATGCACTTGTAAACTCTAGGAAGCTGTGTTATCCCAGAGTAAACTTGTACAAAAGTGGACGGTTTGACTAAGTGTGTTAATTCCAACGAGGCGATTATGGATTTGATAATTTGGCTAAGTGTGTTAAGCCAAACAAGATGATAATGGACTTGTAAACCCAAGGAAGTCATGTTACCCTTGAGTAAACTCGTGCACAAGATGATAGTTTGACTAAGTGTGTTAAGTCAAACAAGGTGATAGATGATTGGATTTGATTGATCACGACTGATGAAGCTTGATTTGGAACAAAATTGTTTTGATGATTTGATGTGATGCTGACGCACAAGTTAGATGCAACTGATATTGATGTTCGACGAAAGATAAATCTTGATAAGGAAAGTCGTCTTGCTGTCAAAATATGCCATGGGCTAGTGATTTATACTTTTCGCTCACAAATGCTTTGGCTAATTTTATTTCATGTTTTGTCAATGTTTGGACCAGCACATAAGTTGGATGATCTATATCAAGATTTATTCTCGAAGCGAGATGTAAATATCTGCCCCCAGTGTCTAGTAATGTTTGAATGACCACGGGTGGATTCTTGGATATATGGATGGACAAATGGATATGGATCATCTTGCGATAAGATAAGGTGTTCAAAAAGTGGATGCGCCTTTGGATAGTGGTTCAAGGTTCAGATAGCATTGGGTAGGATGGGATCAATGAAAATGACCCATGTCAAGATGTTTATCATAAAAAAGTGTAAAGCGTTGACCAAACCTTTATCAAGATCAAGATAAGGTAGATAGATAGCCATGGGTTGGATAAATGGTTCATGGATAAACAAATGATATGGATGGAAAACCGGCTTTATGTATGGATGCAATAAGATGCTTTCTCCTGAACTGGCGCACGTAGATGCTCAATTCTACACATGACACATGTTTTCCAGGTTTTCATCATGGTACTTGCCCAAAGTGCCACATAAATGGTTTTCGCCAGAGGACGATTTTTTTTCTTTACTGTTTTCAATCCTTTTTCTGATTTTTTTGGATTTTTTTTATTTTTATTTTTTATTTTATATTTTTGTTTTAAATTTTCTGATAGATTTTAAGCTGATGTTGAACCACCTGGTGGTGCTGATGTTGATTCTTCTTTCATAATGTGCCATCGATATCCTATTTGAAGAAGTTGATTTGCCAAGATACGTGCACATGAATGCAACTTTTGAGATCCCTGATCTGTTTTGTTGATACTGGAGTTAACTCTGTCTTTATGCGCACATAGTGATAGAGTGCCTTCTGAATCCTTATGATGAAGGGTCACTGCCAATACATGGTCAATGTGAGAATTGGATATTATGCGTGGAGGCGTGGATGGAGTGTGTTTAGGTATAAAAGATGGATTGGTTGACAGTTTGGAACCTTTGACTCTCCAAACTTGGGAAGATGAGCAGTAATGGGTGGATATGGAAGTGTACATGGAATTGGGACCAACTGCTTGATACACTTTGTATGTCGCTTGAGAAGCTTGCATTTTCCTTTGTGGACATCTTTGATGGATACTTTTCGCTTTGTTATTTTGCCCCATAGTTTCTTCAACTGATGGAGTTTGATAGGGATAAACTTCCTTTGTATTCTTTGGTATCCATATGTATTTGATTTGTTCGATATGATTCTTAGCTTCTTTTTCTTTGATAACATTCTTCATGCTTCGATTCAAGTCTTTCTTTTGACATTGGTCCCAATTTGTGGATGGGGTGATGGGTGGATGAGGATTCATGATGTAGTGGGTTGTAGCATTGGTATTGCTTTCATCATAAGGATTCTTCATGCCCCCTATGTTGACGTTTGCTTGAGATGAAGTTGCCCCCAATTTTGTGGAAGTATCACCGATTTGTTTATATCCCTTGATTGTTGAATAAACAAGGCCTTGACGCTTAGGATTGTGAAAAATCTATATTGGTTCCAGGATACCCTATTCCAGTAGGCCTAATCCTCTGCCTTGATAATTCATCTGCTGAAAAAACTTATTTGCAATAGGATACGATTTACCTTGGAAACAAGGTGCTAATACTTTGGTGCTCTGTTGTGGACCTTCAAAAGTGTCAGCTTCTTTAGTGATTTGATAGCTTGCCCTAAGAAAGGTAAGTGATCCAAGTTTATAACTGATGGGATCCTCCATATGTGGGATGATTGCCTTATTGATATCTTTTTCTTGATCTTTTGAGATATCAGATTGTATTGCTTCTTCAAGGAGTGTTGATGATTCATGTTCTTGTAAAAGTCTTCCTCATGATTCATTCTTGATATGGTTTCACATGATGTTTCTGATTCATGACTTCTGTAGGAGCCTTCTTCATGACCCATTTCTAACATGTCTCTGGATTTCTCTATATCTTGATCATGTGCACAAATGTTAAGAGTATGAGACTCTTGTTTTGAATGAAGATCATCTACGTGTCCATCCAAAGAAATCATCTTATGGGTAGATGGAGGAGTATGTGCTATATGGATATGATCGTTATTTGTGACATCTTGTAGGAGAGTGGCCATCACCTCATTGTAGTATATTACATATAAAAATTCTTGATCTTGATTAATGTCGGAATTGCTTTCAACATGCTTTGGATCAAGTTCTTGACATGGGTCAATTTCAAAGGATGGATTTCTTTCAAAGGGTTCTTGGACATCGTCATAAGGCATTGGAAGTGGCTCAATATCCTCTTGATCTTTGAGTGGACTTGGATCAAATGGTGAGTTGATAATTTCTTCAATATCTGTAACCATGAGGTCAAAGGATGTCAATATGTCTTGGAAAGGTCCATCGCTAGACTTCGGTGAAATATTTTGATCGTGCTTTGGAATAAATTCTTGAGATATGTCCTCTAACTCATTAGGTGATGTAGAGACATTGTCAACATGATCATTGGTCAAAGGATCTTGATCATCATTTTGAATGATTGTGATGGGAATCTGTTGCAAGATTTGTTGTGGGAGTAAGGCCTACATTTTCTGATGAGCCAACAATGCTTGTTATTGGTCATGTTGTTGTTGTGCCAACAAAGCTTGTTGTTGGTCTTGCTTATGTTGTGCCAACAAAGCTTTTTGTTGGTCTAGCTATTGTTGTGCCAACAAAGATTTTTGTTGGGCTCCTTGTTGTGCTACATGTTCATGGATTGCTTGCAATAATGCCCTGAATTGTGTTTTCTCATGTTGAGCCTGGTGCTGGGCTTGAGCTTGTTGGGATACTTGATCCACTTGTGCAACTTGTGTGGCTTGTTGGGCTTGGAGTGCATTTTTGCGGGAAGCTTCTTGAGCGGCTTGCAACAATGAGGAGAATGAATTGTTCATGTTGTGTTTTGGCGGTGGTGGCGGTGGTGGGTTGGGGATGGTGTTGATTGGTGGGATGATTGGAACAGTCTCATTGATTGCCAAGGTTTGAGTGGTGAATGGTACAATTGAGATTCTTGGTCCTTGAGACACTTGAGAAATGGTAGATGTGCTAACCGTTGGGGTTGCTTGGATGGTTGCCATTTGTTGTTGTGATATTGTTGGCAAAATGAGATGATTTGGTATGATGTTTTGATTTGGCATGATATATTGAAATTGAACATTTTTGTGGTTGGGAATCATATTGCCTTGATTTAGGTAACTTTGATTTTGCATGGTGTTACCTTGACTTGAATCAACATATGGAGTTGTCAACATATTGCTTGGATTTTGAACAACATTGGTGGGATTTGCGAACATGTCTATCCCAAAGTTCACCAAGTGTGGATTTGAAATGGTCATGTTTCGTAAAGTTGCACTTGGTGGGATAATGTTGTTTGGAAAACTCATGCATTGAGCATTTGGTTGATAGATTTGCAAATTTAGACTTGGATTTAGATCTACCATTGGGAAAGGTGTTCCAAAGTTTGGATTGGGCATACTAACATTCGTTGTACTTTTGAGGTTTGGAGAAGATAATGATTCCATGTATAAATGTGAGTTTCGATAATCAATTGGCATTGTGAGACTTGGATAGTTAGGTTGACTTGGATTACTTGTGATAGATGGATTAAGTTTATATTGTATGTTCTTCTTGTGTTTTGACCTTGTTGCGAGAGTGAACCTCTAAGGTGTTTTAGGACCAATGATGAGATGAAAGATGAAAGGATAAGTGATATGGGTGCTTGAACGTTTAGGAACTTTGGATCAATGCTAGAATTTAGGAGTTGGTTTGATTCGATAGTTTGGCTAGGTGCGTTAAGCCAAACAAGATGATGGTGAACTTGTAAACCCTAGGAAGTTGTGTTATCCTAGGGAAAACTCACATAAGAGAATGAATTAGCTAAGTGTGTTAAGCCAATCAAAGTGATCATGAACTAGTAGACCTCAGGAATAGAGGTAATTTGTTCAAGAGGATTGATAACATGAATAGGTGTATTAAGTCAAATGTAATGAAAAATTCTAGCATGAATGATGTTTCCAAAGTTCCAAAAGTTGTTGATGAGATGGAATTTGATAAGTGTTTGGATGGATGAAATGGTTGAATTGATCCTAGATGACCCTATGAGGACTTACTTACAAGACCAAGGTGATGAAGAACATGCTTTTCCCTAAAGGTAGTTCAAACCAAAAGATCAAAGTTCGCATGGAAACCAAATGAATCAAAAGGGACCAAGCACATGTGTGGTTCAATTGTCTTTTATCTCTCTTAGGTTTGATTCTTTTTACCACAAACACTTTCTTGATTATGCTTTTCAAACTGAATGTCGAATATCCTAATTTTCTTTCATCTCACAAAGTGTATTATGTGGAAATCAAGGAAATCAAGGCAAAGGTTTCCTATGTTTAACCTTATCGAAAACAAATGATGATAGAATCCCAACACTTAGAAACCTCTAAGGATATGATCCCTAGGGAAAGCAAGAGTGCTTAGATTCGTCAAAGGATATTTTTTTCCCACAAGGCAAACCCTCTAAGATAAACAAAAGCGAGCTAACATATCCTGTCGTTCACACAACCTTTGTTGAAAAACAAAGGGGAAAACCTCCACAATATGTTGTGCTCACACTCGCATGTTTTATTCAATTTTAAGTGCCCAAATTGAAATGTGGAGGCAATCTTTTTAACAACCTAATATCACTAGAATGTTTTTGATTCTCAAGATCGCAATGAAGCACGAGAGAAGCGCATACACATTGTGAATGATATTAACTTGTAAAAAAGATTGCAAAACATGGAAAATATTTATTCATTTTGAACCTCAAAGAAACAATGACTTCTTTTTAAGCACCAAATGAAGTGTGAGTTTTCTTTATTCAGTTGTTACCTTTTAAAGAAAATCTAGTGTGTTTGCCTAAAGTTCCTTTTAACTCCTTTGTACACATTTTGAAAAGAAAATTTGTTGTTGTTCCTTTTAGACATGAGAAACATAACCATAAGACATGAGAAACATAACCATGGTCAGAATACTAGTGCCATATCCTAAAGCACAAAGTCAAACGAGAAAAATGAACTACAACGCAAATTTCATCTTAAACAATTATGATCTATATGGATTGCATTACAATCCACATATTTGTACTGAAGTCTATCACTACTTTATGAATCTAGTTGCTATCTTGCATGAACTTACACATTAACTGAGGCATTTAACAGATCCTTTGAACCAGAGCCATCGTTAAAATGTAATTCACAGTAGAGAAAAATGAAGATCAATGAAAACAATCTTGGACTAATATTTCATTAATAATTCACACAAGATATCACAACAAGAGAGAAAACAGACTCAAGAGATTTTCATATTCAATACAAACATGCCTAAGAACCCCATAATTAGCAAATTTCTTTTATCTAACTCAAAACCTTAAGACAAGGACTTACATTCATACTCTCTGTATCATAGAAATCTTCTTTCTCAAATCTCAGATTCAATAGCAGACCCTGCACCATGGCTTAAAATTCCCTTTTATAAAACAAGGGAGCAAAACAAGCTTCAAGCCAGAGGGTACACATGTCCATTTTTCATTGGACCGCTAATTCCCAATTCAGTTATATTTGCATCATGCGGTTGGAGCTAAAATGCATAAGACAAGAATAATCATTGGTCGCTATGGAGGAAGGGAAACCTCTTTTCAAAGGGAAACAAATTCATACCAAAGGCATATTTAACTGTTAGAACACTTTATTCCATGTCAGCAACTTGTACCTGAAGTCAAGAGAAGAATGCATATTTTCAAATGTAACTTCTAAGGCTAGACCTGTATTATACATGACCAAGTCACATTTCTCAACCTTAGTACTCATATTTCAAACTCATTGATGAGCACATTTTTCCATAATTCAAAATCTTCCTCATATGACCACTTAAAAGCAATAACCTGATTAATCTTATCTCGATAAGGTGCATATTTTACCATTACTGGCATGGCCTCCTTATCAAAGTCTTCTAAGAAACTAATGACAAATGATAGTTTCTCAAGTGTATTCTCCAACATACCAATGTCAGGCATTTCTGCATATCTCATGTGTCTGAGCTATCATTATATTAGCCATTTGATCTTTCCAAACCTGCAAAGGTTTTACCTCGTCATGACTATGCAAAATTTGTGGTAGTGGAGTTAAGTCCATTCCATTATATTTGGCCTTTAACTCTTTGATCTTTAATTCCATAGGGGCAACATACCCTTGAAATTTTTTCTCTACAACTCCTTTGAAAAATTGATAAGTTGATATACCCATAGGATACTTATCCCCATGTTGTTTTTCTCCCATTGCAATGAATTCCAATTTCTCAAATCTGGGGCTCCATCTGTCTAGCAATGGGGTGGCCAACTCTCTATCTCTTGAGAACATATTAAGTTCTTGCAACATCAGAGCATAACTTGTATGAACACTATTTAATTTTCCTTGGACCCTCCTATTTAAGTGTCTCAACAAAGTGTCCACAATCATCAAATTTCTCTTCCCCATTGATTCCTGGATTTGTTGCACCATCTCCTTATACTCAACTTGAGAAATTAATTTCTCCCTAGAGAGTCCTCCTCTTAGGCTATTATCCCTTTCAACTGTAATAGGCACCTGTCCCATATTATATGGAGCAATAGCTAAGGACTATCCTTGTGAAGAGGGTTGAGGTTGCTCCATTGGTGGATCAGAGATAGTGCGGCTAGAGCTAGCCTACCCTTGAGACTTCAATATCTCCATTTGCTGCTTTAGTAATGTAAACTTAGTTTCTAGCTCTTCCACCTTTTGTTGAATCTTATTATATTCAATAATAATGTCATTTTATTGTCCTTTTAAAGTATCTCAATCCCTGGTCAAATCCTCAAAAGTTGCCCTAGTGAACTTGGCAACATTCACTACCATATCTGCAACCTCCAATGCTGGGGTATCAACAACTCTTCTTACAACAAGGTGACCACTGAAATGAAATGGTTCTACAACTACTAGCTTCCTAGATCCAATGGAAAAAGACAAGATTGCCAAAGCATCCCACTCCTCACTAAAGGTTGACCATTTAAACGCCAATGCAGCTTCTTCATCGGTTGCAATAAGTGGCCTATTGGCCCTTCTTATTGTATCGAACACCACAACATTAGAAATATCCCATTCAGGAAGTAACAATACTCCACTCTTCTGCACCAGTGCTTGGCCTTGCTCTGGTGTTATTTATTTGAATCTTTCCTTCATCTACAACCTGATATTAGACTGAATTACTTGTTCTAGGAGATCAGGGTGAAAAATTATTTCTTAAGCCACCTTCTCAGCATATAATGAAACATGTGCCCTCAATTCAAAATCCTTAAAAAGAATTGTTCTTGATAAAAGAGTCATCCATCCTCAGGTCATCGTTGTTGGTTATCTCCCTTATTTCATCTTTTTACAGCATTAAAACAACCACTCCAAAACTTGATGAAATGTCTTGTGGAAAAGATGGCATTCCCTAATGCATTTCATCAGGAGTGACAATGATCTCTTCATCCTCATCATTATCATATTCAACCAACTTTGTTCTTTCAATTTTCTGTCTCTTTAGTGATGATGGACATGTTTGGTTAGAAAGCCTCAGAGGGGAATCCAGATCAACAATATTTGGCAATGACTACCCTGAAGATGATGGTATAGCGCCCTTAGCAACTTCTTCAATCCTACTTCCCCTTTTCCTAGAAAAAGCCTTGATCTTCTTCGGGGGCTGATAGGTAGGTCTTTCCTCCAACCTTACTTCAAGGTATTCCTCAATAGTTTGTGACTTTCCCCTTTCTTCCACAACCCGTTCGTCCTTCAGAATCCCCACCAAACTTTAAAAATTGTCAATGGCATACATAGCCCTGTTAAACTCACCATTGATATTTGGTATGGGATTAAAAGAAAATATCTTTTCTTTCTTCTTCTTCATCATCTTGGTAAAGGCAATATAGTTTTCCTTTGTCACTTCTTGTATCTCTAAATCAATTTTTGTTTTGATAATGTCCTCGGGAAAATAGAAATTGTGGATGAAATTTCTAGTCTAGTGCTTGGCCTTCTTTTGAGAAATAAAACCTTTAGGATCATGATTCCTAGGGCGTACATTCTTTAATCCATAAGGTCTAAGTAGTGTGTATAAATTCTTCCATCCTCCCTTTGCCATAACAAAATCAACAAACGTCATATACTCAAGAAAGAAAGATCCCTTCTTTTGTTCTACTAGCAAATGTATATCCTGAGCACACCCCAATTGCCTCATGATTTCTAAAAACCCAATTCTAAAAGGCACATCCTTGGGTAAAACATATGGGTTGGTATTAGTGACATATACTCTAAAAATTGTTGTATTATGATAAGGGATAATATCTCCCCAATTATGTGTCAAATTTAATTCAGGCCTTCTTTCCATTGGTCTCAAGAAATTATGAATCTCCCTAGGAATCCTGGGTGGATTATGAACCAGAGCTCTTCTCAACTTGGACCCAAAGACATTCTGGAAAATTACATAATCAAATTTATAATCATGCATATCAAGGTGTGGATGCTAAATCTGCACATGGTTAGCATAATTCTAACATCCCCATAGAATAATATAACTATGAACCCCTTATTTGATACCTGCATAAACAAAGAAAACAATCACAATATTAGATCATATGCAAGCAAAAAACAAGGATTCCCCATGATATCCATTTACTAAACTTAAATTAGGAAAGATGAAGAACAAAATATGAGAAAACATGTAAATCCTATTTAAGTGAGAAAACTAGAGTTCCCATGGGGGAATTGGTGCCAATGAGATGTTGCAATTGGCCCTTTCCCAAATCCTTTGTAAGCTTTGTGATTTGATGAGTGATTGATCCACTTTGTTGATGAAGAACAAGATGAGTTCTTGAGAAAACCTGCAATAACCTAGCTATGGATTTGATGAAAAATGGATGAAACTAGATATGCTTGAAGATGGATTTGAGTATAGTAAGTTTACTCAAATTGTGGATGTTTGAATGATAGGAAGAGTCTCTCATTTATAGATTTCAATCTTGGAAGAATGGGTGAAAATAAGCAATGTGCGATAATTCAACATCCAATGGCCAAGTGCCACTTGTCAAGATGTGAATGGTTGAGGAATGAGCACATTTTGGTCAATGTGCATGATAAATGGCATTGGATTCAAATTTGAATTTTGAATGTTACATGTTGGGGGGAGAGAAGAATGGATTTAATGTCACTTGGCTCAATGCACAAGGACATGTAAGAGGCTTTAAATGCCTTGTTGGAAGTACCCTTCCCACTCAAATTTGAATTGAAATTTGAGGGAATATTCCTTCTTGATGCCATGTTGAGAGAAAATAGATAATTAATAAATCAAAGTAATTGATTTATTGTGCAAGTTGCATTCTCTAGAGGACTTTAGTGATAAGGATTAACTTAATCAAGGTTTAATTAATTTAATGAAGAATTTAGGAGATGTGACAATTTAGACTTAAATTTATGAATTGATTTAAATCAAATTGAGAGGAAGGGTTTGATTAAATAAATGATTTTGATTTATTTAACTAAAGTGGGATAATGTTAGATTAAATAAGGTTAAATTTATTTAATAAGAGGACTTTAGAGATTTTAATCAAATAAAATGATTTATTTAATTAAACAGAAATGTAAGGTTAATTAAATTAAATTGATTAATTTAATCAACAAAGGTGAAAGACTTAATTAAGTAAATAATGATTTATTAAATTAAGAGACAAAATATGATGAAATTCTGAGAGTATGATTTAGGAGGAAATGTCGTTAGTAAATCAGGATCCAGTGTGCTAGATCGAATTGTACATTTTCCATGTCTACAATTACATTCTTCAAAACAAAATGATAAAAACTAAATCAAGCATGTAAAAAAGACATGAAATATAACCTATCCTATGATAGATTGGTCCTCTTTGAATATGTGAAAGATCCATTTGCCAATCCTTTCCAAGCCAATTAGATGATAGACAATGAGATGCTCATGAACTCAAGTTTCCTATAATGATAGTGCTCAAATTGTATATATGAAAAATGAGAGAAAATGCATTGAAATTATAGGAGAAGTGGAGAGAGGAGAGGCCAAGATTTAGAAATGTGGGATTAAAACCCAACAAATGAGAGAGAGCCACTTGTCACAATGGGATTGGCCCATGGTTGTGCGAGTTTTGGCCAATATGCCCATTTCAAATTTGAAAATGGCAATAAATGAATATGGTTGAAGGTTTTTTGGGGGAATTGTGTTTGGCCAAAAAAGTGAAATAGGAGAGTCAATGAGGGCATATTCCTTGGGAATATGCCTTTGTGAGGGAAATAGGTGTTTTAATAAATCAATTTAAATGATTTATTGTGCAAGTGGATGAATGTAGAGGATTTAGGTAATTAGGATTAAACTAATCAGGATTTGATTAATCTAATAGGAGTTTAGGTGATATGACATTTGATTTCAATTTTTGTATTTATTTTAAATCAAATGAGAGGAAAATGCATATGAGTGATTTAATTAGATATATGTGATGTAATTAAATCAGGAGCTATAGGAGATAATTAAATAATTAGATTTATTTAATTTTGAGAGATAAGCTTAGTGAATTAATTAAATTGGTTTATTTAATTAATAGATGAAATAATGCTGAATGAAGTATGAATAGATGCATGCGTATATTTTGCATGTCTACATTTTGCCCCTCTTTGAAGAAATGTACTCGTTGCATTGTTTCAAAGAATGATGCCTGTTGACATCGATATTAAAAAATTCTGATTTTTTTTTAGATGCCCCAACAAAAAGAAGTACGTTAGTACATTGCTCCCTCAAGAGATCAAGCGAAAAGATTAAGGTGGATCTCACGACAAAGAGGTTCAAAATTAATGTATGGATGGTTAGAATAGCAAATTTATATTATTGTAAAAAACTTGAATGATGATGCAATGCATGTGAGATAAATGTGATGGATGATGTTGTCCTATGATGATATGACATGATTATGCAGGATGGATGCATTATTAGAATGAAAGGGAAATAAAAGAATGAGAGGGATCAACCCGTAAATCCAAGAAGATGCAGAAGTCCAACAAGTCCACTAGTCGTTGATACTTTATTGGATATGATGATGAATGATGATGTATGGATTATCCAAGGATGGGAGAGATAAAGAGCATACCCTTCTTTATGTTTGATAACACACGTAGGTGCGATGCATCAAGGTATTAAGAATGAGGATGGCATGGCGCCTAGTGTGATGGAATTTGACTCATCAAACAGATAGGAGTACTCTTGTTCACACTTGACAAACATAACCTTATTCAAAATGCAGTTCAAATATTCTAGACATCTCGGGCCAAAACATAAAAAGGAAAGCCTTCTTATGTGGTCAAAAAGACACCTAAAACATCCTCCCTACAAACAAAATAAAGTACGCATGACGAACTTATTTTACATGAATATCCAAGAAGCACATCAGATAAAAAGATAATGATCATTGCGCCATTCCTTTCTCTCTAAACCTATTTTGTTTAGGCATCATCGAGAGGTCCTTGGAATGAGCACAAAATAAGATAAGTCAATAAAATACTAAATAAAGAAAACCAAACAAGCTAATGTTCTTCATACCACTAGCCAAGACTAACTACTATGGGGTACTTGATGCTTATGTCCATCGCAGGAAAGCTTCATCCGAGGACATGTAGTGATCAGGGTTTTGATGGGACTAATTTGGGTGATAAGCTATTGATATTCCAAGTTGACCAACTTGCTAACTCACTGATCTAGACTTTCAAGACTCTGACGATTAGAGTGTTCACTTTTGAACCTGCTAGACTTGCTTCTGACTAACTTACCAAAGGGTGAAGGCGATGATTGATTTTATTATGAGTGATAAAATTCACGGGTGAAAGCGAGATGAAATGGATGCACCATTTTGGGTTTTCAGATATTTTGAGGCTGTTTTTGGTATTTTTGAAGTGTTTTGCAAATGTTTTTGGTATTTTCACATTTTTCAATGTTTTTGGCATTTTCAAGATTTCTGACGAAGAGACTAACTTAAAGACCTATCCTAGGGGTCTCGAGAGCTGATCCATAGATTAGCCTTGCCTACAATTTACACGCAAAGACCACGTAGTTTGACTGATGGCGTACTTGACTCAATGATGAGATAGACGGGAAAACAGATTGCCATTGTGATGGACACCTAAGGACTGACTTTAACTATAAAATAGATGGGCAAATAGAATTCCAATGCGACGGATGCCTAAGGACTGACCTTAACTTTAAAATAGATGGGAAAACAGATTGCCAATGCGACAGATGCCTAAGGACTGACCCTAACTATCTCGGGGATGATCAAAGATCAACCTTTCCTACGTTCAAGCTCAAAGACGACGTAGTTCAGACAAGGTGACTTTATTTTTTGATTTTTTCAGATTTTGACATGTTTTGGATTTTTGAATGATTTGGATGTTTTTGAAATTTTATTTTTTTTGAATTTTTTTGTGTTTTTCGCATGATTTTGACGATTTGGATATGGACATGTGATGATATTAGTGCTTTGTTTTGGGATTTTGTTGAAAACCAAGCTTAATGTTGATCAATTGGATTGATGGATTGATAGTTTGACTAAGTGTGTTAAGTCAAACAAAAGTGATAATGCACTTGTAAATTCCAGGAAGTTGTGTTATCCTAGAGTAAACTTGTACAAGAGGGTAGTTTGAATAAGTGTGTTAAGTCAAACAAGTTGATGATGGGTTGGATAATTTGACTAAGTGTGTTAAGTCAAATAAGATGATAATGAACTTGTAAACCCAAGGAAGTTGTGTTATCCTAGAGTAAACTCATGCACAAGATGATAGTTTGACTAAGTGTGTTAAGTCAAACAAAGTGATAATTGATTGGATTCAATTGATCAAGATTGATGAAGCTTGGTTTGGAACAAAATTGTTTTGATGATTTGATGACGCTCACGTGCATGTTAGATGCAACTGATATTGATTGTTTGAAAATTGATGTTCGATGAAAGATAAAGCTTGATAAGGAACATTGTCTTGTCAAAATATGCCATGGGCTAGTGACTTGGATTTTTTGGCTCACAAATGCTTGACCCAGTTGATTTCACATTTGCCAATGTTCGGATTACCAGATAGGTTAGAGGATATATATCAAGATTTATTCTCGAAGAAAGATGCCAATATCTTCCCCCAGTGTCTAGTAATGTTTGAACAACCATGGGTGGATTCTTGAATAGGTGTATGGATGAATGGATATGAATTATCTTGCGATAAGATAAGGGTGTTCGAATAGAGGAATTCTCATTTAGATAATGCTTCAAGGCTTAGATAACATTTGGATTGGATAATATCAGTGAAAATGACCCGTGTCAATATGTTTACCATAAACACATGTGAAGTCTATACCAAACTTGGTCAAGATCAAGATAAGGTAGATAGATGGTAATGGGTTGGATAAACGGTTCATGGATGGATGAATGATATGGATGGAAAGTTGGCTTTATTATGGATGCGAAAAGATGCTTTCTTGAAATGGTGTAGATGCTCGATTCTACACATGATGCCTATTTGCCAGGTTTTCATCATGGTACCTATCCAAAGCACCACCGAAATGGTTTTCGCTAGAGGACGATTTTTTTCTTTACTGTTTTCAATCCTTTTTTTGAGTTTTTTTTGGATTTTTGGATTTTTTTTTTTTTTGTTGTCACCAAGATTCCTATTTGCTAGGTTTTCATCAAGGTGACCATTTTTTTAGGACATTTTTCTAATTTTTTGTATTTTCTGAGAGATTTTAAGCTGATGTTGAATCACTTGGTACTGCTTACATTGGTGCTTTGTCATTATGTGCCATCGATATCCTACTTGAAGAAGCTGCTTTGCCAAGATACGTGCACTCGGAAGCAACTTTTGAGATTCCTAATCTGCTTTACTGATAACAGAGTTAACTTTATCTTTGTGTGCACATCGTGATAGAGTGCCCTCTGAATCCTTATGTTGAAGGGTCGTTGCCAACAAATGGTCAATGTGAGAATTGGATATTATGCGTGGAGGCAAGGATGGTGGAGTGTGTTTAGGTATAAAAGATGGATTGGTTGACAGTTTGGAACCTTTGACTCTCCAAACTTGGGAAGATGAGCAATAATGGGTGGATAAGGAAGTGTTCATGGAATTAGGACCAAAAACTCGATATACTTTGTATGTTGCTCCAGAAGTATTCTTCTTCCTTTGTGGACATCTTCGATGGATAATTTTCCCTTTTTTATTTTTCCCCATAGTTTCTTTGACTAATGGAGTTTGATAAGGATAATCTTTCTTTGTATTTTTTGGTATTCATATGTATTTAATTTGTCCTTCACGCTTCACTACTTATTTTTCTTTGATAGAAATCTTTGTGTTTTGATTCAACTCTTTCTTTTGTTGTTGGTCCCAATTCGTGGGTGGGGTGATGGGTGGATGAAGATTTGTGACGTGGAAGGTTGTAGTATTGGCATCAATTTCATCATAAGGATTCTTCATGCTCCCTATGTTGACATTTTCTTGAGACAAAGTTGCCCTTAATTTTGTGGAAATATTACTGATATGTTAAGATCCCTTGATTGTGGAATAACCAAGGCCTTGATGCTTAGGATTACCAATAATCTACATTGGTTCTAGGATACCTTGTTCATGTAGGCCTAATCCTCAACCTTGATAATTCATCTGCTGAATTTTTTTATCTGCAATAGGATATGATTTACCGTGGAAACAAGGTGCTAATCCTTCTCTGCTCTGTGGTGGATCTTCAAAAGTGAAAACTTCTTCATTGATGAGATAGCTCGCGCTAAGAAAAGTAAGTGATCCAAGTTTATAAGTGATAGGATCCTCCATATTCCTGATTGATGTCTTTAGCTTGATCTTGTGAAATACCAGAGTTTAATGCTTCTTCAAGAAGTATTGATGATTCACTATCCTCTTAAAAGTATTCCTCATGATTTACTTCACAGGATGTTTTTTTCGATTTACGATTTTTGTAAAAGCCTTCCTTATCACCTATTTCTGCTACATCTCCACAAGATGTTTCCGATTTGCAAATTTTTTAGAAGCCTTCTGATATGTCTTGATATGATGTATTTGATTCACAACTTCTATAGAAGCCTTCTTCATGATCTATTTCTGCTAGGTCTTTATATTTTTCTATATCTTGATCATGTGTACAAATGTTAAGAGTAGGAAACTCTTGTCCCTCAGTAATGATATCAAGAGTATGAGACTCTTGTTTTGAATGAAGATCATCTACTTGTCCATCCAAAGAAAGCATCTCATGGGTAGATGGATGAGTGTGTGCTATATGGATATGATCATCATTTCTGACATCTTGTATAGATAAAAGAGTTCCCATTAGATCATTATAGTATTTTGGAGATAAGAATTCTTGATCTTGACTAATTCTGGAATTACTTTTGATATGTTTTGGATCAAGTTCTTGACATGGGTCGATTTCAAAGGATGGATTGCTTTCTTGAATATTTTCTTTAGGCATGGAAAGTGGCTTAATATCCTCTTGATATTTTAATGGACTTGGATCAAATGGTGAGTTAAGGATTTCTTCAATATCTGCAACCATGAGGTCAAAGGATACCAATATGTCTTGGAAAGGACCATTGCTAGACTTAAGTGAAAGATGCTGATCATGCTTTGAAAAAAATATTGAGATATGTCCTCTAACTCATTAGGTGATGTAGAGAAACTTTCAACATGATCATTAGTGGAAGGATCACAAATTATAGGATCAAATAATGTTAACCCTTCTTTGAATAGATCATTGTTGGACATTGTTGGTGAGTTTTGATCATGATTGAAAAGTGGCTTTTGGGGTGTGTTGATTTGATCGTTGGATGAAGTGGAAACATCTTCAAGGTGCTCATTGATGGGTAGATCTTGATCATTATTTTCAACAATTGTGGTGGATAGATTGTCAATGTTTTCAACCATAGGATCAAATGATGTTAACTTTTCTTGAATTGGATCATTGTAATGCATTGTTGGTGAGTTTTGATCATGATTGGAAAGTGGATCTTGGTCTGTGTTGATTTGATTATTGGATGAGATGGAAAAATATTCAAGGTACTCATTGATGGGTTGATCTTGATCATTGTTTTCAACAATTGTGGTGGGAATCTATTGCAAGCTTTGTTGAGTGAGTAATGTTTGCATTTTTTGTTGAGCCAACAACACTTTTTGTTGGTCGTGTCGTTGTTGTGCCAACAATGCTTTTTGTTGGGATTGTTGTTGAGCTACTTGTTGATCCACTTGTTGATGGATTGCTTGCAATAGTGCCCAAAATTTTCCTTGCGCCTGCCGAGTTTGGTGTTGGGCTTGAGCTTGAGCCTGTGCTTGTTGGGCTACTTGAGCCACTTGTGCAACTTGTGTGGCTTGTTGGGCTTGGAGTGCCTTTTGGCAGGCAACTTGTTGATCAGATTGAAATATAATGGAGAATGAATTAGTCATATTGTGTTTTGGTGGTGGTGGTGGTGGTGGTGGATTGGGAATGGTTTTGATTGTTGGGGTGAGTGGAACAGTCTCATTGATTTCCAAGGTTTGAGTGGTGAATGGTGCGATTGAGATTCTTGGTCCTTGAGACACTTGAGAAACGGTAGATGTGTTAACCATTAGGGTTGCTTGGATGGTTTCCATCTATGGGTGCTGCCACAATAATGGGTTACACTTTTTGGGACATCTTGATTTTTACTTAAATCACATATTTTTAGAAAATATAATGATTTAAGCCTTAAAAAGGTTCCATTTTAAGGGTTTTAATTGAAGAGGGTTTGATCAAACCCACTTATATTGAACCCCATTGGATAGAAAGTCGCTAGTTTTAAACCATACCTATAATGGAGTCTCCTCTACACCTATCAAAATGCTGATAAAAAACCACTTTTGATTTACCTTTTAGGGGATCAAATTGATTTATTTAAAATTATTTTTTTGTAAACATGTAGTCCTTATTATAAGCTTCCCAAAAAGTATAATTTTAAATATATTTAATTTAATTATTATATTTATTGTTTATTTCTTGTGAATGTAGGTTTTTCAATGAACATCGAGGTCTTTATTTCACACATATGGAAAAATAGGAAAAGAGAGAAAAAAAATCTTAAAAATGCATGTACCCTAGCTTTTAATGTCTGTATTCCAACAAAAAAAGAATACATTAATTCAAATGAATACAAAAAAATTATGCAGCTGAAAGTATAATATATCCAAATTATAATTACTCTGAATTAGAAAATTAATTAAAAAATATATATGAAACTAAAAATTATGAAAAATTATCCATCCCCTAGATAATGGTGTGAAAACATTGTATTTAAAAAATTAGAATTGTATGCTTTCTATAAAAAAAGTTATGCAGTTGAAAGTAAGCATCAGTTTTTGAAAATGATGTTTAGTAAGAAAAATAAGTTAATAAAAACTACATAAAATAATTCACAATTTATTTTTTAATTTTAAAAAAAATATAATTAGATTCTCAACACAAAATATCACAAATCACTAGTTTTCTTCATCTTCAAATTCTTAATGGTTTAGCTTCTATAGGTGTACGAAAGTGAAGATCTGGTGAAAAATGTTGATTTCAATGTCAAGTTTGGCCAAAATGTGTAACCCATTATTGTGGGATCACCCCTATTGATATGAATCGATGAGAATTTTGAGTGTAGCAATTTTGTTTTGCAAGATTTGACCTTGAAATTCTTCATATGGTTGAATTGGTTGTTTACCAAGTAGCTTTGTAATGCATCCTTGTGGTGTTTGTTTGGGATCATGGATAAGTTGATTCTAGATAATGCTCTGATTTGGTGTGATGTTTAGATTCAGCATGATAGATTGAAATTGAAAATTGTTGTGGTTGGGAATCATATTTCCTTGATTTAGGTAACTTTGATTTTGCATGTCGATACCTTAAATTGGATCAATATCTAAAGTTGTTAACATATTGCTTGGATTTTGAACAACATTGGTTTGATTTGCAAGCATATCTATCCCAAAGTTTACCAAATGTGGAGTCGAAATGGTCATGTTTGACAAACTTGTATTTGGTGGGATAGTGTTGTTTGGAATAAGACTCATGCATTGATTGTTCGGTTGATAGATTTGTAGGTTTGGACTTGTATTTAAATCTATCATCGGGAAAGGTGTTCCAAAATTCAGATTGGGCATGCTCACATTTGTTGTACCATTGAGGTTTGGAGGAGATGATGATTCCATGCATAAATGTGAGTTTCGATAATCAAGTGGTATTGCGAGACTTGGATAGTTTAATTGAATTGGATTACTCATGATGGATGGATCAAGTTTATATTCCATGTCCCTCTTACATTGTGATCTTGTTTTAAAAGTGAACCTCTAAGGTGTTTAGGACCAATGACGAGATGAGGGATGAAAGGGGTGAATGATATGGGTGTTTAAACTTTTAAGGAACTTTGAATCAATGCTAGACTTTAGGATTTGATTTGATTTGATTTCGATAGTTTGAATAAGTGTGTTAAGCCAAACAAGATGATGGTGAACTTGTAAACCCTAGGAAGTTGTGTTATCCTAGGGAAAAATTGCACAAGAGAAAAAACTGGCTAAGTGTGTTAAGCCAATCAAAGTGATCATGAACTAGTAGACCTCAGGAAGTTGTGTTATCTTAGAGGCAAATTTGTTCAAGAAGATTGATAATTTGACTAGGTGCATTAAGTCAAACAAGGTGATGTTGATTTTCCCTAAAAGTCTAGCATAAGTGATGTTTCCAAGGTTCCAAAAGTTGTCGAGGAAATGGAAATTTGATTGATGTTTGAGATGGGTGAAGTGTTTGACTTGATCCTAGATGACCCTATGAGGACTTGTTGACTAGACCAAGATATTGAAGAACATGCTTTTCCCTAAGAGTAATTCAAACCAAAAGATCAATGTTCATATGGAAAGCCATAAGACAAAAGATTGCAAGCACATGTGTGGTTCAATTGTCTGTTATCTTGCTTAGGTTTGGTTCTTTTTACAACAAAAACTTCTTGCTTATTTTTTCAAACTGAATGTCCAATATCCTAATTTTATTTCATCCCACAAAGTGCATTATGTAGAAATCAAGGAAATCAAGGTAAAGGCTACCTAGTGTTGACTTTGGGAGAAAAAATTGAGATGTCTAAATTTTTGGAAGCCTTCTAGAGATAAGAACCCCTAGGGACAAGCAATAACATTTGGACACCTCCAAGGTATTTGTTCTTCCAAAGAGTTTGAAATTCTGTTGATTCGTTGAATGTTTGCTTTCCATTGTTTTAGATCCAATCAAAGTGTTTTGATTCAAAGCACATGTACAAGCCTAGGCTCAAAAAAGGAAATATTTGTTAGGTTCCCACTTGGATGAATCCAACTGCACATATTCTGTGCGGATGATTAGATTCTTGACCACACTGGCTCCCCTCCATGGCACACACTTCTCAGGTCAGCCAAGCATTAGTACCCATGAATCTCCCATGGCATACTTTTCATCTCAAAAATAGAATCACATGTATATGTGGGGTGGCTTCAGAGGACATGACCTCCTGCACCAAGAAATATAAGGTATTTTGGCCTCTAAACAAAAGTTTGTAGTAAGGGCATCCAGTTTAGGGGGTGCAATGATAAAATCCTAGTGAGAAATCTCCCAACCCTTAGAACAAGCGCATTACGCATCATAAAGATACTGGGGAGAGTTATCATGCGACGCTTCCCATTGTCCATGGCTTTCACCGTGAACACAAATTTATATAGCAGTTTGGAAGAGCTTGGCTTTAGCCCATTACCGCTTGAGTCATTCCCTTGGGGTGAGTACTTTTTCCCACCAAGGTAGGCCCTCTAAAGGTACATAATAGCGAGTAAGTGCATTCGTAGTTCGATCATATTTATTTGCGTGAACAAAGAGAGAACACTCACAATGCCTTTTTCTCACACTAGACAAGTTTGTTCAATTTTAAGTTCTCAAATTGAAGTGTGAAGGCAATCTTTTTGACAACTTAATATCACCAAAATTATTTTGATTCTCAAGATCGCTGTGAAGCACAAGAGAAGTGCATATGCATTTTAAATGATGTTAATTTGTGAAAAAGATTGCAAAACATGTCAAACACTTGTTCATTTTAAGTCCATAAAGCATTGATGAGTTCGTTTTAAAAGCACCAAAATGAGATGTGAAGTTTTCCTTGTCCAATTTTAACCCCAAATCAAAATTTAGTAAATTTCTAAGGTTCTTTTTAACCAACTTTGGAAAATACCAAATTATTGATTGATTTTAAGCCCAAATCAAAAAGTGAGTTGAGTTAAAACATAAAACGAGAGTAGAAAATGGAAGCTCTAAGATTGTTAAAACAAGCATTAAAAAATTCTTTTTCCAAATCTCTATTTCAAAAAGATCTCCAACTCCATTCACCTTCATTTTCGCTTGATTTTGAATTCAACCCTCAATTTCAACCTCCAATGTCAACCTTGTTCCTTTTTTTTAATTCGGATGCTCAACTTCTAATGCCAACCATGTTTATCCTTTGAATGATCTTGAGAAATCACAAACAACCTTTTCAAAATAAAAGAAGCTCCTCCTAAACTCAAATCCTTCCAAGAAGTTCCATGAAATCCAATCTAAGCTTGAACTAGACACTACGTGTATAAGAATATACAATTAGACTGAAAAATATCCTTAGGCTGCATAAGATTAAAATCTGTCAAAATAGACCATTTTTTTGAAAAGATATTAGATGCTTTCAAAAGTTTTATGTATTAAGACAAATGCAAAGAATTGTTCTTTTTATTATTATTTCAATGTTCAAAGCCTTAGCAAATAAAGATCTTTTCAAATAATCATAATCCAAAAGTAAAAGCTGATGCCCGAACGTTAACACCATAGTCAATATCCATAGTACAGACAACTCATTTAATCCAACAATCTTAAATAGATTTCTATTTCCTCTCATGGTACTATAATGATGTCATTGGTTAGTTCAAAGGAAGATTGCTTAGTAAATAAAGAAAGTGGTACATGTAATTGGTCAATAGCTTGACAGTCTGCTCATAGCTCAAAAGTAGAAGTTGATATACCAAAACTAAAGCCTACCAGACAACAACATTAATGAGAAAGACAACCATATTGATGAAACACAACAACCTTGATGAGAAAGACATTGATTTTATGGAATGGTGAGCACCTAGAAAAAGGATAATAAATGACAATAAAGGACACGTTGTTGCCTGAAGGGTCACCCGCCTTAATTTGATAAGACTGACTCATAAAGAAACTTGAGAAAGTTGCGATCTCGGTAAGAGCAGCAAGTAAAAAGCCATCATGGAATTCAACATGTAAAAGTCATCAAGTTCAATGTCGCTGCCAATCGCTAAGCAATTTATTATAAAGAATCTATTTTTTCCTTCGAGTGGTCATGCAAACCAGGCTTCATTTTTAAGAAATACTGTAAGTATTGCAGAAGACCAATCAGAAAACTTATTGGAACACAACCTACATCCCAACCAGCCTAACCCAAACAAAGGAAGCGGTTTAAAATATCATTAGTTGATAGATATTCTCATTGTATAGTGTAAGGAAATTCCTAAGCTGTGAGAACAAGGCATCAAAGATTCCTCATGATATCCTTGAGTAGTAAAAAAAAACCACCATTATAGCATTTTACTTGAGCAATAAATGACAGACCGAACAACTAGAACGTATGAACAACAAAAAGGCAGTGACAATTTTGAACTGAAATGTTGAATCATAGACAAAGCACGTAAACTGTTGGATAGAGTGCCTAAAGGAAAATGAGGTTTCTATATTAAATACAGTAGAAGGACATCAATGATGCCACCACAAATCCACCCAACTAGAAACATAAACAAGACTTATAATGAAAGCAACTCGATTGAGAGACTTATCAATCAAACATAACATGATATAGTTTTAAAAAGGACATTGTTTTGTTTTTCTTCTATGTGTGTATCAACATCCATAGAATAAAAAATGAAATTTTTTGAATCTGAAGCAACCTTAGAGACTATGCGCACAGACAAGATAGGTAGTGGATGGTCTGGGTATGTGCAGGATCATCATGGAAAAAACAGGCCCTTAAGTGGCAATAAAAAGATAGAAAATCAGAGTTAGACAACTTGACGTAGAAATTTGAATAAGTTATCTATATTATTTCAAAAAAATGTAAAAATAGAATCTTTATCAAATTGAATTTAGTTTCTAAACTACTAGACCTTTATTTAAAAAAAAAGTCTATTTGGTGAAAATTTGAAATTTCAATGCAGTAGTATTTAAATTTCAGGGTAAAAATAAGAAGTAGGTGTCTGTCTGACCACCCTAACCACAATAAAATGATAATATTTTTTTATAATATTTTAGATATAAGTAGATAACTCATTTCCGGATGTGATGCATATTTTTTATAATTTTTTTCCAAGTAAATAATTATTTATGAATTTTTTATTACAACTTAAAAAAAAAAAAATCTCGTCTATCTAACCACCTTAACTTGGTCAAAAATTCATGAAATTCAATTTTATATTTTTTAATCCTATAGTATGAAAATCATAGAATGTGACACATGTTTTGGATTCAAAAAATGTGATACCATTTGAAAGTTATAGATGTTTTTCAATCAGCCTATCAATCAGGACTTTATTCGTAATTCTAATAGAAAATGAATAATAATTATTTATTAAATTCAAAGTAAAGAATAATTTATATTGGTGGAAATCAAAGAATGTCCTCTAAAAATGCTTTTCATTTCATCAATTTTGGATTACAAAAAAGTCATCAGCCACATGGGCCATAATATGGCTTACATATCGCCCTTTTTGGCCCATCATGATCCTGCACATACCCGTATTCTACTTCAAACATACTGACCTCGAGAACTGTAAGAAGTACTACAGAGAATAAAACTTAGCAAGGTCTGTTCAAATTATGGCTTGATCTCTTTAGATTAAGGAAAAGCTGATAGAGGAATCATGAATGCATTCAGAGAGAACTAAACTGTATCTCAACAAAGGAAAACATAGGTAGGAGATGGTCTTCAAATTCAAAGAAATCTACTTCAAACATACTTCAAAACACATGCCAGAGATAAATAAACTGTATTAGCAAAGGCAAGCATATTCATGTGAACTAGAATCATTATTGAATTGATATCAAATATTCACTCTGTCAATGAGATGACCTTTACCCAAACTCACACTTTCTCCTATTCGCAGCCACTTGTTTCTTATCTTATAGAATTTCCTAAGCGACCTCAAATTACAGATGTGTCAGCAATTTCTAGATCTGTTCCAAGGAGTTTGATATGTCACAATAGTAATATAGACTTTGTCTGTCCTCTAGGCCCATTTGACCTCAGGATGACGACCTGTCTTTGGTTGGCTCATGGATAGACACTTCGAAAAGAAGAAAAAAAAAACATCAAAGTCATGGGGACTTGAAACCACAATGAACTTAAAATTGTCCACACCAAATGAGGACAACACAAGTATAGTCGGTGTGGGATTTTTATCAGAGTACGAATGCAATGTGGGGCCAAATTACTTCATGAGAGAGGGTCACCCGAATTACTCACTAAGACAACAATTTAAAGGTGTTGGTAAGATAGCAATTCCATGTGGAATTGACTGTATTAATGAACCATCAAGCAGTGATGGCAAAATTGCTTTCTGGCATCCGAGTCACTAACTAAGATAGAAATTTAAAGGTATTGTTAAAATAGCAATTCCATGTGGAATCGATTGTATTAATACACCATCAAGTAGTGATAGCTAAATAATTTCTATCAAGTGTTGTAGATGCAATCATCCATGAAACTAAGCAGAAACAAGAACTTCAGATTTCTATTTAATGCCTTCGTCATAGTGGATTTGTGTTTGAATACATAGTGATTTCCAAAAGAAACTATTTGAAATAATCATTGCCCTAAAAAAAGAAGCACAAAAATAGTATCATGTGTAGGAAAACTGTTTAAAAGCTACACCGCCTGTTAAAGGAAGATGGTCAGCTAAGACTTATCAAGACCCAAATGAGCATAACAAGAGATTTTTTTCAAACCATCAAAATATTTCAACAATTGTACTTGCCACACATATTTCTTCCTCCTTGATTTGCATTTCACATAGATAGTTAACCTAGTAGCCAAAGTAAGTTAAATGCCTTTGTGAAAAAAAATGTTTTAAGGGGCAAAGAATTTACATCCCCATCTAGAGAAAAAGAAACAGGGATTCATTCCTGCATGAATTGATATTATATTAACAGAAACATAAATTTTTTGTTTCTATCTACTACATTCTTCTCCGTGTAAAGGTTGACCAGATGAATCACCAAGTAGAAACTGATTGATACTTAATAAAATAAAAGGATGAAGTGCTTGATGAATTAAGGCAGTGGCAACAAGCCGTTGAGGAAGAAAATACCGAGTGAGAAGATCTCTCCAGAAAACTGATCTAGAGTGTGTTATAGCCATATGAAAGAAGATCTAAAAACTAATTTTCTGTGAGTTTATTTTCTTTTCCAATAAACAAAGAATGTAAAGTGAGAAGACATCTTCAGGAACTAATCTAAATAAAAACCTCTTCAAAAATGAGACAACCCTCCTTCTAGCGCTATTTTGTGGATGCTAAATCTGCACATGGTTAGCATAATTCTAACATCCTCGTAGAATAATATAACATTCTTCAAAACAAAATGATAAAAACCAAATCAAGCATGTAAAGAAGACATGAAAGATAACCTATCCTATGATGGATTGGTGCTCTTTGAATATGTGAAAGAGCCCTTTCCCAATCCTTGCCAAGCTAATTAGATGATAGACAATGAGATTCTCATGAACTCAAGTTGCCTATAATAATAGTCCTCAAATTGTATATATGAAAAATGAGAGAAAATGCATTGAACTTATAGGAGAAGTTGAGAGAGGAGAGGCCAAGATTGAGCAATGTGGGATTAAAATCCAACAAATGAGAGAGAGCCACTTGTCACAATGGGATTGCCCCATGCTTGTGCAAGTTTTGGCCAATGTGCCCATTTCAAATTTGAAAATGGCAATAAATGAATATGGTTGAGGGTTTTTGGGGGGAATTGTGTTTGGCCAAAAAAGTCAAACAGGAGAGTCAATGAGTCATTTTTACCAATCACTACCTGCTTCCTATTCTTTCCTCTTCCTGAGGTTTCCAAATGAGTTATCAATAGAGATGTTCTGAACAAACCCTTAGTATTTCAGTATTCTTCTCTAAAAACCCGAGGATCAATAGTAACCATATCCTGACTCCATTCATGCAGACCAAATATCTCTGTAATTTCCTCCCTGGTTATCTTCACCATTTATATGCCAAAATGTGTTCTGCTGACTTTGGTTACAGGGTCATACCTTGCAACAACATCTTTCAACAAATCTACATCCAAATAGACATTAGGGACCACTAGCTTACCAAGATCCAAACTCCAAGGGTTACACAGAGGAACACACAAATTCCTGTTCCCAAACCAATTTGAGAACAACCACCATCCAGTATACGGTAGCTCAACATCCCGAATCACACATTGTTTATCAGTTAACGCTTCCAAGAGTAAGGGCCCATAAAAAAAAGCCTTTCCCTCAAGCCTTTACTGGTAGAGGATTTTAATAAGTCTATAATAACCTGGGAAAAGGACCTAGTAGAGGTTTTAGAGCCAGAGATTGGGGCCTTGTGTGCCATTTACACAAGACAGAGTATAGTTCGAGCTAGGATTTTGAAGTGTCAAACAATTATAGCTTACACCCTATAGCCTTAGACAAAATGCTTCACAATTCAAGAAGCTACAACAATTATTAGGACAAGCATTAAAATTTTTTAAAGAAAAATAACCCAAACAATCCTTCAAGAACAAAACAAAATGTAGTCGATAATTATTCTCAAACAACCATAAGACCTTCTGAAAACACAGGATAAGGTATATATGTTACTTATGATTTCACCTACAGAATGTCAATGGTAGTGAGGCTCAATTTTCACAAAGATGACTCACTTCACTTGGTACTAGAAAATTCTTCTTTAGCGTGGAAATACACACGAAAATAGCAATTCACTGATCTTTTAGCATTTAATTATGGGAGCACAGTCCAAGCTCAACCATTACTATTCACTCATGTGAGATAAAATGAATATATTACAAAACCAACCTATTTCAAATGCTATTCATTGATCCAAATCAAAGTGAGCGAAAAAGAATGACTTAGATCGAGTTAAAAGTGGTTTGAAAATGCAACATTTTTTCACCAAACCTTAGGCAAATAGAAATTCACCTACAGGACACCACCTTAGCATGAACGGGTCCCACCTCGATCATCTCTCATATGACATTGGCGTCCACACATGAATAATTCGCACACCTCACAACATTATTGAAACTAGTGTTTTAATTGCACGAGGTCAGCGAGGAACGACCACGATGCATTGCTAAAGAAAATAGTTGTCAGCATCAGTATCCTTCATTGGTTAGTGAACAAGGACTGAGCCCCACTATCACAGGCGAAAAATGGCAGCATCTCGCATACCTCACAACATTATTGTGACATCATCAAAAACCTTGCAAGGGTAGTGGGGAATGGTCAAGATGCAAATCATACCATCCAATGGTTATGAAACTTGCACATGCAAAAAAGTTATTCATAAAAAAGGGACTAACTAGGTGGATGGGGAAATGACCCTTGAGGCCAAATTTTTTTAGATATTAGTCTAAAACTTTAGTCGTTTATCAACCCGACACTAAGGAAAAATAAAACACAGTCGAAACACAAAAGACCGAGGACTTGTAAAGAGGGGCTGGTAATGCAACGACCAAAAAGGGTTCAGACCATACTCATGCGACTAGCCACCTACAATAACAAGTCAACGCTTGAATAAAACAACCATGACCAAGATTTATGGTAAAACCCCAATCCAAAAACCAAACCGATTAGAGCCAAGGACATAGTAAAAGAAAACTCATGGGGGGGAAATTTAAAAGCTCCACTAGTGGCTCCGACTGGGGATGTATGCCCCTTGCAGGCATAGCAAGATTCTAGAATCTTTCGAGAGCAGACCAAACACAGAGAGAACCAAAACCAGGGACTTGTCCGAACAAGACAAGAAGACAAAGATAAAACAAAAAAAAACACACCTATATACACTACTTACAAGACTGTACATTGTACATGGAAAAAGAGCTATTTCAAGAACTATCCATGTACTGGTAGCTCTAGAACTTCACCTGCGAGTGACTGCAAGAAATATAAATCCTCCCCATGTGTGTCCATAATTATGTATGGGCCTAGCCATAAGGGATCAAACTTTCCATGTTTTCCTTTATCCTCTGAGCTTGCATTCTAGAGAAACACCATCACTCTCACATCAAACTTTATTTCAATTTCCTTCTTATCATAAAGGTGTTTCACCTGAAGCTGCAATTTTTCATTTCTCTTGTGAGCCTCTCTTCTAGTTTCATCTAGTTGATTCAATTCCTCCATTCCATGTTGCACTTCATCACACACATCATCATCATATTCCTAGACAAACTCGTACATTTTCAACAAATTGTTTTGTGGTATACGTGATTCCATCCCATAAACAAGGTTAAAAGGTGAATGACCAATTGCCTTCTTGACAGTTGTTCTGTTAGCCCATAGTGCTAATTTCAATTTTGAATCCCAATCCTTCTTATTTTTCTCGATCATACTCTTGATAATCTTCATTAGGCTCTCAGTGCTAGACTCTGCTTGTCCATTTCCTTGGGGGTGATACAGAGAAGAGTATGAAATAGTTATACCATTTTGATTATAAAAATCAATAAATTCCTCAGATCTGAAGCACATTGCATTAACTAAAACAATTCTTTTAGGTACCCCAAATCTGCTTAAGATATTATTAGTCAAAAAATCAACGACTACTTTACTTGTGGCCCTTCTGGCTGGAATTTCATCAATCCATTTAGTAAAATAGTCAGTTGCCACCAATATCCATGCATGTCCTCCACTAGATTTTTTAGATATTTCTCCTATGAAGTCAATGCCCCATTGCTAGAAAGGAGTTGAAACAGACATTGGTCTCAGCGGCAAATTACCAGAAAACTTCAACTTCTCGGAAAACCTTTGACAAGTGTCACATCATTTGACATACCTATGAGCATCTTTGAATACAGTAGGCCACCAAAAACCTGCTCTTAAAATCTTGTGAGTTGTTTTCTTAGCCATGTAATGGCCTACACAAGCTCCTTTGTGCATTTCTACCAGTAGATCCTCTGTTTGATCTCCATCCACACATCTAAGTATAATACCTTTAGGGTTCCTCCACTAGAGCTCACCATCAATAATGACATACCTAATTGCTCATAATTTAAGGGTCCTTTTCTCATTAAGTGACATACCTTCAGGACACTACATTATCTATAAATATTCAACAATCCTCCTATACCAGCCACAAGTTTGCATATCATAGATAGGTGCAATATTCTTTTGTTCTATTTGGTTTATTTGATTAGCCTCCAAATTGGCTTCAACCATTAATTTGGCTAAACCCTGACCCCTTACGAGCCTGGTGATTTTTATGTCAATATTAAATTCCTAGATCCTATTTATCCATCTACACCGCCTTCCTATAGTCTCTTGTTGGGTGAAGATATCCTTAACTGTAGCTGTTGGTACATATGCGACAACAACTGCTCCCATCAGGTAAGGCTTGAAATTATTAACCACTTTTACCAAAGCATACACCTACTTCTTTGCTATATCATATTTTAATTCCACAACCTGCAATGATTTACTAAAAAATGCAATTGGCCGCTCAAAACCATCATTATTTTTCTGCAATAAAACCCCAGCTATAGTGTGAAAAGAAGAAAAAGTAAACAACTCAAAAGGTTTTGTGTATTCAGGTGAATTAAGAATAGGGGCCTACTTGATATCATATTTAATAGATTGAAAATCTTTGGAACGCTCCTCTATCCATACTATCTTTTCTCCCATTTTCAACATCTTAGAAATTGGGCGGACAGTCTCAGCAAAATTTGTGACAAACCTCCTTAGAAAATTTATCTTCCCAAAGAAATATTGAATACCTTTTACATTTTTTGGTTGTGTGATCTTATCAATAGTCACCACTCTTTCTGGATCAATCCAAACCCCATCCATTGAAACAATATGCCCTAGCAGCTTTCCTTCTTTTACCTGGAATGCACACTTCCTAGGGTTTAGGGATATCCCATATTCCAGAGCTCTAATAAAAATATTTTCTAAATGAGGACAATGGTCATCCTAATTCTTTCTATGGGCAATAAGATCATCCTGGTAAATTTCAAGGAATAGGTCAATAAAATCTGCAAAGGCTACATCCATAGCCCTTTGAAAAATTGCACCAACATTTATTAGTCCAAATGGAATTCTTACACAAATGTATGTTCCCCACGGTGTGGTAAAAATAGTCTTGAATTGCTCAGACTCCTTTACCTTTACTTGGTTATAACCAGAAAATTCATCCATCATGGAGAGCAGTTCACACCCTGTGACCTTTTGCAGCATAGCTTCCATATTAGGCAGTTGGTAATTATCTTTTAAGGAAGCAACATTCAAGTTTCTAAAATCAACACACAACGTAATGTCCCCATTTTTATTTCTTACAGGCACCAAGTTAGACACCCAAGATGAGTGCCTAATTGGTTTAATGATTCCTGCATCCCTTAATTTAATAATCTCTTCCTTCATTTTGGGTTGTAAGGTAGGGTTAATTGGTCTCTATTTCTATTTGAAAAGCTTCATATCAGGTTTTAATGAGATTTCATGCTGGAAAAGCTCCTCCCTATATGGTTTGAGGTCCTCATATGACCAAGAAAAAACATGTCTATATTTTCTAAGTACGGTAATCAACATGTTTCTAATATGTGGCTTCATTTTCTTTTCGATATAAACCTTCTTAGGAGCGTTTTTCGTTCCTAAGTTTATTTCTTCTAAATATTCCTTATGAGAGGGTGCTTGCTTGGTATTTGACATATCAGGACCATCAAAAGCCCTTTCAAGTCCAACTAATCCCCAATACCAAAAGCATCAAAGGCCTCAATGGTATCCTACATTGCATTTCTGTATTGCCTAAGTCTTTTATCTTTAGCTACAAAACGGGATCTAATCTGGGAAAAAACCAACTTAGAGTCTCCTAATACTTTTAATGCCTTAATACCATGTGTTGAAGCTATCTTCAGACCAAGTATAAGAGCCTCATACTCAACGACATTGTTGGTACAAGAAAATTGCAACAAGAAAGAATACTTGAATGTTTTACCTTGAGGGGAAATGAAGAATATTCCTGCTCTTGAGCCATCTCTGGAACATGCTCCATCAAAATGCATTATTAATAAGTAATCTTCTGATGGTATCTTTAGCACTTATTTACCAATAGGTGCTAGTTGGATTTCTTCTTCTGTTTTATCTTCCTCAACATGAAAGTTTTGCAAATTTGTTTCCACAAAGTTGATTCTGATAGGCTCTAGTGGTTCATCCACATTTTCAATCATATGAGGGGCTCTCTTTTCCCTATTTAATTTAACATCTCTCTACTCAATAGAGAATGTAGCAAAAGATAAAATACATTGTATGCTCCCACCCATTGAAGCACTCCAAGGTCGAGATAACATGTCATAAGTAGGTGGGATATCCACCACTGTGACACTCATGTGTAACTCCTTCTCAGGGAATGCTGACAATCTGTATGGAACATCATTTATAATCCTTGTGATAGGCACTTCCTAAGAATCCATTGCATAGCATTTACCATATGTACTATCTATTTTTAAACCCATTGCATGCATTACCTTTACTGGCATCACGTTGTTAGAAGCTCCCGATTCAATCATACAATTTCTCAACATTTTTCCATCAATAATCAGGCTCAAGAAAAATGGATCGACATGGTTGGGGTTAGCTGTAATAGTAGTTCCTAGATATATTTGAGGGCTATCTATAGTAACTTCTTCCGCAATTGTTTTCTTTTCTTGATCCTTTTTTGAGTCTATCTGATCAAAGACCACCTTACCCATTTTACTTGTAGGAATGCTATTAATCGGTGCAATAGTTTTATCCTTATGTTCGTCTATTCACATCATTTCTAAAAATGGAACAGTAACCCTGAATTGAGAAAGTACTTGGAACATATCTATTGCAGTGTGTTTTTGTAATTTAGGAAAAAATTTGTCCGCAAAAATTACCTTTTCTTTTCCCTTTGGAGTTTCATCATCATGAGGGTGCTGATTACTGACCTTGATATTTTGGGAGACAAGTTCACCCTTTATCTTGGTCTTATCCACTTTCTTTTCCCATATCCTAGGCTCCCTAATTTCCTTAGGCTTTGAATCACATTCTTAGCCTCTCAATTGATATTTGTTCAAGATGCATCTTTCTCCTTTACGAACAGACTGCAAGGCTTACTTGAATCACCTGGAATAGTTCAGTTTCTCAATTGTATGTTGTTCCTCACCTTGGAAACTAGAGCAACTGTATATTTTTCAATTTCCTCATTAGAGGGTCTTCTCAAAATAGTATTATCTATCTCCAGTTCATTTTCAAAGCAACCATCATTGTCTCCTTCATTTGAAAACACTTGTTGGTGATGTACATCATTCTGTTGTCTTTGGATATCAACATCTCTGCCACATGGCTCATCATCTGAGGAGTAATCCTCATAGGCCAAATCAGATGGTCCTAGTAATAGATTAGTCATTATATCTTGATCTTGGGGAGACTGAGTATCTCCTAGGTCCTCCTGAGATTCCACCATTGATTGTGCTACTGCACATTGTTGCGAAGAATGTGGCATCCCACACACTTCACACCATGGTAAATTTTCTGTTACATTTAGATAATGCTTTTGTAAGGGATTAGGTGGAACTTGATTATTTATCTGATTTACTTGTATGGGCTTCCCATTTTTCCAGTTAGTGTTGTAAGGATAATCCCGTAACCTGGGAGGATTTTCATTTTTTTGAAAAAGAGGCTTGTCATTTTTTGTTTTCTTTTATAGCAGGGTAAGTACTTGATCTATCATCTCATTAGCATCCATGGGCTTACTAGCCTTCTTGGTTTGGTTCCTTGTGCCTTTAGGAGCTTTGGGATCTTCCCTTCTCCCTACTTTGCCAGAATCTGTTCTATTATTTTCAATATTTACCACCATCTTATATGCCTATCTCAAATTTTGAGGGTCTTTATCTCTCAGTAGGTAGCACATTTTAGCATCATAGGCATTACAATATACAACTAGGCACACACTTTCGTTAGGCCTTAAGTATGCAGGAACTCTTGTCATAGCTTCCTAGAAGCGAGCATTAAACTCAGTAACTAGTTCATTATATCCCTTGGTAATATTAGGGTGATCCCACAATACTAGTTTACAATTTTTGGGCAAACTGGACACTGAACTATTTTTTTCAAACTAAATCTTCACTTTTGCGCTCCTATAGCGGCTAAACTATGAGGAATTTGAAGATGAAGCAAACTATTGATTTTGCTTGGCCTGAAATCTCTCCATAATAAGAGCTGCTTGGCATGAAATCTCTCCAGATTCTCTTTTCTTATCTTATCCCTACTGTCATCCACCTCTTGCAACCTCTTTTCTTCTTCAATCAAGGTTTGCATATCCCTATCTATATCCGTTTCATTTTTGAGGATATCTCCTGCCTCACTTGGAGCAAGAGTATAATAAGGTTGTTCTACCTAATCCTAATCTTGAAGAAAAGGCACTTCCTCATCCAAAGAAGCCCCTTGTTGTTTGAAATTTTGTCTAGTGAAAACAGACACAGCACCATGTGTTGTGGCTTCTGGGAACTATTTATCCTGTTCCCAAAAACCCCATCGTTCTTCCTCTTTAGACATATCATTTTCAACCTCACAAGTCATTTCAATAGGAAAACTACCATGATCCATATTAGATATAATAACTTCTAAGGAATCTCCATTGATAAAAGCACTATTTACCTCGACATTTAAAGTAGGAGAAGAAATAATAGGAGATGAAACAAACTTGCTTGGTGTATCATTTAATTTCACCCATCTTTTGTCCTGTCTAGGTTCGAGCTCTAGCATTGGCTCCAGATTATTTTTTGTGTAGCTTCTAGTCTTCTTCATGGATTTTGGTGCACGAGGACCTTCCTTTGTACATTGATTTTGGTACTTTATATGAATATTCATGTTTGAGATATCAGAGTCACCACCCAAAATGTTGGGAATTATGAAGTGATTGCACTTCTCTTTTGCACTTGTGACTTTGGATAAGATCCTAAACATTACCCGACACACTAACAATGAACATACAAAAACTAGACACATGTGCTAGACATGACAAATATAGTCATAATTTAAGAAAATTATTTTCCAGTAATGAAGAATATCATGACAAATGACTCTGACTATATTAGATCTACACTAGAGACTTTGAATGTGATAGCTCCTCAGCAGAGTCGCCATTCGTTTGGTGTTTTTTTTTTACAACCCAAGTGGACTTCCTGAGAGCTTTTATGAACTTGCCACGTTCAATGATAAAAGTATAGGAAGTGATTGGCCAACTCGATGAGAAAAGCAATAATGCTAGTTATCCTACACTTTGAGCTCTGTAAGACCCAGGGGTATTCCCTAAAATGTGCTCTTCAAATACAACTTAAACAATTTCAACTGCCCATTTATGAACAATAGATAGATTACCCATCCATGCTAAAAGGATGAAAACCTTTCAAAAATTGGCTATTCCTTGAAAAGGCTAGAGTCCTATTAGGAGAGAATTGCAAACACAACTATAGGTTTGCTGTTGGGATTTCTGTTGAGCTGCTTGTTGTTGTTCTTGATAATCTTGCAAGGCTTGTTGATATTCTTCTTGCTGGGCTGTTTGAAATTGTGCTTGGTACTGTGCTTATGCTTGTGCTTGTTGAGCTTGATATTGGGCTTGGGCTTGAGCATGCACTTGTTCGACTACTTGTGCAATTAGAGTAGCTTGTGTGGCTTGTGCAACTTGAGCTGCTTGAGCGGCTTGAGCTTCTTCCAAATCTTGGGCGACTTGTGTAGCTTGTTGGGCTTGTTGTGCCGCTAATTGTGCTTGTGCTTGTTGAGAAGTTAGTTGGGCATCTTGTTGATTTTGAATTGTCTTTTGATAGGAAACTTGTCGAGTAGTTTGCAATGTGATATTGAATAAATTTTCCATGTTGTCTTTTGGAGGTGGTAGTGGTGGATTGGGAATGGTGTTGACCATTGTGATGAGTGGAATGGTCATGTTGATGATTGGGGTTTGAGTTGTGGATGTCATGATCTAGATGCTTGGTCCTTGGGAAACCATGCTTTGAGAGACTTGGGGAATAGTGGATGTATTGATTGTTGGGGTCGTTTGGATGGTCACCATCTATTGTTGCAATATTGATGGCACGACATGAAGATTTGGCATGATGTTTTGATTCATGATAAGGGGATTGCCTTAGTTTGATTGATTGATGGTGGGTAAAGGAGGAAGACCCAACCTATGGGGTGATGTGGATGTAAGTGGTAGAGATAGAAATGGTGGGAAGATGGGTGGTGCTTTCTCTTGAAGGGATGATGATGAGGGATCAAAGACTCCCCTGGCTCCAAAAAAATCACCTTCTCCTTGTGAGGTCATAGGAAGAGAGGTTCACATGTCGAGCGGACCAACTGGTGTTGCATGAAAGGATGATGAATTGGTATGATTATGAAACGTGAGCAGGACATATGGGTGTAATGGGTTTACTTGGACAAATTGGCCCAATATGGTATTTTTATCCAACTCCTTGTTATTTACAAGGGGATGTGCTTGAAGAGCATGAATCAATGAGCCTCCCTTGCTAACGATTGGTGGAGTTGGAGCAATGGATGATGTGATCTGTGGAATTCTTTGATTGATGTTTTGACATGGAGGCGCGGGTGGAATTAGAGATGTGATCCCAAGAGGTCTCTCCACAACGGTGCTTATATCATATTCAGAAGGGAGTTTAGCCCCTTCTTTTGCTAATTCAAGCATATATTAGGAGGGATACAACCACATCATGGCATTAACGATTCGATGACTTTTAAGATTTTGGACCATCTCAAGGATTTCATCTTATGTTATCCCTAAGATGTTGTTGGTGATGTCTTCCACTTGACCTTTCTCTTGAGGATTTAGAGGATTGATTGGGAGGTCAATGGATATCGTAGGGTTGAATTCTATTTCAGTTTGACTTAGATCACTCGAAGTGGATTTTTCTTTGTTTTGCTCCATATTTTTCTTGTATTGAGATGGAGTTTGAACCATAAAATAAGGATCAATTTTCAGGAATGTAAGAGATGAACTTCTAACACCTTAGATTGGTCTAATCTTTAGGCTCAAAGAAGAGAAACTAAGTTTGTTTTAACGATCAAAGTATGCATATGAGATTCACAAAGGTTGGATGGTGCAGATGATTGAACTCTTGAGAAATCTTGGAGGTCATACTAGACTTTAGGGTTTGATTTTGGACTGATTGATTTGAGATAGTGCAATTGTAAACTCTAAGAGGTTGGATTTTGTCTTAGGGTAAACTTGTACACAAGGTGATAATTTGACTAAAGCTGTAAAGAAGGATTCATCAAGATGCCCTTAGTCTAACAAGATGATTTTGGATAATGAACTCCTAGACTCCAAGATGTTGGATTTTATCAAGGGGTAAATTTGTTCACAAGGATTTAATAATTTGACCAAATATGTGGAGAAGGATTCATCTACACATATCTAACCAAACAAAATGATTTTGATTTTCCAAAAGTCTAGTATGGATGATGTTTTCAATATTTTCGAGAGTTGTTGGTGAGATGAGATTTGATCTTGATGTTTGAAGGATGAATGAGAATGATTGATTTTGATCCTATATTTGAACCTAGATAAAAATTCTTTCACAAGACCTCGGTTTTGAAGAAGATGCAATACTTCCTATGTGAGAAATGCAAACCTTTGGAAGAGACTTGGATTTTGTTCGTAATAAAACTCATACAAGTTAGGATTGTTCCTTGAGGATTTATTGCAAAAATTGTAAACCAATATTTCTCTAACTTCAAGAAGTCTTTCAAGATGCTCCTCACATGCTTTAGGACTAAGAATTTTTAACCTAGGTTTGTGGATTCTGATTTTCCAGGAAATAATTTGGAAGAACACATGTGTGGGGTCCAATTGTCTCTTAACTTTTCTTAATGTGTTCTTTTTACCACAAATACTCTTTTGATTAAAGTTTCAAACTAGATGTCTAATGTCCTAACTTCTTCTCATCACACAAAGTCCATTATGTGGAGAATCAAGAAAATTAAGGAAATTTTTTCCTAATGTTGACTTTATGAAGAAAAATGATGATAAAACCCAACTACTTAGATGCCTATAGGGATAAAATACCTATGGAAAGAAAGAGCACTTGAATTCATCAAAGGTATTTGATTCCCTAAAGGGTTTCAAATTTTGAAGATCTTGTGAATGTTTATTTTCAAAAAAATTTGATCAAAGCAATGTGTTTTTTATTCCAAGAACATGTACAAGTGCTATGGATGATGAGACAAGATTTTTTGGGTTCCAACTTGGATTTTACTCTTTCCGCACATATTCAGTGTGGATGAATAGAAGCTTGACCACACAGGCTCCCCCTTACAGTGCATAGATTTATCGGGTTAGCCAAGCTTCACTTCTCTGAATCTCCCATGACGAAATTTTCATCTCTACAACAAAACCACATGTTTATGTGGGGCGGCTTCAGAGGACATGACCTCTTGCACCAAAAAATAGAAAAGGACCAATTTATGTGGGGCGGCTTCAGAGGACATGACCTCTTGTTACAACACTTTACAACACCTTTGCAAAGGACCAATTTAGGTATGATTTAATTAAGAAAAGGTCCTAGAATAGTGTGAATGTGTACAAGACATTACAACACCACTCCAGGACACTGTTAATTCAGCTTTAATATCCAATATTCAAGCAAGCAAGAAAAAGGCTACTTTTTCCGTTACTACAAGAGGAAATAAAATAAATAATTTTGAAAACTAGGTGCTTAATCTAGTCAAATAAATAGAGGGGAGAAAAACATAGTGTAAATTTTTTAAGGGTGGAAATTTATGATGCTACACTAGTAATGGTCATCATGAGCCTAGGAATAGAAAGAGCCAACAACCATAACTAAAATTAAATCATACAAAGAGCTGCATATGAAAATCACCTTCAACCATGAACGAACTAGCAAGCTCAAAACTGAAAATAACATCAATTTCTCCAAAAATGAAGCTCAATGTGCACTTTTGAATGAAGTACACTCTCAATCCACCATCTAGGGAACCATAGTTTTAGGCTCGAAGAATGGAGTAAATTTTCTAAGCTTTCCCTTAGTCGGGTTTGGGATTTCAAACCAGCAGCATAACTTTACAATATTTTCCAAAAGATGAGAATGAATGAGCAAGGCCTCAATAAGTAAGCTTCAAATGGAAAATTAAACACTCCGAATTCCAAGAATTAGAATCACTTCAACTTCTAAAAGGGATGCCACTTCAACCATTCACTTTATTTTTAAATAGGAAAATATTATTCATCTTCCCTTTTTGGCATCCATTTTGAAAATGCAACAATAAACCATTTATTAAATCATTGTAATGCTCAACTTGATCCCTTAATGTCCCCTCTTTAAAAAAAATTGAAGTCATCAAGCTTAGGCATGGGATACAACTTAAAAACATGAAATTGACTAAGTATAAAACTCAATCCAAGGAGATAACCAAAACCAACACCAATACTGAAACTGATGGCTTGCCAGAAATAACATGATGGCCTGAGTTGAACTATTCATGATGCCACTACCAAAATTAGCCTTACTAAAAATAGCCAATTCCAAAAATAGTAAGTTCACCCTAAAACCAATAGAATGTTGAATTGAGTTGGAAGCAAGACTTACTGAAAGTGGAAACCCTAAATTTGCACATCTGAGTAGCCTATGGATTTCCATAAATATGCTAAATCCAAATGAAGAGCGTAGGGAAAAATTGGGGACAATAGAGTCCACCCTTCCCAAAATTGCTTGTCCTCAAGCAATGCCACAACACTACAAACTGATCCCACCATAACAAATAGGATCCCAGGGTCTCAAGTCCATCTATGAAAAGTCCCACCATGTTGATGCTACTCCACTCTAATCATAAAAATGAAATCATTGCACCATAATTGCACAAACCATCCTTGCAACCTCAAAGTCATAACATGCCTGAAATTCAAGCAGAACAACATGGAAGGAATTGAATCAAAATCTACCAGCGTCTCATGCCCAATAAACTCTGAGGGATTAACATCTGCAATTTCAATGCCAATCATCATTCAAAGAACAAAGAAGAGTAATATAAAAAAATCAAAAATATTCTCATCAACATAATTCCTCAAAGCATCAAACTAGATCACAATAGAAAAAGTGACTCCATCATAGCTATTTGCAATGGAAAAAACAGCTCTTCGCAAAGTCTTAGCAACTGCATCCTTACATCTCCTCAAGGATGTATAATGCCTCGTCTAAGTAATTCTGACATTTTCAAGAAAATCTCTGAAAAATTCCACCAATCTCTCCCCCAAAGTCTCAAAAAGTTGAACCAAATCAAGAAAAGGTTCGTTGCTCCAAACACTAGTGCAAGAGATTGAACATAGATGATTACTGGAAAAGAATATGAACATCATCCAAAAATGATCTGAATCACAATGAAACATCATTTCCCACTTTAGAGGTCATAAACCCTCACTAGAAAGAGATTGTGAAGAGAAAAACTGAGTGTACCAGCTGCCCATGAAGTCTGAAATAATCCAATTAAAGTCTGATTTTAGGAAAGTCAGCATACAAGGAGTTGAACAACTGCTGCAATTTTAGAAATCAGCATTCATAATATGATAAATGTTCATGCCCAAGGCTAGAAACATTCCCTCAAGGAATTCCAACCCCTTAATAAAACCATATTTTTTTTTAAGCGTCTCTCTAATCCATCAATGGATGAACCAAAGGAACCATCAAATGTTTGGTAAAAATATGGGCAACATCAAAGACTCTGAAAATTGGATCCTTATCTCTCCAAAAGTTCCTCTTTCTACTTGTAACAATCTCCATCAAACCATGTTAAGGATGCCAAGCATGGATACCCAACTAAAATTGTTTTCCAATGCACCAGAAAGAGTACACCACTTCTCAAAGTTCTAATCAAAGAAAACTGTAATTTCAAGAAATTAGTGTCTTCGTTGATAAACCCATGTAGCGCAGCCCATCCATGAAAACATCAATATCAATGGAGCACAAAAAAAAAATTGTCCTCAATTCCCATTCTCCCAAAGGACTAGGATGAGTTAAAACACCACTCAACCCAAGAGATGGATATCCAAGAAAGTAAATAATGTGTTTTGGTCCATATTTCTCCCAAACTTCACGAGTAATAAGTCTGGAATCTCCACTCTTTGTTGCTGCAATGAAGTTACTAGTTGTAGATGCTGAAATCTACAAGAAAAACTTAAACGATTTCATGTTGTTAGCACAAGTCAGTTTAAATCAGCAAATTCAACATCCCTATGAAATACTTAATCATGTTCAAATATGCAACTAATGAGAACAAAACAAGCTACACAAAAGCATATGCAAAAAGATGATTAAACCCTTATCTCATAGTGGATTGGTTCCACTTTGTTGTGTAGAAAGAAGCCCTTTCCCAACCCTTGATAAGCCAAATGAGATTATAGACAATGAGATGCAAAGTGAACTCAAGTTGCCTATAGTGAGAATGCTTAAAAGATGTGTTGTCAAATTGTAAAAATGATTTGCATTTTATCGATTCAAAGTTGAAAGATTGAGTGACTTTGATGAATGTGGGATCATTCACAACCCAATGAAAAGATGCCACTTGTCAAGATGTGAGAGGATGAGGGTTGAGCACATTTTGGCCAATGTGCCAATTTGAAATTTGAATTTTGTTGAAATGACATGTTTAGTGGGGATGAAACATGAACTAAATGCCAAGTTTGACTTGTGCAAGAGACATGTAAGAGAATTTAATGCTTTGTTGGATGGACAAGCATTAGAGAGGGAGATTCAAAATTGGAAGAATATTCTATCTTGATGCCCTTTTGAAAGTAATTAGAAGAATTAATAAATCAAAGAAATGATTTATTGGTGCAAGTGGGTGGGTTAGTTGAGAGTTTAGATTTGACTCAAGTTAAGTCAAAAGTTGGAGAATGGGTGATTATGATTAGAAGTTAATTAATCTAGATTAATTAACTTGGAGGATTTTAGGAGTTTGATATTTGATTTAAATCATTTTGATTTATTGAATCAAATAAGAAGAACTTAAGGACTTAATGAAATAATTTGATTTATTTAATTAAGTATGATGAAGCTAGTGAATTAATCACTAAATTGTTTTAATTGATTAATAACAGAACTGGATGTTAATTAGAGTGGGATTCATGATGCTGATTATTTTATGTGTCTACATTTTGCCCCTCTTTGAAGCAATGTACTTGTTGCATTGGTTCAAAGAATGATGTTGCCGACATCAAAATTAAAAAAAATCTCCTTTTTTCGGATGCCCCAGTGGAAATAAGTACATTAGTACATTGCCCCCTCAAGAGATTGAGTGAAAGATTCAATTTGAGGTCAATCTTGAGACAAAGAGGTTCAAAATGGATGTATGGATGGGTATACTATATGATCTATATGATAATGATAATGTAAATGAGATGTTTGTAAGATTCTTAGAATAACAAATTTATATTATTTTAAACATCTTACATGATTATGCAAATGATACGACGTGATTATATAGGATGAAAGTGCAGATGCAGGATGGAGGCATTGTTAGTGTGAAATAGGATAGAAGAATGAGAGGGATCAACCCTTGAATCCAAGAAGATGCAGAATTTCAACAAGCCAGCTTTATGAGAAATGATGATGAATGATGATGATGTATTGCTTATCCAGGGATGGAAGAGATAGAGAGCATAAGTTTTCTTATGTTTGATAACACACATAGGTACAATGCATCAAGGTATTAAGAACTAGGATGGCATTGTGCCTAGTGTGACGGACTTTGACTTGAAAATCAAATAGGAGTTCTCTTGTTCACACTTGACTTATGAAAACCTTGCTAGGACAGACCCAACAAAGCAAGTATTCACCAAATTATTTTAGAAGAACATCTAACAAGCACAACAGAGAAAAAGATAAAGATCATTTCCCTATTCATTTCTCTCCAAACCTTTTTTGTTTAGGCATCATCAAGAGGTCCTTGGAATGAGCGCAAAATAAGATAAGTCAAAAAGACCAAATAAAATAAACAAACAAGCTAATGTTCTTCGTACCGCTAGCCAATGCTAAACTAAGGTGATACCTGATGATGATGTCCATCGCCGGAAGGTCACATTCCTAGGACATGTTGCGATTAGGGTTTTGATGACATTGATTTGGATGAGAAGCTATTTATACTCTGAATTGACCAACTTGCTGACTTACTGATCTAGACTTGAGACATTGATGATTAGGCATTCACTTTTGAACCTGCTAGACTTGCTTCTGATTGCTTCACCAAAGGATGAAAGCGATGATTATTGTAGGTGAAAGAGAGATGGCCATTTTGGGTTTGTTTAGATATTTGGATGTTTTTGGTCTTTTGAAATGTTTTGAGGTTGTTTTGATTTTCAGCTTTTTCAATGTTTTTGGTATTTTCAAGATTTACGAATGTTTTTTATTTTGTGTCAATTGACTTGACTGCTAATGAGATAGATGGGAAAATGGATTGCCATTGTGATGGATGCCTAAAATTTGAAATAGATGGGCAAACGGATTGCCATTGCGATGAACTGACCTAAATTGGAAATAGATGGGCAAATGGATGCCATTGTGACAGATGCCTAAATAGATGAGAAAATGAATGCCATTGCGACGAACGCCTAAAGGAATGAAATAAAATGTCTCAGGGGATGATCAAAGATCAACCTTTCCTACGTTCAAGCTCAGAGATGATGTAGTTCAGACGATGACTCTGTTTTTTGATTTTTTGGGGATTTTGACATATTTTGGATTTTTAAATGATTTGGATTTTTTATTTATTTTTGATAATTTGGATATGGATATGGCTGATGATATCAGTGCTTTTTTTTGGGATTTTGTTGAAAACCAAGCTTAATGTTGATCGATCGGATTGATGGATTGATAGTTTGACTAAGTGTGTTAAGTCAAACAAAAGTGATAATGCACTAGTAAATATTAGGAAGTTGTTTTATCCTAGAATAAACTTGTACATAAGAGGATGGTTCAACTAAGTGTGTTAATTCAAATGAGGCAATTATGGATTTGATAATTTGGCTAAGTTTGTTAAGCCAAACAAGATGACAATGGACTTGTAAACCCAAGGAAGTTGTGTTATCTTAGAGTAAACTTGTGCATAAGATGATAGTTTGACTAAGTGTGTTAAGTCAAAAAAGGTAATAATTGATTGGATTCGATTGATAAAGATTAATGAAGCTTGATTTGGAACAAAATTGTTTTGATGATTTGATGTGACGTTGTTGCACAAGTTCGATGCAACTAATATTGATTGTGGATTGATGTTCGATGAAAGATAAATCTTGATAAGGAACATATTCTTGTCAAAATATGCCATGGGCTAGGGATTTGGATTTTTGGATCACAAATTCTTTGACCAATTTGATATCGTGTTCGCCAATGTTTAGATCACCCAATAAGTTAGAATTTATAGATCAAGATTTATTATTGAAGCAAGATGCAAATATCTGACCCTAGTGTCTAGCAATGCTTGAAAGGCCATGGGTGGATTCTTCAATAGGTGTATGAATAGATATGGTAATCATGCAAAGGATGCCAAGGATTATCTTGTCACAAGATAAGGTGTTGGAACAGAGGAATGCTCATTCAAATAATGCTTCAAGGCTCAGATAATGTTTGGATTGGATAGGATCAATGAAAATGACCCATGTCAATATGTTTACCACACACAAGTATAAAGTGTGCTCCAAAATTTTATCAAGATAATGGAGATAGATGGTAATGGGATGGATAAATGGTTCATGGATGAATGAAGGATATGGCTTGAATGTTGGCTTTATTATGGATGTGATAAGATGCTTTCAACTGAATTGGCACATGTAGATGCTCGATTCTACACATGATTCCTATTTTCTAGGTTTTCATCATGGTACCTGTCGAAAGTGCCACTAAAGTGGTTTTCGCTAGAGGATGATTTTTTTCTTTACTATTTTCAATCCTTTTTTTGTATTTTCTGAGAGATTTTAAGCTCATGTTGAACCAACTGCTGATCCTGATGTTGATGTTTTTGTCATAATATGACATCGGTATCCTTCTTGAAGAAGCTTCTTTGTCAAGATACGTGCATTTGAAAGCAACTTTTGAGAAATTTGTTCTGCTTTGCTGATACCGGAGTTAACTTTGTCTTTGTGCACACATCGCAATAGAGTGCCTTTTGAATCCTTATGATGAAGGGTCACTACCAATACATGGTCAATGAAAGAATTGGATATCATGTGTGGAGGTGTGGATGGAGTGTTTTTAGGAATATAATATGGATTGGTTGATAATTTGGAAGTTTTGACTCTCCAAACTTGGGAATATGAGCAATGATGGATGGATATGGAAGTGTGCATGGAATTAGGACCAACTGCTCGATATAATTTGTATGTCTCTTGGGAAGCTTTCTTTTTCCTTTGTGGAAATATTTGATGGATACCTTTCCCTTTTTTATTTTTCCCCATAGTTTCTTTGACTGATGGAGTATGATGGGGATCATCTTTCTTTGTATTCTTTGGTATCCAAGTGTATTTGATTTGTCCGATATGCTTCTTAGCTTCTTTTTCTTTGATAACGTTCTTCATGCTTTGATTGAAATATCCCTTTTGATTTGGGTCCCAATTTGTGGATGGGATGATGGGTGGATGGAGATTCATGACATGGCTAATCGTAGTATTGACATTGGTTTCATCATAGGGATTCTTTGTTCTCCCTATGTTAATGTTTGCTTGAGATGAAGTTGCTCACAATTTTGTGGAAGGATCACTAATATGTTTATATCCCTTGATTGTTGAATAACCAAGGCCTTGATGCTTAGGATTGCCAATAATCTACACTGGTTCCAGGATACCCTATTCATGTAGGCCTAATCCTCTACCTTAATAATTCATCTGTTCAAACATTTTATTTGCAATAGGATATGATTTATCTTGGAAGTAGGGCACTAATCCCTCTGTGCTCTGTCGTGGACCTTCAAAAGTGTCAGCTTCTTTATTGATGAGATAGCTTTCTCTAAGAAAGGTAAGTGATCCAAGTTTATAAGCGGTAGGATCCTCCATATGTGGGATGAGTGCCTGATTGATATCTTTAGCTTGATCTTATGAAATATCAAATTTTAATGCTTCATCAACCAATGTTAAAGATTCACTATAAAATTCTTCCTCCTGATTCATTCTTGATACGCTTTCATATGATGTTTTTGATTGATAAATTTTGTAGAGGCCTTCTTCATGATCTATTTCTACTAGGTGTCCACATGATGTTTCTGATTCACAACTTTTGTACAAGTCTTCTTCATGATTTTTTTTGGCTATGTCTCAAAAAATTTCTACATCTTGGTCTTGTGCACAAATGTTAAGAGTAGGAGACTCTTGTTCCTTGGTAATGATGTCAAGAGTATGAGAATCTTGTTTTGAATGAAGATCATCTACTTTTCCATCCAAAGAAAGCATCTCATGGGTAGATGGAGGAGTATGTGCCATATGGATATGATCATCATTTGTGACATCTTGTATAGATAGAAGAGTGTCCATTAGATCATTGAAGTATCTTGGAGATACGAATTCTTGATCTTGAAAATTTTTGAAATTGCTTTCGACATGCTTTGGATCAATTTCTTGACATGGGTCGATTTCAAAGGGTGGATTGCTTACAAAGAGTTCTTGGACATCATCATTAGGCATGGGAAGTGGCTCAACACTCTCTTGAGATTTGAGTGGATTTTGATCTAGTGTAGAGTCAAATATTCTTTCATTATTCTCAACCATGAGGTCGGAGGATGCCAATATGCCTTGGGAGGGACCATTGCTAGACCTTGATGGAAAATTTTGATCATGCTTTGGAATACGTTCTTGAGATATGTCCTCTAACTCATAAGGTGATGTAGAGATATTTTCAATATGATCATTGGTCGATGGATTGTGGATTAGTCAATAGGATCAAATAATTTTAACACATCTTGAAATAGACCACTAAAAAGTGGCTCTTGATGAATGTTGATTTGATCACTGGATGGGGTAGACATATCTTCGCAATGCTCCTTCATATATTGATTTTGATCATTGTCTTCAATAGTTATGGTGGAGAGATTGTCAACGTTTTCAACCATAGGATAAAATGATGTTGACATTTCTTTTTTGGTCATCGTTGGTGAGTTTTAGTCATGATTGAAAAGTGGCTCTTGGTGTGCATTGATTTGATCGTTGGTTGAGGTGGAAAAATCTTCAAGATCTTCATTGATAGATTGATCTTGATCACCATTTTCAAAAATTATGGAGGAGAGATTGTTAACGCTATCGCTAGTGGTTGAATTCTAATTATTGTTCCCAATAGCTATTAGCTTCTGATCAATCAGGTCTTGGGTGAGATTTTTGAGTCGAATGCAATATGATGTTGTGTGTCCCTTTACTTTGTGAAAATCACAAAAGTTCTTCTCGTCATACCCTAGTGGTTTCACCATGGGCTCTTGATAATTCACATAAATGGGGATTTTAATGAGATTTTCTCATACCAACCGTTGCAAGACCAATTTGATTGGTTCCCCAAGTGGTGTGTATTTTCATTTGTTATCTTGTGATATTTGCACTTTAAATTGACCTTGTGGCGATTGATTTTGAAGATGTGGTGATTGAGTTTGTTGGTGATGTCGTTGATCTTGATATCCAATTTCTTGACATCGGAGATATTATTCTTGATGTGATTGTAGTGACAACTCAATGCTTTGATGACATGGTTCAACCAATGAAAAATTGTATTGATTTTGGGGTGCAGATGTCTCTTGGCGCAATGGATCAACTACTTTGGTAAGTGCAAAAATTTGATCCCCAAAATTTGATCTTGATTTTGATCTTGACACTTTTGATATGGTTGACTTGGTTTTAGAGCAAGGATATTTGGAATGCATCCTTGTGGTGTTCACCTTGGATCATGGACAAGTTGATTCTGGATGATGCTCTAATTCGGTGTAATGTTTGGATTCAACATGATAGATTGAAATTGAACATTGTTATGCTTGGGAACCATATTTCCTTGATTTAGGTGATTTTGATTTTGTATTGTGTTACCTTGACTTGGATCAATACTTGGAGTTTCCAATATACTGTTTGGATTTTGAACAACACTAGTTTGATTTTCAATCACATTTATCCCAAAGTTCACCAAGTGTGGTTTTGAGATGTTCATGTTTGACAAACTTGTATTTGGAATGTGTGGATTTGGTGGAATAATTTTGTTTGGCATAAGACTCATGCATTGATTGTTTGGTTGATAGATTTGTAGGTTTGGACTTTGATTTAAATCTACTATTGGGAGAGGTGGTCCAAAATTCAGATTGGGAACACTCACATTTGTATTGTTGAAGTTTGGAAGAGATAATGATGCCATGCATAAATGTGAGTTTCATTAATCAATTGGCATTGTGAGACTTGGATTTGGTTGACTTGGATTCCTCACGATGTATGAGTTGAGTTTAAACTCCATGTTTTTCTTGTGTTTTGACCTTATTGACCTCTAAGGGGTTAAGGACCAATGATGAGATGAAGGATGAAAGGGGTGAATGATATGGGTGTTTAAAATTTTAGGAACTTTGGATCAATGCTAGACTAAGTGTGTTAAGTCAAACAAGGTGATAATGAACTTGTAAACCCTAGGAAGTTGTGTTATCCTAGAGTAAACTTGTACAAAAGGTTAATTTGGCTAGGTGTGTTAAGCCAAACAAGGTGATTTTGAACTTTTAAACCTTAGGAAGCTGTGTTATCCTAGAGGTAAATTCGCTCAAGGGGATTGATAATTTGACTAAGTGTGTTAAGTCAAATAAGGTGATGTTGATTTTTCCTAAAAGTCTAGCATAAGTGATGTTTTCCAAGGTTCCAAAAGTTCTTCATGAGATGTGATTTGATTGATGATCGAGATGGGTGAAGTGTTTGACTTGATCCTAGATGAACCTAAGAGGGACTTGTTTACAAGACCAAGGTTTTGAAGGACATGCTTTACCCTAAGATTATTTCAAACCAAAATAGCAATGTTCACATGGAAAACCATAAGACAAAAGATTGCAAGCACATGTGTGGGGTCCAATTGGTCTTTTATCTTACTTAGAGTCGGTTCTTTTTGATAGAAGCACTTTCTTGATTATGTTTTTCAAATTGAATGTCCAATGTCCTAATTTCCCTTTATCCCACAAAGTGTATTATGTGGAAATCAAGGAAATCAAGGCAAAGGTTTCCTAGTGTTGACTTTGGGAGAAAAAAATTGAGATGTCTGACTGTTTAGAAGCCTTCTAGAGATAAGAACCCCTAGGGACAAGCAGTAACATGTGGAAACCTCTAAAGTATTTGTTGTTCCAAAGGGTTTGAAGTTTTGATGATTCGTTGAATGTTTGTTTTTCATTGTTTTAGATCCAAGGAAAGTGTTTTTGATGCCAATAACATGCACAATCCTAGGATGAAAAGATAGTATTTTTTGAGATCCCACTTGGACGAATCCAACAACGCATATTCAGTGTGGATGATTAGATGCTTGACCACACAAGCTCCCCTTATAGTGCACTCGCTTCTCAGGTCAACCAAGCATCATTACCCATGAACCTCCCATGGAATAATTTTCATCTCTACAATAGAACCACATGTTATGTGGGGCGACTTCAAAGGATATGGCCTTTTGCACCAACAAATAGAAAGGATCGTGGCCTTCTAAACAAAATTTTGTAGTAAGGGCATCCAATTTAGGGGGTGCAATGATAAAATCCTTGTAAGAGATCTCCCAACCCTTAGAAGAAGGTCTTTATGCATCATAAATATACTGGGGGAGAGTTATCATGTGCCGCTTCCCATTGTCCATGGCTTTCACCATGAACACAAATTTATATAGCGGTTTGGAAGAGCTTGGATTTAGCTCGTTATCACTTGAGTCGTTCCCTTGGGGTGAGTGCTTTTTCCCACCAAGGCATGCCCTCTAAAGGTGCACAATAGAGAGTAAGTACATTTGTAGTTCAATCATCTTTTTTTGCATGAACAAAGAGAGAACACTCATAATGCCTTTTTCTTACACTAGACAAGTTTTTGTTCAATTTTAGAACCCAAATGAAATGTGGAGGCAATAATTTTGACAACTTAATATCACAAAAATAATTTTGATTCTCAAGATCGCTGTGAGGCGCGAGAGAAGTGCATACGTCTTCTAGATGATATTACTTTGTGAAAAATATTACCAAACACTGAATGCAAATGTCTATTTTAATTTCCAACAACAAAATTGTGTTTTTTTTAAAGCACCAAGATGAAGCGTGAAGTTTCTTGTTCAATTTTAGACCAAATTGAAACTCTAGTAAGTGTTTCTAAGGTTCAAATTTTAACCAATTTAAAAAAAATAAAAAAGTCAAGTTAATGGTTAATTTTAAACCCAAAGAGAAGTGAGCAAGGTATAAAATAGAAAACAAAAGTAGCAAACAAACACTCTGGATTATTACAACAAGCATTAAAAAATGCTTTTGTTAAGTTCAAATTCAATGCTCAAATTTTCCACCTCCAATCCGTTAATTAGTTGATTCTTGCCTGAAAGAGATCACCATTTCTTCTTGATGTGAGCAATGCATTTCCATATAATGTTTCTCTTCTTTAAATTCACCTTTAGTTTTAAAAAGAAGATCAAACCATCAATTACCTCAGCCTTTGTCAACAAAATTTCCTGCACAAGAGACTGAAAGATATCAATATTGAGGCTAATAAAGTGAATCTATATTAATAAATTACACACCATAAATGCACCGAAAATTTTAAATTTGTTATCGTCATCAACATAGTTAGGATTCCCCTTGACTAATATTATTGGTTGTATGAGAGGGGGATACGGGTTCATGATAGATACAAATTAGCAAGAAAGAATAGATGATGGAAAGATAAATAGGATGGATTGGCAGATGTAGGTGGACTAAAGCTCAAGTTGGGATTCAGGTTAAGCTTAGATTGGGATTAAATAAAAGCTCAGATTAGGATGATGGGATTGGATGATATTATAGGATTGATTCTAAACCAATTTCAGGGGTTTTACCTAGAGCACGTCAGGTGTTGACAATCAAATTTTTGCAAGATTTGGCAGTTTTCAAAAATTGTCAAATTTTGCCATTTTAGGAAACTTCATAAGGATACCTTTGAGAGTCCAATTTTTTTCCAAAAAATACCCAAAACTAAGGTAGGATGAATTTACAACTAACATCCCAAATATGAGACATGCATTCCGAGTTATTAACGAAAATGATTTTGCAAAAACTAAAGAAAAACACTAAATTGAGATTTTGAGGTTCAAGATGAAAGGTTGAAGCCCCAAAAAATGTGTTGAAACATGGTCCAACCAATTTGAAAGCCACTATAAATCCACATGCCACCTCATAACATAAAATTTCAGCCCAATCGGACACCTGAGTCAAAGTTATGGCCTCTGCAAGGTTCAACATAAAAATGAAAACCCTCAAAACGAAGTCTAGATGATTGGGATGGATGATTTGATGATAGATATGGAATGTAATGATGTTCTAAGAAGCACCCATGTGGTTTGGTCAATGAAATGATGAATTTCATAAAATGTTGATGGATGCTAGAAACGAGGAAATGACCACTTAGAATGGATGAACGGATATTCAGAATGGACAAACAGATGATCGGGAGGGGTAAATGGGTACCTCAGACGAGGGAACAAAACTCAAAATGGAAAAATTGGTTTCCAGAATAGGTGAACATCTTCTCGGAATGGGTGAACAACTGGTAAACGAAGGTCAAACAAGGTTGTTCGGGGGGCAAGTTCACCCCTTTAGGGCAAGGCTACCCATTTGTGTTGGTTGTGGCCACGCCTTTGTGTTGGGTGTGGCCATCGCTTTTGGTCAAGGCCTCCCAAACTTAGGTCAGGGCCGCCCAAACTTAGGTCAACGCCATCCAAACAATGGGCAAGGTCCCCCTCTTGGGCAAGGCCACCCAAATAGGTCAAGGTTTCAACTTAGAGCGAAAAATAGTTAAATGGTATCAATAAACAGACTTCCAGAACAGGTAATTGGATTTGTAGAATGGGAAAAAGACCACTCGAAATGGGTGAACGGATGTAGGAGGTTGTGGAACAACACTCAGAATGGGAAAACAAGTTCCTAGAATTGGTGAACAATTTTTGTAAATGGGTGAATAACTGGGTAAAAAAGGGGAATGGTGTTCGGAATGAGAAAATGGATATTTGAAGTGAATAGAGAGATGGTTGGAATAGGTAAACAGGTACGCCAGATGAGGGAACAACTCTTAGAATCGGGAAAAAGGTTCCCATAATAGGGTAATGACAAGCGAATAGAGGTCAAAAAATGCTCTTTGGAAGGTTAGGGCCACCCATTTAGGGCAAGGCCACCCCTTTTGGTCAAGGCTGCCCAAACTTATGTTAGGGCTGCCCAAACTTATGTTAGGGCTGCCCAAACTTAGGTCAGGGCCACCCAAACAAGGAAAATTGGGAAAAGTTTGACTTAAGGAAGGCAAATAGCAGTTAAGGTAGGGGGAAGGGCCACCCCTTTAGGTCAAGGTCACCCAAACTTAGGTTAGGACCACCCAAATTGTAGGCAAGGTCACTTCTACAGACTGATATGAACCTAACTTAGTAAAAAATAGTGATAGAAAAGGATGAAAAGGACAAGTAGAAGGCCAAAACTAACTAACAAGTACTGGTTTTGCACAATAAAACACTTCAAATAGCACAATCCTAGTTCTAGTGTTAAGTGTATGGTCAACATGGTTCTCTATCTAGGCTAAAAAAGGTTGCTAAGGGTGTCCCTGATATACACACAGTATGTGGTGCCCAAACCGTGAACACTAATCTATCACAAGCATGATTCAGGAGCAACCAATGAAAGACTGGGAGCTCAGAACAACTCTTCATGTCTATCTAGGTATCACCCTAGCTTTGACGCCTCACCAATTATGACACGATTGGATTGAGGTATAGCTTTTGCCTCCCCCCTTTATATACCCCATCAGTAATGCATGGGTGGAATCATCCCTTGGGGTGATGAAATCCCCAAGTGGGTCCCACTAAAGGAAGAAGACACTAGACGCCTTGGCTGGTCCCTAGGCTCGCATGAAGCACAAGGGGAGAGCTTTGACACATTGGAATCTTCTAGGTAAAATAGACAAGAGTGAGTTGCGATTTCTCATCACCTAGGATTGCCAAAGAGGTGCAAGAGGAGGGGATATGTCAACAACCCACTCACAAGAACAACAAGAGATAAATTGACCCTTTAATTAAACTATGTTTCTAGTTTAAAGAAATGAAAGTACAAAACCAATTAAATACAATTTCTCCACCTGCAACAAACTTTTCAGTAGTTTTGTTTTCTATCTTTGACAAGAGGATTCTTTCTGTGAGGTGTGGTTGCCTCTATGTTTTGGACATGGTCGCCTCTATGTTTTGGGCAAGGTCGGTCTTTTGTGAACCTGTAGAAAAACCGTGATCAGAAACAATGAAAATAGCAAAAGAAACAATGTGTTGTTTGGCCAAGGCCACCCCTCTTGGGTAAGGTCAGTCCTCTGTGAACCTATAGACAAACAGTGATCCAAAATAGTAAAAATAACAGTAGAAAGAGTGTGTTGTTTGGGCAAGGTCGCCCCTCTTGGGCACGGCCGGTCTTCTATGAACCTACAGACAAACAGTGATAAAAAAAAATGAAAATAATAGTAGAAATATTTTTCTATTTGGGAAAAGCCGCCCCTCCTGGGCAAGGTCCGTCTTCTGTGAACTTGCAAACAAACAGTGTTCAAAAATAGTCTGTTGTTTGGACAGGGTCACCCCTTCTAGGCAAGGCCACCCAAATAGTGGGCAAGGTTGCCCCTCTATGTCAGAATCTGCAAAACTTTAAACAAAATAAAATGTTAAAACAAACAAGCCATGACATGGGTCCCACCTAACATGCCAGAAATGTGTGCAGTGCAATTTGTTATCTCGTAATATGAAAAAATAACTAAAGAATGCAAGATTTAAACTACACCAAACCGCCTCAAGATTGAGCTATGTTAAACACAAATAAAAGGAAGATAAACAAAACACACAGAAATATTATACCTTCTATTCGTGTTGATCCTTGGTTGGCCCTTGATAAGATTTTTGATATGTGCTCCTTGAATGATAGCTTGCAATGATGGATGAATGGAGGTAGGTGAATGCAACAATGGATTCTATATGAAAATACAAATACTAAGAAATGGAAATAAATGACTAAGATAGCTCAAGGAGCTTGGAAGCATAAGTTTGGTATCCATGTAATCAATAACTCAATTAATGAGAAGAGGGGCCTATTTATAGAAGAAGTTGAATTCAACGGTCAACATTTAGCCACCATGGCCAATATGGAGGGTTGTGGTGAGTTGAGGACTCACAAGCCCTCACATCTTGACATGTGGAGGGTGAGGTGCCAAAGGGGATGATGAGATGGAAAAGGGTACAAGTGAGGTGGAAAAGGCCATGTGGTCCCAAGGTACTTGGAAGTACCTTGGGATGGGAGAGAATCTCCATAAAAAGTAATTCCTTGTCCCCAAGCGGGGCTGAAAGTGACAAGTGAGGACTTTTAGAAAGTCCACCCTTGTCAACATGGGGATTGGAGATAGCCTTGGAGGTATAAAAGTGAATTTTTAATTCACTTTTTGGAAGAATCCAAAGGGTAAGACAAGATTCCACTAAAAGGGGTTTTTGTCCTTTGGGTACGATGTGACATATGTGATGACATGGGGAAAACAAATACATTGGGGGAATAAGTGTGAATTTTTTATTCACATGGGGTAGAGGTCAACCTAAATAATATAAGTACCAAGAAGATTGACTTAAGGACATGCTAGAAAGGGTAAGTGATTAGGATTAGGATTGTGCAAACAGGTGATTAGGCTAATTAATGACGATTAGAGGCAAGTGGCTAGATTTGGAGGATGTGAAATTAATCCTAATAAGGATATAGACATTTTAATGAAAGAATAATTAAATTAATCTATTTTAGTGAAGGGGTTATGGAGGATGTGACAAAGAGAGAGAAAGAATGAATTTAAAATTGAAAAGGATAATTGACTAAATTAAATAAATTGATTGATTTATTTAATTTAGAGAGAAAAGGGTAAATGATAAAGTATTTAATTAAACACTTTTGGGAACCCTAGGGAAAGGAGATGATATTAATTAATATAGATGGATTGTACAAATAAATGATGAGATTATGACCGTATGGAATGGTCAAATTTAGGTATCTACAACAACCATGCAATTATTATGTACATTCTCCTCATAACTACATATTCATACTATTGTATTAAGTATTCTTAATGTATGCAAAACCACTGAAATACACACACACACACACACACACATATTTAAAGCTATACATATGAAAATGTACATAAGTATTGAACCACCAAAAACTAAAACACAAAGAAGGGAAAGAGGATTCCCTAATGAGCTCCTAGGGTTTTTCACCCTAGAAGCTAACTTTAGGATAAATGTTCTCTCTTTCACCTTAATGGTCTTTAGGGTTCTGGGGGGTTCATTCAAAGAAGGGGTTTGATATTGTGTGTTTAGGTGTATCTAAATGCTGGAAATTGAAAAATAGAGGCTAACTATGAATGTAAAACCTATGAAATGTAAAGTGCTAGAAAACACATGAGATATGCAAATATATACAAAATAGCCTAAGAAATATACATTAAACTAAAACAAAAGGTTAGAGACTAAAGTTATGTGCACCTAGAACCTGGTAGATGTTGAAAATATTGTTGATTTTTATATTTAGGCCGAAAGGGACACTTGTGCCAAGCTGGGCGATCAAGTCCTTTTTTGGCAAATTCTCAAAAATTTGTCTAGAGCCCATTTATGCCAAATGGGTGTCCAAAAATTTCAAAATCACAAAATGGCCTATCTAAAGGGACTAGGTCTCCATTCTTGGTGACTTAGTCCTCTTCAGGATTTTTGGAGTTTTCGAAGAGGAAACAAAAGCCCTAGGTTTGCACCCTAGTTCTTCACAGTTTCTCGCTTTCGAAACTTTGATATTCAGGCCTGAGAGTGATTTTTGGTGGATGATTTGACCTTGCAAGCAAGGGGAGGTCTTAAAAAAGTCTTGAATTCCTTCAATGATCTTCAAAGTACCTGAACCTACAATCAGACAAGACAAGAAAGAGAAAAATGGTGATTGTTAGGGATTAGGGGTTTTCCTTAGTCAAACCCCTATTAGGTAACTAAACCGAAATGAATAGAGAGAATGTAATGAAACATGAAACAATGGAATAATGGAGTAGATTACCTTTCCTTTGATGATTGATCTTGTGTTTTTGCAACAATCAGCTCTTGAATGCTTTAGAAATGGTGTCTTGTTGACTTAGAATGTAGAAACCCTATCTTGCTTGTGGAGAAGAAGTGGGTGAGAGATGGAGAGGTGAAAATGGGTGGTGTATAATGAGAAATTACGGTTTTGAGGCTTATTTATGCAAGTTATGCCCTAATTTTCTCAAAATAACCTCATATTGACCGACCTTAGGGTTTTAGAGACCTAATCTCGACAAAAATTAAGTTTAAATTAAAAATTATGCCACATGGGACTAGGTCGCCCAAGGTGGCGACCTAGTCCATGTGCGCATTTTTAAGCATTTTTTAGGGATTAAAATGTTATTATTTGTGTTTTTCGGGATTTTCTTCATAAAAAACACTAAGATAAGATTTGTATGAGGATTAAGGGGTCAATAAGGCATAATTATATATTGATTAAGTGATGAAAAGCCTAGGAGAGTGTGAAAATGTTTTGCAACACCTTACAACAATTTTTCAAAAGGCTTGGAGATATGTAAAAAGGGACTGAAAATGGTCCAAAATCCATAGGCAGAGGTCCAAATGATTGAAAAGTGACAAAGTCATCACTTTTTGGTGACATATTTAGCCCCCACTTTAGTGAGAGGATGAAATTTCTTTAAACTCACACTAAAGTAGCCCAATGGAGATGAAAATTAATGACGAAGAAGAAGAATGGGAAAGAAGAAGGAGGTGGTCAAGCCCCCAAGGATTTGAGATTCTAAGTCAACTTAACATCAGTGCAAAATAAATTCAAGGGTGACTACATTACAAAAAAATAAGATGTATGGGAATGCAATGACAAGGATTGGTGTGAAGAGAATGGAGAAATATGTGCTCACTCTGGGGCCACAAAACATTAGGTTGGACATGGGATGAGAAGTCCCAAAAGGTGAGAAAAATACACACAGTTGGTATGTACTCACAAATGTGGCTATGGGGAAAGTCATGTCGCTTGTTGGGCTTCCCGCTAAACCATAACAAAAATATGCCTCGTGATAAATTTGATAAGGAGCCACAAAAGAAAGTGATGTTTGGAAATGATTATGTTCAAAGGGATTTTGATTTTGTTCGTGCGATGTCTCATCTTAAGGAACATTATAAATAATGTGTCAAGAGAGGAAAAGTGCAAGTGTACTCATCTTTTATGCAAGAGAAGCAAGGGCTCATCTTGTATGCAAAATATGAAAAATGCAGATGTCTCAATCTTGAATAACATTGTGTGTAATGTTTTCAATAGAAGGAATCGTAAGAAGAAAAGAAGATCGCACAATGAAATGTGAGTGGTGATGTATTCCCCCACTTTGAAGAAATTTTGATTCACCGTACTATGAACAATTTCTTTAAAGTAGAGAAGAAGAGGAGGACATGAGAGCTTGTTCGAAAAGCCCTATGTCGAGTCATATGGTTCTGATTAGCTGCATCATGAGAAATGGGTGTATGCCACATGCTATTCAATATTAAGACACGTCATCCACGTTCCAAGATTTCTCTTATATGTTCATGAAAGGTTAACGAGGATTTGAAAGAGACAACGACAAGTGACATATGAGGGGAGAAAGGCTAACTAACCACTTGTCCCCACTTAGTGCAGGGAAAGAGTGAGATGAAAGGGAGGGTGAATTTGTATCAATTAGAGGAGTGAGGTGGCCCCTCATGATGGAGAGAGAAAAGCTCCTTAAGATGTCGTATTGTGTTTCTCAAGTTCCTACACTCGTTAGTTTGATGACCATGAACCGGGTGGAAGGGACGAAAGGAATGTTTGTGGGAACATTTCTTTCGAGTGTGGGGAGGAAGTGAGATCAAGTGGTCTTGGAGGATTCTCAACAAGATGCCCTCTTGATCAAGGGGAGAAGGGGATCCTTTTGTTTGGGACAAGTAAGGGTCTCACTTAGTATGGAATGTCATACCTACACAAGGCTCTATGGTTTTTAAGATATTATACACTCTCTTAGAGGAGTTTGTAACATCGAAATCAAGAGGAGGATGCGAGATGACATTGGAATTGAGTGAAGAATCCTTTGTTGGTTTCAAAGGATCACTATGGAAGGTGAGGTTAGAAGGGGAGGTTGGGATAGAGTTGGTATGAGGGGAAGGTTTGATGATTTCGATGAAAGGACAAAATCCAAGACCATGATGTGTTGATTGCATGTTAGGCTCTATAGGGTTGTGGATTCCTTCTTCGTTAGCACCACAAACTTTTCCACTATAGACAAGTTGCTTCATGATCTCATAACCTTTTTCATAAAGTTTTTTCAACTTCTTTGGATCGGGTGAGGGATCATTGTTTGCATTGGTGGCTAAAGGAGGTGAGGTGGATTCTATTAAAGGATCAACAGAGTCTTGTGTTACAAAGACTACACTACCTTTTGGAGAGTCTTTTTTGTTGGTCATGGAGTCTCCTAGTAAAGGAGGGGAGAAGACTAAGGAACCAAAAACATCATCTAAGGACTTGGGTTGCACAGGTGCCTCTTGTTTGGTTGGTGTGGTGGTGAAGGGTTTGGATTTGTTTTTCTCAAGGTGTAAGACATTGTAAGGTTTAGGATCAGCGTCAATGGTGTACACTTTGTTGTTGTAGATGTACTTCATCTTTCGATGAAGAGTGGAAGGAACACCATTCATTGTATGAATCCATGGCCTGCCCAAAATGAGGTTAGATGAAACAAAATTGGGCATAACATGGATTGATGTGTCTAATGTGGCCACTCCAATGGTAAGAGGTAAATTAATCACACCAATTGGTTTTCTTCTGATGCTGGCAAACCCAGTGAGGGACATGGACGAAGGTTGGATGGTCGATCTATGAATATGGAGCCTATCCAAAAGAGTGAAACTACACACATTGACAACAGATCCATTATCAAAAAGGTTTCACTTGATCCATATGATTTTGTATTGAGATATGATCAGCAAGGATTCAACTTTGTTTTGCACTTCCAAAGGAGGGAGCTCACTTTGGTGGAAAACAATGTCAGCGTTCAAGCCTTGGATCATAGCTACAATGTCATTTGTTTGTGAATTGAAAGGGATAGGAGTTTGTTGTAATGCATATTGCATCATGTTATGATAGTGAGGGGATGCTTGGATAAGGTCCCATAAAGATATTTTTGTGGGAGTATTCCTTAGTTGATCAACAAGGTCATACTCCCTAAGGAAGGAATTGAAGCGAGGGGCAGCAGGACGAATAGGAGGGGATGAAGGTAAAGGTGCTGAGGTTGATGTTTGGGATCGCAGAGTGTTGTGGGTGTAATGTGTATGAGCAATGGTATTATGACTAAATTGCTGCAACACATTAGGCTTAGGTGGGGAGAGAATGAATTAAGGTTTAGGAGGTGGGGAAAGGATGAGTTGAGGTTGAATAATATTAACATCTCCTTGGGAAGGAGAGTCAATGTTATCCATGGTGGGCATCATGATATCCTCCCTAGGAGGAAAGAGGTTAGAAGAACTACAACCCTAATGTTCTTGAAATTCAAGGATTGGTTCTTCTAAAAGGACTTTATCACTAGTAGGGGAATGATCAATGATGGGATAGAGAGGAGAGGGATGGTTAAGAGGGGAGTATTTTTTATTTTCAAAGGTCTCAACCACTTGTTCCATACCATCTACCCTAGTAGGATAGCGTGGAAGAGGGTCATCACATGCTTCATCACAAGGGAGGGAGGAATCAAGAGAAGATTCATTATTATTGTCAAATAAATTACCCCAAAGGGAAGGAGCATGAGGGAAGGGGGGGTCAATAGGCTCATGACCCTTGGTCAAGGTATCCTCTAACACCAAACTACCCTCTTTGCATCGAGGAGAGGTATTAGAAGAGGAGAAAGATTGATCATCATACTTGAGGAGACTAGGTAAGGTAATGTTTAAGAAGGTTTTTATAATTTCATGTTCATTTGTTAAACTATTTTCCCAAAGGGGATGAGGAGAAGAACAAGAAAGACCGTCATGATGCTCTATGATTGTCCTTTCCTTTAACAAGATACCTTCATCACTAGAAGGAGAGGTATAAAAAGATAAAAACATATTATCATCATGATTATCTATGTTTGTATGTACTTCTAACATGCCATCCTCGCAAAAAGGAGAGATAGTAGGTTTTTTATGTTTAGGACAATTATAAACCATTTTGTTTACTAGACTCCCATAACTAGGTAATTTATTGAAAGAATATTTAACATGCTTAAAGAGTTTATAAAAAATATAAAGAAAAAATAAATATATGAAAATGTTTAAAGAATTTACAATGCAAGATAAAGGAGATTCCATTTTTCAGATTGCAAAATGAGGCAATTTACTGATTACACTATCAATGATTTGGAAATGAAACTTTGTAAATGTAAAATTGAAAATATACAATGCATGAAATGAGCTAATTTATGATAATTCTAGTAAAATACACGTAACAGAAACACAAACTATTGATACAAGTGGCTAATGGAACAAAATAGAAGCTCAAAAACAAGGTTTTCAACTCTGTAAAGGGTAGTTTCAGAACCCTGAAGGGACTAATGCATTATTTTGAAAATTTTCAAGAGTTTTGGGCTGATAGAGGTGGTTTCTATATAGGCTAATGCATTATTAATAGAAAAATGCAAAATTACAAATAGATTTAATGTTCTAAGATGCAAAATGCAATGTAAATGTGCTTTTCACTAATGCAAATTTTGAAACCCTTGGATGCACTTTCACTAATGCAAAATGCAATGCAAGCTAATCCTAGGACAATGGTGGACTCAAAAATAGAAAGGAAGGGTGCAAGAAATTTGCGTTCACCAAAATGAACCACCAAAAACTAAAACACAAAGAAGGGAAAGAGGATTCCCCAATGAGCTCCTAAGGTTTTTCACCCTAGAAGGTAACTTTAGGATGAATGTGCTCTCTTTCAACTTAATGGTCTTTGGGGTTTTTGGGTGTTCATTCAGAGAAGGGTTTTGAGATTGTGTGTGTAGGTGTATCTAAATGTGGAAATTGAAAATAGAATCTAACTATGAATGTAAAATATAAGAAATGTAAAGTGCTGGAAAACACATGAGATATGCAGATATATACAAAATAACCTAAGAAATATACATTAAACTAAAAAATAAGTTACAGATTAAAGGGATGTGCACCTGGAACCTGGTAGATGCTAGAAATACTGTTGAGTCTCAAAGGGACACTTGTGCGAAGGTGGGCAATCTAGTCCTTTTTTTGGCAAATTCCTAAAAATTGGTCTGAAACCCGTTTCTGCCAAATGGGTGTCCAAAAATGTCAAGATCACAAAATGGCCAATCCAGAGGGACTAGGTCGCCATTCTTGGCAACTTAGTCCTCTTCAAGATTTTTAGAGTTTTCGAAGAGGAAACGAAAGCCCTAGGTTTGGACCCTAGTTCTTCAGAGTTTTTTGCTTCTAAAACTTTGATATTTGGGCATGAGAGTGATTTTTGGTGGATGATTTGACCTTGTAAGCAAGGGGAGGTCTTCAAAAATTCTTCAACGCCTTCAATGATCTTCAAAGTACCTAAACCTGCAATCACATAAGCCAAGAAAGAGAAAAATGGTGATTGTTAGGGATTAGGGGTTTGCCTTAGTAAAACCCCTTTTAGGTAACTAAACCAAAATGAATAGAAAGAATGTAAGGAAACATGAAAAAATGGAATAATGGAGTATATTACCTTGATTTTGATGATTGATCTTGTGTTGTTGTAGTAATTTTCCCTTGAATGCTTCATAAATGGTGTCTTGTTGACTTAGAATGTAGAAACCTAGCTTGCTTGAGGAGAAGAAGTGGGTGAGAGATGGAGAGGTGAAAATGGGTGGTGCATAATGAGAAATTAGGATTTTGAGGATTATTTATACAAGTTATGCCTTAATTTTCTCAAAATAACCTCATATTGACCGACCTTGGGGTTTTAGAGACCTAAATCCCAACATAAATTAAGTTTAAATTAAAAATTATGCCACATGGGATGAGGTCGCCCAAGGTGGCGACCTACTCCACCTTGGCATTTTTAAGTGTTTTTTGGGGATTAAAATGTTATTATTTGTGTTTGTCGACATTGTCTTCATAAAACACACTAAGATAAGATTTGTATGAGGATTAAGGGATCATTAAGGCATAATAATGTATTGATTAAGTGATGACAAGCCTAGGAGAGTGTGAAAATGTTTTGCAACAAATTACAACACTTTGTCAAAAGGATTGGAAAGATGTAAAAAGGGATTGAAAATGGTCCAAAATTCATAAGCAGAGGTCCAAATGAGTGAAAAGTAACAAAGTCCTCACTTTTTGGTGACACAAGTATTTAAAAAAAAAATAAATTGGTTGTACATAAGTATTTCTATATATTTTTATTTTAACACATTTAATACCAAAAGGAATTAATATGTGTTGAATATATTTGTTCATACATACAATATATAATTAAAATATTTATTCCTATTTAAGAGGCTATATTTTGGGTCAAAACTAAGGTTTGCCTTTTGTTTGAAGCCATTATATAAGCATACCCAAAATAAGATATATTGATGTCATATTATTTGGCATCCAAAAAATTCATCGCCAACAATTCATTGAAGGAAAATTCACCATTAGCAATTCACCACCATCAAAAATTCACCGACGAAATTTTTTCCGCCAAGTAAAATTCACCACCAGAAATTCACCAATATTTTTTAATATATATTTCAAAAACTTGGTGAATTACTGGTGGTAAATTTTACTTGGTGGTGAATGTTTTGTCAGTGCATTTTCCATGGCGGTGAATTGTTGGCGATGAATTTTTCTAGAGCCATATTATGTATTTATCTTTTTTCAAAGAATGGTTTTATGAAAAATATAAAAAATGAGAAAAAAATTTATATAAATAATGATTTAAAGAAACAAAAAGAAAAGGGCTAAGGGAGGGCTAGATAATCCCCAAAACCTATCCACCATTATTGGGTGGGGAGGTCTCACCTCCCTTTCCCTCAGGGGGATGTAACCCTATGGGAGATGTAACCTCCCACATAGGTCACAACCGCCCACACCCTACTCATGTCACCATTTTCTATTTACAACAAAAATAAAGCTAATAAAATTAAAATTAAAATCTATTCTTGTTGTAGCTAAAACATATGATGATTTTCTTCATCATTAGCTTAAAATATTCAATCTATACAATTTATTACTAACGACAAACCATAATTATAGAAAAACAAATATAAGAAGTGTAATTAGGGCTAAAATATTAAAGTTAATGCAATAAAGCATATAAATGAAACCCTAATAAATAATGAAGCACAAATGAGCATAAAGATATAAAGCATAAAACAATATTACCAAATCTTCATGCCACCACTGATTCACCTCCATTGCACTTCTCCATTTTGCTTGAGTATTATAATTTCCCTCAGATTTGAGTGTACAATAATAAGCCTATGACAAGTGACTAGCAAAATATTTAAAATTGTTGTCTCACACTAGCAGCATATAGTTTCATAATATGTGTAGATTTGTCCCCATGACAATGACAATGGTAAGGTATTTTATACAAAAGACAATTTTGAATGAAGGGCTAAGATTGAAAGCCAATAAGATTTCTTAATCAATGGCCAAGAATGAAAGATGTAGTATGGACTAGGGTTAGGGAAAAATTAGGGCAAATGATAAGGATCGACGGTCAAGATTAAATTATAAATAATTTAATCAAGGGTGGAGGTTGAATTATAAGATAATTCAATCAAGGTCTAGGATTAAATGAGATGTCAAGAGATAAGATTTGATGTGGAAGATAAGATTGGCACTGATAAAGAGGTCATAGGAGAAACTAAATAATAAAAATTATTTAATTTAGGCGACCAATGAATAATTAAATAATAAAGATATTATTTAATTATAGAAGAATGTGACAAAGGGAATCTTTTGAATTAAATAATGATTTAATTCAAAATTCAAGAGAATGAACCAAATAAAATTTATTTAACTTAGGAGAGAAAAGGCTAATGAATAATTAAATAATTAAAAATAATTATTTAATTATAGTGGAAAGTGGAAAAAAATTAAATAAATAAGAATTTATTTAATTAATCAAGGAGGAATAAAGATAAAATAAAAAATAGAAAAAATGAATTAATTAAATAATTAAAATTATTTAATTAATAGAAGAATTATGAATTTAGAAAGTAATTAAATAATTAATTATCAAAGACAAAATGGGAAATGATGGAGAATTATGAAATCGCAAGCCTGGGACAATTTTTAGTGTCTACAAGAAGATATAAACATGAGTGTTGCATACTATTAAAAAAAATAAAGAGGAAAAATGTTGCAAATAGAAAATTAGATTTGTAGTGGGTTGTGATGAATAAGAGCCATGGAGAAATATTTCTTCCCTCTCTTTCTTCCCAACTCCCAAACTTGCAAAGAACAAATGAGAGTCAAATAGAGTGAAAATAATATTTAAGGCTTTCTTATGGTTAGGGTTAGTATATAGTTTCCTAAAGATCTATAGGCCAATTTTGAGTCTCATCCAAGGGATGAATTTTTTTGCTCATTCCTTAAGAATACTAATTGATCCTTTTAAATTTAAAATTTAGGTTAGAGGTAGGAAATATGAGATTAGGGTCCTTGAATTTAAGTTAAGACTTAAATTTGTTGAAGTTCATTGCAGCGTCAGGTGAATCCTTCCAGACAATAATGATAAATTAATTAATAGCTAATTGGCTATTTAATTTATAAGTTTTCGATTTGATGAAGTGTCATGAATTTTTGAGAAGGCTCCTCACTATTATTTATATAATTAATAATTGATAATTTATTTAATGGGGTCGACCTTGAGAAAATCTTTATTTAAATAAAGAAATATGATTTTAATTAAGGGTTGACCTAATATGAATAAATGCATTTTTTTACTGAGGTCGACCTCATTTGTGAAGAGGTGTCAACCATTGCATTGTTGTGTATAAATACAAGTTCTCATTCAGTCATTTGATCAATCAAGTTCATTCATCATAATTTGCATTTAGTGAAGAAGTTCAGGTCTGAGCAGCAAACCATTATCCTCTACCTGCGGATCATCGTACTGTAGCAGCAAATCATCATTCTTGAGCAACAAATCATTCTTTAGCAGCAGATCATTGCACTGTAGTAGCAGATCATCATTTTGTAACAGCAGGTCGTTATTATGTAGTAGCAGATCTATTTCAAGGAGAAACAAATTCACTTGTATCTGCATCTAAGAGAAGGGCTTATTATTCATTGTATCAATATTGGCATTGTGTTGTGCCTGAGTTGTAAGCATACTTTTTCTCTTACTGCTGCAATATTTAAGAGATATAATTGCTAGGTTTTTCTCCCTCAAGAGGAGGGTTTTCCTAGGGTACCTTGTGGTGTTGATTGTCTCATGTGTTGCATTTTCTGATTACTTCATGTTTTAAGATATCTGATCATGAAAAACTAACATGGTATCAGAGCGGGTTTAAGAAGATCTAGATCATATTTCATTTAATCAGCAATATCCTCCATTATTGTTCACATTTTAGTCACATCTACCTTATCGTCAAGATGGTGAATGGACTCAAGGTTGAGGATAGACTTGAGAGAGCAACAAACTTCACATCTTGGAGATTTAGAGTTATGCTCGCCCTGGAGGAAAATGAATTGGCTAAGTTGGTGGAGAGAAGTATCCCCGAGTCTACTGATGAGGGAGAGAAGATTCAATGGAAGAAGAAAGATACCAAGGCAAAGAAGATGTTAGTTGATTTAGTGAAGGATCGTATTTTTCTAATCATCTCTAAGTTTAAGAAAACGAGATAAATGATTAAGGCTTTGGAAGAGATGTATGAGATCAACAACATAAGCTGTGCACTTTCATTAAAGAAACAACTTCATCATGTCAAGATGATGAAAGGGGAAACTGTCATTGCTTACTTCATGAGGATCACCAAGTTGAGAGATAAACTCTCTACTATTAGGCATATTGTTTATAGCAAGGATTTGACCATGTTGGTCCTCAATGGTCTTCCTTCATCTTGGGAGTCATACATTCAAGGTATAAGTGCAAGATCGAAACTTCCCAAGTTTGATCATTTGAGGGTAGATTGTATTCAAGAGGAGACTAGGTTGGCTATGAGAGGTATTGGTCGAAGCTCTACAAATGAAGACATTCATGTTCTTTCCACTCAATCTTTGAAGAAGGAAGGAAAAGGAGGAAAGAAAGGATACTTCAAGAGGAATATGGATAAAGTCTCTAATGATGTTCTCGCATTTCAAAAGAAGAGGGATCTCTCTCATGTTCAATGTTTTAGATGTGACAAGTTTGGTCACTATGCAAAGGATTGCCCAACCAGGCCTAATCAACATGCTTCATTTGCGGATATGGATAAGATCTCTCCTCAAAATGATTCTAAGGAATTTCTATTCTAAGTCATGGGCCTATATTCAAGCCGTGAAGTTTGAATACTGATTTGAGCGCAAGAGAAGCATATCGTACTGTGTTGACCCATCAAAATATTTAAGAGATAACTATTCTTTGTTTTGATTGTAATTACCCTTTTAGGCTAAAATTCAGTTTGCTGAGTTGTGCAAATCTGACATTATTTACTTGGATTACGTGTGACCAGTAAATAGTGATCACTACGATAAGATTCTTTAGAATTAAGAATTATTCATTGAAAGTTGTTTCATGCTAATTTCTGAGTGTGACTCTAAAAGAAAAGGAGAACTAAAATTATGATTATGATTGATTTTCTATATGCATGATCTATGATTTTGTGTAGATTTTTTTTGTTATGCCGAGATTAGATCTTTCGAGAAAATGGAAGAAAGACATGTTAGAATCAACAAAGATGAATTAATTATCTAGGATTACTCTAGAGATCCCGATTTGAATGAAATAACAATTGCATGGTTGAATAATGTTCATGAATTTTAATGTAGTTATTAAATTCATGCTATAACATTGAGATAGTCAATCATGTATGCTTCTACCAATGGTACTTCGGTTTGAGATAGTTGAGTTCCATGAACTATTAGTAATCTCTTCTTAATGCTTTCAGGACAGATCAACAAGCATAAGAGATTTATTTCAAGAAGATCTTGATGCATCCTATAGGTTGAAGAATGGAGACACTACTTGTAACCATGAGTCTAAGTGAATAAATGAAGACATCTCTTCGAAGAGTAAGAATTAATCTTTAGAGGGAGTTATATGACTCACTGAGAATAAGTAAGCATTGCAATGTTGCAAGGCTAGATACTAAATCCTTGAAGCACCTCTTCAGCAGTTGAGATCTGAATTGCTCTAGTCAGTCAACCTAGATTTAACATCAGTAGCTCTGCAAACCTATTCATAATAGAGCGATATGGGATGAGGTCAAAGAGGACAACCCTGAATCTCTAGAGAGGTGTGCACTGGAAACCAATTATCTAAGGAAAGCATTGGAGGCAATCTTGGACGATGAGGTCAAGAGGTTGATGTAAGAGCTTGAAGATTCAGAGGGAGCCTATTGAACCTAAAGAAGATGGTTGTGTTTCTAATCAGAAGAGTACCTCTAGATGTTGTTTCAATTGAGTTTCACATTGATATCCTGGTGTAGCAAGAAGCAATCTTCTATGGCACTGAGTACAGTAGAGGTTGAGTACATTACAACTTGTGTGGTAGCTTGAGAAGCAGTGTGGCTTCAGAAGCTCCTTCCAGGATTGTTTGGACAATCATTGGAGCTGACTGTCATCCATTGTGATAATCAAATCTTTGAGAAGCTTTCTATCATTCTAGTGTTTCATGACATAACTAAGCATACCACTATATCAGAGATATGGTATTGAGGAAAGAAATTCAATTGAGGTATATCAACACTGATGAGCAAATGGCAAAAATTCTTGCTAAGCATCTCTTCAAGATAAAGTTTGTGTACCTTTGAGACAAGCTTGGTATGGTGGAGAATCAAGCCCTAGCTGAGAAGGAGTCTCAGTATCAGTGATCCTCTTTAATGCCTTTCTCTATTGAGAGAGATTTGAGGTGTAAGCCCTTGATAATGCATTTCTGTTCGTTAGAGATATTTGAGGTGCAAGCCCTTGTTAATGCATTTCTCTCCATGAGATAATTTCAAGGTGAAAGCCCTTGTTTCCACCCTCTAGGAGAGCGAGCCATGGTGGATGTTATGTGTGTGACTCCATGACAACATCACGTGAGGGATTCCGTGATGATTCACTTGTACTTGTGTTACACCCTCTGGGAGAGCCATGGTGAAACATCATGATGAGGTGACAACATCACATTAAGTGATGAACACTTGTACATACCATAGATGGGTGTAGCCATAATGGTTGATATCACGATGAGGTGATATCTTTCCTTTCCACATATGGGTGTAGGCATTGTGGTTTACATCACGATGAGGTGATATGTCTTATGTAGCTAGAACTATCCTCCCTAGCTGAGAGGGAGTGTTGAATTTCATTGCAGCATTAGGTGAATCCTTGCAGACAATAATGATAAATTAAATAATAGGCAATCGGCTATTTAATTTATAATTTTTTGATTTGATGAAGTGTCTCAAGTTTTTGAGGAGGAACCTCACTATTATTTATATAATTAATAATTGATAATTTATTTAATGGGATTGACCTTGAGAAAATCATCATTTAAATAAAGAAATACAATTTTAATTAAGGGTCGACCTATTATGAATAAATGCATTTTTTTTATTGAGGCCGACCTCATTTGTGAAGAGGTGTGAACCCTTGCATTGTTGTGTATAAATAAAAATCCCCATTCAGTCATTTGATCAATCATGTTCATTCATCATAATTCACATTCAGTGAAGAAGTTTGGGTCTGAGCAGCATACCATTATCCTGTAGCAGTAAATTATCGCATTGTAGTAGCAAATCATCATTCTTGATCAAAAGATCATTGCATTGTAGCAACAGATCATCATTATGTAACAACAGGTCATCATTCTGTAGCAGCAGATCCATTTCAAGGAGAAAAAAATTCACTTGTATTTGAATCTAAGACAGGTGCTTATTATTCATTGTATCAATATTGGCATTGTGTTGTGCCTAAGTTGTAAGTAGATTTCAGTTCTTAGTGCTGTAATATATAAGAGATATAATTGCTGAGTTTTTCTCCCTCAAGAGGAGGGTTTTCCCAGGTTATCTTGTGGTGTTCATTGTCTCATGTGCTGCATTTTCTGATTACTTTATGTTTTAAGATATTTGATCATGAAAAACTAACAGAAGTTACCTTTAGAATTAAATTAAAACCTTATAACCTATTGTATTATGAGTTGGGACCTTTGGAATTAAATTTACTTCTTTAATTAAATAAAGGATAAGACCCCCCCCCCCCCCAATTAGTTCTATAGTGCCACCCTAAAACTTAGATAAAATTATAAAATTAGAGCTAAATGTATGAATTGAGACCTTAAAACAATATAATTAAGTATCATATCTATAATATTATAATGTTTTATTTCTATTAACAAGCACCGTTTTAATTAATCACCACTTGATAAAAAAAATAAATTAAATCAAATCTTAAGAAATTTAATACATTAGTCCATCTTTATGATGAGTAAATTTGTGAATTGATCTAGTTACTTTCATTTATCAATTATTCAATTACAATGTTGAGACTTATTTGCAATGTTAGATGGACATAGCTTTCTTTGTGCAAACCAGATGAAATTGGGTTTAGAACACATATAAATGTTTTATCTTACTTGAAGTATAACATCATCATAACCTAAACATAAATATTTCTTTAGCTAGACTATCAAAGATGAGAAAATCATCGCTCTTATAATATTTCAACCAATACTTAATATTAGTAGGCATAATTAGTTACCTACAATTGATTAGAGATTATTTTCTAAGGAAAATAGCTAACTAATTAACATATAAAGATACATTAGCTATAGGTGGATTATGTCTATGTCAATAAGATTGGTTTGAATTGTGTGATTATTTAATGAAATATATTTATTTTTTATGCTTAATGATCATTATGTTTGGTGAAATATTTTATGAAATTATTAAATCAAATTTGAGAACAAATCTCACGAGGAAGTCAAATAGATAAGGTTTAGAAAAAACCAGTAATTATTTCCCTTATCTCATAATCCCTTCAAATGATCTCAATAATTTTATTTTTAATCAAATTTAAAATAAAGAGTTAGAGGATTTGATTTGATTCTTCTTATTCTTTGAAGTATTAGAATAAATTAATGAAAGCAATTTAAAGTGCTATTAAGTTAGTTGCTTAAAATAATATTGTATTATCATGAAAAAAATTAGTGAGTTGAATGTAAAATAAAAATTGTATTATGTGTACGTGTAAACTGTGAGCATGCATATCAAAAGTTTCAAATAAAAACATTCTTTAAATAAGATAAATACAACACGTCCTTAGAAAACACTGGTGAAAGAGGCGGAGTTTAATCGTATGAAACGTTTACAGGAAAGTTTACGTTCCCATCCAAACGATTTGTTAAAAATGTCATTTTCTAAAAGAAGAAGAATTGCAATAATACACGAAACAATGCTGAGAGATTAGCTTGAAGACGAGCAACAGAAAATCGAAGGAGACATGGCAAACAATGTTAATTAAGTAAAAATGCAACATTGCCGGAAGATTACACTTTGCCCACGGCTTTCTTAAGCTTCCCTTAAATCATATATCATGTTTTTCGCCCTCTTCTTAGCATGTTAATACTTCTCCACGTTTTCAAATGCCACTTTCAAATCAGCCAAAAGTATTCAAATTCAACTTTGGCTCTTTTTTTACAGCAATTTATTTGGGACGTTGTCTATTTTTAACTAACGTTTTAGGGTCGCATCATCAAATATGATGTCACATCAGTATGTTTTTCGTTGAGGTATCCAAAATGGATGGAAAAAAGTGAGATCTATAGTTGTGCACTAAGTCACGTTTTATTGGTGTGTTGATGTGACATCACATGATTTGTTGCTTTTGTAAATCTTAGGAATATATTTCATTCAATTATGGGTAATCATCATCAACACTAACAACTTTAAAGTCACAACTATTGGTCCAATATTGCTAAAAATGTTGGGCATTAAACCAACAAATGCTATAACAACTATTGGAAGATGCTCAAATACTAGGTCCTCTCCCCTAACTATCACACCTTCTTTCGATATTAATGATCTTTGTTTTGATAACACATTTATTTTGTTTCCTTTCCATATATACGTATTTTCCCTTGCTTTATTGCATCACATGCTAAGCATATTACATGGTCTTTTTCATACAATTTTATTTCTATTAATTTTGATCTATTTGTTATTTACTACTTTGCATGTACATTTTTAATAGAATTTTTACTTTTTATTCCACCATTTTATCATTATTATACTTAATATTAATAATTGACTATTGCAAGAATAATATGAAATTTGAGTGGGAAAGTATTAGTTCAAGAAAATCAAAACATAATTATTAAAAAGGATGGACTTGAGAGATGCTTGGTGATGACAAAGGTTAAGAAGCATTAACTTCAACATTATGTTTGTGGTTGCATTTATCTTTACAAAAATTTAAGTGTATTTATTACATGCTATATTTTATATAATATAAATTTTTAAAAATATTATTATGATTATATTTATATTTTATTTTATATTAGAAACTATTAATTAAAAATATAGTATGCAATTAATAAATGATATATATTTTATAAAGTAAAAATTGAATTATATATAATATAATTATATTAATTATTGTATATAACATTAAATATTATATATATTATATTATATTTTATAATAAAAACTATTAAATAAAAATATAAAAATATAAAATTATTATAATTAATAATTAATATTCTATAATTAAGGGGATTTTGGACATGGTTGACAAAATATTGTTGCACCATCTCAAATGAGGCACGTAGATTTGAGGAGATCTAACCCATGTCGATGGTTCTTTCAACAGGTTGTACTATGCAGCAACTAGGTGTGCCCTTATTTTCTAATTTCATGCAACAAAATCTTCCTATCACGGCTTCAAGAGCCATCTGAGAGAGGGAATCCAATTTTTTTAAAACTCTTTATGCCTCTTCGTACACATGCAATAGTCTAACTCTTCCACGTAGCTTGAATATACCTCCTATATAGTCTTTGATTTGGTCAACTAAATCCTTCATGTGGAGGCCTATTTCAACACATATGCAAGCATATGGCATTATCACTTGCCACCCACTTAAAACTCCCTTCTTTGGTGGTTTCTCTGTAGTGTAGTAAAATGCATATCCTTGTATTTTCACACTTGTTTGGGCCCACCTTATTTTATTTATCATTCTTTATGGCTTAATTGGTCCTATTTTGTGTCCACAAGCCCTATGAATTACATCTTTCTTTTGGATAATCCTGACATTCTCCAATGCATACATGTTATTCTAATGATTTTGATTTGTGTGTCCTTAATTTTTGGTCGGTATTAAAATTCCATATAGGGTGTCTTTGTCCCCTCGAGGTCTCGGGACACTGATTTTGAGGCATCTTAATTGGGCCCCTTTTTGGTGTTTCTGACCCAAGTTTCATCACTTGGGACTAAGACTCCACCTAGGGCATCTTAGTCCTCCTTGAGTCATTTTTAGGATTTAAATTCAAATTTTGGTGGGATTTAGCCTCCTTCATTAAATGAATTCATATTTCAGCTTGGTGTGATATAAATTCAAGATATTAAGCATAGATAAGTATAAATACAATGTTCATTCATTAATTTTCATCCTAAGCAATCCAAGTCTTTTGTGAGAGAATTCATCATAGCATAATTGAGTTTACAAGAGCATTCAAGAGCAATTCATCAAGCATTTGGAGCCATCATCAAGATTCAAGCATCATATCAAAGGTTATTCTTGCATCATGTGTGTTGTTGTGCTAACATTTGTGATGTAGGGTTTTGATCCAAGAAAGCAAGAAATTCAAGATTTATCAAGCATTTCAAGATCCATATCCATTGCAATCATTTCACACAATTTTGTAGACTTTACAAGGTTTTGGTGAGTTGTAGCATTGCATGTTGTTCATTCAACATTTCATTCATTATTTCTTTTTTCATTTCAAGTTTTAATTACCGACAAGGGGTTTGACCAAGGAAAACCCCCATTCACTAACAATCAACATTTTTTTCCCCTCTTGTCTATTTATGTTTGCATATTTAGGTTGAATACTTGAAGATCACTTGGAGTGAAAAGTTGTCAAAGTTGCAAAGTTCCATTCAAAATTTTTCATCTTCACGAAAACTCACTTATAGCTCAAATCCATAAGTTTCATAACTTGAGATCTAAAAAGAAGCCAGTGCAGACCTTGGAGGTCAGGACCACATTCAGAATTTTCAAAAATTTAGAGTGAGACTAATATGCCACCTTGGGAATCTTTGTCCTCCCAAGCATATGTTTGGAGGATTCCTTCCGATCCAATTTTGATATCTAAAGATTTTTTATTTTCCCCAAAAAATAGCAGTGGGACTAATACACCATATTCAATGTTTTAGTCCTCCAAGGGATATTTTGATAGCTTCTTTACATTTGTAGAATCCTTACATCATCTCCAGACTTCCTAGGTACACATTTCCTAACTTGGTGTTACATAATTTCATTATTTGCATATCTCATTTAGCTTATTTTAGGTCATTTTGCATATCACATTATGTTTTCCAACATTTGTCTTTTCCAAGCATTTATTTGGTTGTGAACCCCTTGAAGATGAAAAGAACCCCTTCCTAGGTCCTACTAGTTGTGAATTGATTCAACATGTGAGGTTGATAGTCAATCCAATTAGGGCTCTTAGGACATAATTGAATGACCTAGATATAATAGGAGGGTAAGGAGGGTAACCACCCCACTCCCCTATTTTATTTACGGTTCATTTTGGTGAACCTGACTTCTTTGAATGTTCTTCTTCTTTTGATTTGGATTCCTTTAGAGTCCTAGACCTAGATTACATTCATTGAAGTTTGCATTAGTGAAGGTGCATCTAGGGTTTCTTGCATCTTGCATTAGTGAAATTACATTTAGGGTTTCCTATTTTTGTATTAGTGAAAATGCATATAGATTACATTTTTAATTTTGTGCATCATTTCATTTCATTGAAAATATAAAAAGTGCACTGTTCATTCTCTTAATTGCATTTACAAGCATTGATATTGTATTGAAAATTGAAAAATTGCATTCAATCTTGCATTCAATTGCTTCTTAGTCATTGTTTTTCTATACATCCATTTGCATAATTTCCTGTTTCCAAACATCAGGTCCCTGAGTAGGAAACTTGAGAATGTTATTATCGAACAAAAAATTGTTGTTTTTCTCAAAAAAACCTCTGTTAGGACTAAAACACTCTTCCTGGTGTCTTAGTCCCTTTTAGGTTTTTTTTATCAGAATCCTTTCTCTACTGTTTGTTGTCCATTCCACTCCCTGAAACTTCAAAATCTCACCAAGAGGACTAAAACGCCCTTATTGGTGTCTCAATCCCTATTGAATTTGACTCTCAAATTTTCAAGGTTTGAAATTGCTTTTTTTTTGTTTATGTGGGCTGCCTTCAGTTTTTAGTTTCAATTTCCAAAATTGTTTTTATTCCAATTTATTTCATTTCAAGTGTAATTGCAAGCATAGTATATTGTGTTCATTGCACTTTCTAAGGTTTATTCCTTGTATGAGTTGTAGTACTTGGTGTCCTACTACTAATACTATGGTTAGATGAAGTGCGAGACTCATGGCATCCCACGATAAGACACTCATTATGGATCTTGGGTTATCAGGCCCTCTTACTTCTGGTGTTGGAACTAGTTCACTAGGTATGGACCATACCTTTGAAACCTCTTTCTCCATGCTTACCTTACCTACAAGTGTTATTCCAAGTGTTCAAACAATGGTTGATCATATTACTCAATAAATCATAATGAAAATGCATGAAGACCTAGCCCATTTACAAGATAGTGTGAGTACTGATAACATTTCCAACATTGTTATACCTACCATATATAGTATTCACCACATGATGGAAAGTGATGAAGGACTAGAATTTGTACATAACATAGCTCAAATCTTTGGAAAACATCTTCCTTCCACCACTAATGGTGCTCAGACTTCAAACAATGTGCAAGGAGGAAATCAAACTCCTTCGTATTCAACCATAGCATCCATTCCCACCTATACAACTCCTCAAGTGAGAAGAATGATACAACTAACTAGTAATATCCTTCCTACCTCAGAAATTTCCACTACTGCTCCTTATGCTTATGTGGCATCTAATCTCATACCTCCTCCCACAAGAAATCCATTCATTTTTCCTTTCAACACATATACACCACCACCATATTCACCTCCATCTCACACCACAAGAAATGATAAATCATTAACCACCTTTTACAAAGCTTTTCATCCCTTCAACATCAAGTTTCTACCATAAATCAAAATCAAAATGGTCCACCTTCATACTATGTCAAGAGTAACACATTATCCCTGGAGATATTGAGAACTTCGATGCCACAAGGTATAAAGATCCCTAGATTTGATAAATATGGAGGAAAGGCAGATCCTAAGAATCATTTTAATTCCTTCATTGCTTTGTGTAGTGAATTTATCCTTGAGGACAAAATTTTGGCTAAACTTTTTCCCCGATCCTTGAAAGACATTTCCTTGGACTGGTTTTCTATATTATCAAATAACCCAATTCCTTCATTCAATGAACATGTTGAAGCCTTTATAAACCATCTCCAAGTGCACATGGTTCCTAAAATGATATTGGCTGATTTGGTGCATGAAATGGATCCTCTTGATTCTCACCTCATGTGTGTGTGCCTTGATGCACACCCTTTCTCAATTTCTTGTACATCTTTTGGATTTAATTTTGTGTCTAAATTCCTTGCACACTCTTGTGCTTGATTTTAGCTGGTCTAATATATCTCTTAGCATTAAGAGGGACTATGAAATTGTTATTCTAATTCGACTAAATACAATATTTGACATTGTTCACTTGTGATTATTTTTTATCTCCATGATCTCTTAATTATTGTAAACTATACTTGTGTAAGTGTGAATAAGTAAACAAAAAGTAAACACTTCTAAATACGACATTATATCAAGAGAATTAATAAAAAATAGTCTAATTGAAACAAAAAGACTATTGAAAGTGTCATATTGCTCTCTATCTCCAAAGATCTATCAAATCATTGTGGCTCTCAGATCGTATAAGCACTTATGACTGTTTAAAATGGAAATTTGAAGAATAAGAATGATGGTAAATATAGGAAACTTATCCTATATGATGATTACTAAACTAAATTGACATGAAACTGATAAATCAAAGCTACAACAAACTAAATGCAACCATGATTATGAATAAAAGCTATGATACTATTGATGCTATGCTTTATTGCTTGATTTCTTTCCTGCAAAATAAGATTGCATAAACTTGGGATTTTCAATCCATTTCCTGTAGAATGAAGTTGTATTTATAGATTTCTCGGCAGTAGGTTTGCACAGGGCAGCAAACACAGGCCTGGATTCAATTTGGAGGATCGAATGGTGAGAGATGGATGAGATGGAGAAGATTGTGGGAAGGGTTCTTACCCATGAAAACACCAAGCAAGAAGATAGGAAGGATTGTTGGAAGAGGATTGAGTGATGGATTCAAATTTGTCTCCAAATCTTCCCGTGAAGATTGAATCAATTAATTTAGACATAAATTAGACATATAATATCTAATTTGGTAGTTGAGGAAATAGAGGAATTTGATTTATGCCTTTATTTAAATATTTTGATTTATTTAAATTAGCAAAAGGGAAATAAATAATTTAATAAAACAAACTATAACAGTTGTTTATTAAACAAGAAGTGAAGGAAATGATAATTAAACAATAAAGTGTTTAACCTTTGTTTAATTTATTTAAAATTGAATGATGTGATAAAGATAAAATAGAGGAATTGATAATTAAATAAAAAACATTATTTATTTTTGTTTATTTAATTAAGATGAAATAATATGAGAATTAGAAGAATTTAAATAAGAATTTAAACATGACCTATATAAATAAATATTTATATTTATTCAATAGTAGAGGAATTTAGGATAATTAATCAAATAAATCGTATTTAATTAATCGGATTCTCCAGACTAATTTTAGGTGTATACATTTTGCCCCTCTTTGAAGTGATGTGTTTACGCATTGCTTCAAATAAAATTTTGTTGTTGCTGCTAGTATCGACGAAATTTTTGTAGTATGCCCTAGACATGCCCCAGACATTGATTTTCAGGTGATTGATGATAATATGCCCCCTTGGTAGATAAATTCATGATTTTTTGATTTTTTTGATTTTTTGAAATTTTTTATTTTTATGATTTTTAAATTTGATTCTCTGATGATTTGATGGTGAAATAATTTATCTCCCGATAAAGAATGTAGAATATTGCCCCTGCTTTGCCTCCTTGTGTTTGATGATTTTCGATCATGTCAGCCTTTGATTTGATATTGATTGTTGATCCTGATAGGCTAGAAGATTATTGATTGATTGATTGAGCTCATGATAGGTGAGGATCAATGATAGATTGAGTGATAGGCTGATTCATTGATAACATTTCTGATTTGTGATATGTTATGATTATAGGAGGATTTTAGAGTTCTTCCCAAAGGTGTGGGACATGATTCTGCATCTCACAGAGGCTGATATGGATATCATTAGTTGATGTGGAAAATATATAATGTAGATGCAAAACTAATATGAATGCAATCTAATTTAACCATTCAAATCTACATATGCAAGCATTGGCATCTTAACAATCCATTTATCATGTTTTTTTATCATCATTGAGCTTTTAAAATGTTGAAAGTGAGTACAAGAATCAATGGTATGAGTTAGACCATGATGACCTAAGTACTACTTCCATGATTTTTGATATTGCAAGTGAACACAAGCAGCTAGGTATAATTAAACCGAGATGACCTGAGCATTTCTTGCATAAAACAGGCATAAAAATTAACCACTTTCCTATGTGAAATAGAATGTCATCCATGATACTTTGTAGAGCACTTCCCACGACAATTCACTCAGTAATTGTGATTAATTCATAGTCAGCCGACAAAGAAAATACCATTCTCCTTCCTTGCTTCTCTAGTTCAATACATCATTGAAATGCTCCAAAGAAATAATAACCAAAAATAAAATAAAAACAATGCATCTACCTTTTACTTAAAGTGTTTCAATCATTATTCAGATTAGATCATCCATCCTGATTTGATTTTTTTTTTTTTTATGATATTTTTGTTTTTTTCTGTGATTTTGGATCAAACCTAACCTAAAGACCTATCCTAGGGGCCTCGGGGACTGATCAAAGATGAGCCTTTCCTACGTTTTACACGTAGAGACCACGTAGTTTGACTGGTATAGACTCATGTTTGTGACCTTTTGAATTTTTGAGACTAACTTTTTTTGACTTTTTTTTTTGGATTTTCTAATGTGATACGGATGTTCGAAGTGTTTTTGATGGTGATTGATGCTCCATGTTGGGTTTTGTTTCGATCATTTTTTTTGTTGCATTTGTTTCCTTAATGTTTTTCCATTTTGTTAAGCTTGATGTGTTATTGCCTCTAGTGAGGTCAGGATTTTTCCCCCAAGCTAGGGTGAGACATGACCACATTTTCCAGGATATATAAATGAGATTTTATTGCACATTTTTCAGATTTTATGATTTTTTTGGTATTTTTCAAGATATTTTAAGATGAAATGAGATGATATGCCCGATTGAAGGAACAAGATGCCCTACAATAGGGGTAATGCAACCATGGATAAATGATAGATCAAAATGAAAGATTCACTACAAAACATGTCACACAAGCAAACATATCTCTTGTCAAAATATGATAATGGTTGATTGATTCCATAAGACATGATGATGATAAGATTGATGATTGTTGATGATTGGTAGACCAAAGATAGGAGGATTAGATAAAGTCTTACAACTAGGCTTAAATATGATTTGCATGATAAGATTCCAGGTTGCAAATGGACATGATGACATGGATTTTGATAAGCTAGAAGATATGGAATGGAAGAAAATAAGGATAAAAATAATGAATGGGATGATCAAGATCAACTAGATAAGATACAGACACAAGGCTCAAGTATTTTTCCCCTATTCCTTATCAAGACCAAGGAAAGGAAGAAATGATGTATTTAGTAAGAATGATGGAATATGGATAAGATGAAAGATATGGTATGGAAGATATGGATAAAACGTATAGGATAAGATATATAATGTTCAAGAATATCCTTAGACTTGTCAAGATCAAAGGTGGAAATGTAAGGAATGAGCATAGAAAGTATAATGACCATGAATGATAAAATGGATGAAACTTGTCCCTAAGTGTAGAGTGCACGAGGAATATGGAATATAGGATATGGATGATAGGGAAATGGAGGAAGGAATTAAGAATAAAGTTTCACAAAAAAATATCCCTCTAATAAACCATAGGAATTAGATGCCTAAATGTTGGCAGATTAATGATTTGATTGAATCATCTAAGAACTTATGCAAAGCTTTGGATTAAAGGAGAATGATGGGGGATGAATGTTGGATAATGGATAGATGGAAAGGATGGCAAGATCAACATTGGCACACACCTTGAAGGGTGGTGGAGTGATGGAGGAAAAATGGATTTGGAAGGTGATAGGGTATTAGATGGAAAATTGGAGGAAGCTTTTGGATTAACAAATTTGGATGCCAATTTAGATTTTATTGCTTCTATGAGACTTTTCAGAATGCACATGTCTTTTGACTTTGATTGTTTCTTTGTGGGCCTTTGTTGCCTTTGAAATTTTTATTTTTGATTTATGGACCTTTGTGGTCTTTGAAAATTTCCTTTTTGATTTGATGGGCCTTTGTGGCCTTTTGAAAATTTCTTTTGATTTATGGACCTTTGTGGTCTTTGAGATTTTTGCTTTGTTGGGCCTTTGTGGCCTTTTAGATTTTTCATTTTATTTTGGATCAATTTTTCTTTTATTTTTGCATGTCTCTTCGAGGAGACATGTTGATCCTTTGATACATGTGGATTTTGATATAGAAGCTTTGGATATTTGGAACCCAAATTGCTTCCAAGAGCAATGGGACAGGTGGATTGAGATGAATGATATGGAGGTATTATGGATGAGTTAATGTGGGTAGAATTTTGAAAGGGCATCAAGGATGTGTCTCTTTGTTGTTCTTGAGAAATAGGATATGGACCTAGGATAGAGGGAAGTTTTGATGGACTAGGATGAAGACATAGGATAGATGGTATGTTTGGAGGATTAGGATGAGGACCTAAGATAAATGGCAGGTTTGAAAAACTACAACACTTAGGTGTATAACCAAGGCCGTGGTGATATGGCTTTCTTTGATCAGAAGGGGGTTCTAGGATACCTTGTTCATGAAGGCCTAATCCTTTTCCTTTGTAATTCATACTTTGACATATACGTTTACCAATGGGATATGTATTGTTTGTGAAACAAGATGTGAGTCCATTTTGGGGAGGATATGATATGAATGAGAGGATAGGTGTTGGAAGTAAACCAGAATGGATAAAGGTGGAGGATCCCAATTTATAGGTGTGGGGTTCATGGATAGATTGAATAGGTGTGATAGGTGTGATAGGATCTTGACATGGGGATGATGGGCTGTTTTGATCTTGACTTGGAAAATTATTATGAGGTGTAGGAGAGGAGGTAGCTTTCCCTTTATTAAGTATGTAATCATTATGAAGTGGTATGAAAGGAATATCTTGATTATGAGAAGCATAAAAATCTTCATGGGATGAAAGGCTATCCTTGAATGGAAGCATATCTTTATCTTGATGAGGAAGGGAATCATGATATTTTGTAGAAAGTATGTCTTGATCATCAGTTGGTAAGACATCATTAGATATGATGGAAGAAATATCATGCTCTTGTGATGTAATAGAATCATGAGATGGTATGGATTGATGAGATGACGTGGAAGAAGGACCTAGAAGGATACTTGTCTCTTGAGATGGAAGGGGATTATTTTGGATGAAAAGTGAAAGGAGGGGATTGTCATAAGATTCTTGAGAAATGGGATCTTGATCAAAGATTGGAAGAATTTGTGGAGTGTTGATATCATTGGATGGAGTGAAAGAATATTTTGATCTTGATGTGTAGGGGAGTCTATGCTAGCATGCTTTGGATTGAGAGATTGACATGAATCATTGAATGTTGAAGATATGATAGAAGAGGATGATTGGATGAAATTGTTAGCTTGAGTGAAAGAATCTTGAGGTTTATTTTGGATTATAGTGGATGGAGATAAATGCATGACATGATAGGATTGCTCAATATCATCTGTGTTTGAGGACTGAGATTTGGGCTTCTGATTTGATTTTTCAAAAATTCAAAGATATCAAACTTGGATGATGTAGTTGCTGGTGGAGAGGGTGTCATGTCAAGATTTTTGTTAAAGGAATAAGAACAAATGTCTGGAAGAATTTTTTTTTTGTGGTTGTTTCCCTTTGCATATCCTAGATTTGTTGTTGAATGTTTTTCATTTGATGAGCTAAAGCATTCAATTGATCCTCATCTATTTCGGCCATGGTGGTTTGAGTTTCAATTTCCTGTTCTTCGAATTTTTAGTCTTCGTGACCTTGTTAAAATGGACATACAAACGTTATTGTTTTCAATAAAATTTTAATCTTAGTTTGGTATAGTGTCAAGGATATTAACTCAAGTAAAATAGAATGATAGATTCTATTGATAAGGCTAAGTGGACAAGTTTGATTATACGATTTTGTTTCTTTGATTTAGGATGGTTGATCTTCAAACTTAACTTATTAATCAAATGTGTTTGATCGAGACACTTTTGGATGGTAGATCATGGTTTCATTTGAACAAATTAGATTGTAAATTCCAATTTAGGTAGGTTTAAGACTCTGTTTTGATTTAGGAAAGTTTATGTTCTGATAAAAATCCAAATTTTGATGTTAACTGTCTGACAAGGGTTTCCAATAGCGTTATCTTTTCTTTGAGTTTTTCAAGATGATCTTATCTGATTTAATGTTTTGAAAACACAAAAAGAATTTGTAAAATATATTTTTCTTTAAGACCTCTAGTGATCCCACAATACTGGTTTACAATTTTTGGTCAAACTAGACACCAAACTAATTTTTTTTAACTAAATCTTCACTTTCAGGCTCCTATAGCAGCTAAACCGTGAGGAATTTGGAGATGATGAAAACTATTGATTTGTGATGTTTTGTTTATAGATTCTAAATATATATTTTTCTTTTTTTTTGGAATCAAATTGCACTTATTTTTCCATCTCCTTCAAAAACTAGATTTTTTTAAAAACAACATTTTTAAGGAGTGACACTCACTATATACAACATAAATGTTTTTGTATGAAGGATAAAATTCTAGTTTTTCAAATTTAGATTTGTAACTACGATATATAGCACTTTCATTTGGTTGTATAGTGTTTTATTGAATATTTTTTCCTTAATCAAGTTTTGAAGTCAAACCAATTACAATTCAAACATAGGTGGACCGTATACAACATAATGTCTTCTGTATGTATCAAAATTTAATTTTTTTTTTAATGGATCAAGGACATCAATACCCAGCCTGAACATATTTTTTAAAATTTCATTTTGATAATTTTCTATTTTTCCACATGTGAAGAATAAAGAACTTGATTTTAAGTGGAAAACCTATGTTTAGTAAATCCAAAAAACCACATACATAAAAAACCCAAAACATATTAAAATTATCTTCGTTGGATAGCTTGTTTCGAGGACTACCATATTCTAGTTGGGTCTGTGAATTCTTCTCCATTTTTAACCTCAACCCGAGCTTCGAAGGGAAAAAATCTAGATTCTTTTTGTGTCAGAGGGTGGGAAGGTGGGAAATGGGGGGTTTGAGCAAACCTAAGGGGTTTTCTTGAACCAGGGTTTGATCAAACCCCCTTTCCACAATGGGAAATGTGGGTTCCCATATGCAAAGGGGTTCGCTCGAACCCTATTTCGAGCTAACCCCTTTTGGATTTGTTTGAACATTAAGTTTGCTCGAACCCCTCAAAACAATTTTTTTTGCATGGGTGAGGTTTTTGGAAGTTTTCCTTCCTCACTCGAATTGTAAAGCACTTTTGTGGGTTCACCCGTAGAGTATAAACAATAAGTGTATGTTCAAGAATCAAACATGATCCTCCTTGATTTCCACTGGTTTGTTTAAAAAAAATACACTTCAGATAGACTCACCCTTAGGGTCAAAAAGGTCATCATTATACTCAACAACCCACATCTTAAAATTGCGTTGACTCACACAACCGTGTCACCCCCTAGAGGGCGCCCATGTTTTTTTCATTTCCAGGTGCGTACTCAAGGTTAGATTTCTCGATCACTTGAAAAAATGGTCTTTGGCAATTATATGGTGAGTGTCTTGGGGGAGGATTCTTCACTCCCCTTGTACTGCGAGTATTACAATGTCTAGTTACTGACTCAACTAGATACTACACTATGATTTGTAGATAGGGTTTCTGTTCGGAGCAACAAGTGATAAACTCCCTCAAGAGACCTCCCAATCTTTAGAACAAATATTTTGGGGATGGTTATCTTGCACACTTCCGTTGAGTCTAACTTTCATCAATAACTTGCTTTTTATTATAGTGGGCTTCAATCCTTGGCTTTAGGCGTTCCCACTTAGGTCATTCCCATAGGGTGAGTACTTTTTCCCACTATGACAGGCCTTCTAAAGGATTTAATAAAGCATGAATTGTATGAAATCAAAGGATGATTCTGGAATTTTGATCACCCAGTTAAGGGGAGAGCATAATCCTATTCACCACACAAGCACATTAGGCAATGTTTGATTTTAAAACCCAAAGAAACAATTTGCTATTCTAGGTGAAGATTTTGCTTCACAAAAGTCATGATGTTAATTTTAACAGATATAGAAAAATTTGTGATGTCTATCCTAGGATTGATAAATTTTAAACTAAATGGCTACCCTAGGATTGATAAATTTTAAACCAAGTGACTATCCTAGGATTGGTTCATTTTAATCCAAATCCAAAAACTAGTGAATTTCTAATGTTCTTTTTAACCAACTTTGACAAAGCTTGTGTAGATGGTTAATTTTAAGCCAAGTAATTCTATTTGGTCCTAAAGCATGAATTAAAAATAACATATGATGGGTTATTTTCTCATGAGTGTTTGAAAACACTATTACAATGGATATCAAATGCCCTTTTTTTTTTTTTTTTCAATTTAATGCTCCATATTCCTCTTAAAATCTACAATAAATTCTCAAAATGTTAGATGAGATCAAGAAATAAGAAGATATAAGGGTTATATGAATGATTAAGCATAAAAACCCTAAAACTTAGACCAAGTTACAATGTGATTTGACTTTAAATGTAAAATTTAAAATTTTAACTCTACAAAAAGTAATAAATACCTACACCATTGCATATATTATTAAATTCTACCCCATTTCAAAAAAATAAAATTTGAAGAAGACCTTTTTATGACCAAGATATGGCCATTTTAAGATTGACTGTCAAAGCAGCTAAAATAGAAGCGCTATTTCATGAAAAGCGCTAAAACAGAGGTCAGAAGCACTTAAATAGAAGCGCTATTTCATCAAAAGCGCTAAAACAAAGGTTAGAAGAGCTAAAGAATTTATCAGAAGCGCTCAAGTTTTTTGTCGAAGTGCTAAAACAGACCTCTAAAGCGCTAAAAGAAGTGGTAGATGCGCTATAGTTTTTGCCGAAGTGCTGAAACAGACCTCCAAACTGCTAAAAGAAATGTTGGATGCACTATAGTTTATGCCGAAGCACTAAAACTGATCTTTGAAGCACTATAGTTTTCCTCGGAAGCGTTGTAGTTTTCGTCGAAAGTGCCAAAAAATCTCTCGATCACACTAAACTAAACACACTAGAAACCTATATAACACTTTTCAAAAAATTTAACAGAAATATAGGGTTATCCCCCATGGTGGGTTCCAAATTGTAAGAGTGAATAAGTACACAAAGTAAACACTTTTTAATACCACATTATATCAAGAGAATTAATGAAAATTAGTCTAATTGAAACAAAAAGACTCTTGAAAGTGAATTATTGCTCTCTATCTCCAAATATTTATCAAATCATTGTGGCTCTCAGATCGTATAAGCACTTATGACTATTTAAAATGGAAATTTGAAGAATGAGAATGATGCTAAATATAGGAAACTATTCCTATATGATGATTACTAAACTAAATTGACATGAAACTGATAAATGAAAGCTACAACAAACTACATGCAACCATGATTATTAATCAAAGTTATGATGCTATTGATGCTATGCTTGATTGATTGATTTCTTTTCTGTAGAGTAAGATTGCATAAAATTGGGATTCTGGATCCATTTCCTGTAGAATGAAGTTGTATTTATAGATTTACCGGCAACAACTTTTCATAGGGGCAACAAATAGAGGCCTGGATTCAATCTGGAGGATCGAATGGTGAGAGATGGAGGAGATGGAGAAGAGTGTGGGAATGTTTCCTACCCATGAAAACACTAGGAAAGAAGATAGGAAGGATTTTTCGAAGAGGATTGAGTGATGGATTCAAATTTGTCTCCAATTTGTCTCCAATTTGTCTCCAAATCTTCCCATGAAGATTGAATCAATTAATTTAGAGATAAATTAGACATATAATATCTAATTTGGTAGTTGAGGAAATAGAGGAATTTGATTTATGCCTTTATTTAAATATTTTGATTTATTTAAATTAGCAAAAGGGAAATAAATAATTTAATAAAACAAACTATAAGAGTTGTTTATTAAATTAGAATGGAAGGGAATGATAATTAAACAATAAAGTGTTTAACCTTTGTTTAATTTAGTTAAGATTGAATGATGTGATAAAGATAAAATAGAGGAATTGATAATTAAATAAAACAAAGTATTTATTTTTGTTTATTTAATTAAGATGAAATAATAGTAGAAAATTAGAAGAATTTAAATAAGAATTTAAAAATGAACTATATAAATAAATATTTCTATTTATTCAATAGTAGAGGAATTTAGGATTATTAATCAAGTAAATCGTATTTAATTAATTGGATTCTCCAGACCAATTTTAGGTGTATACAACTTGTATATAAATTGATTGTTTATGTGTTGAGGATCCTTAAATTAACCTTCACATTAATGAACTTTTATAATTATTAGTTAAGGAAGTTGAAAATCTCCTAATTAAACATTATTTTCCTTGATTAATGTTTTTGAAGTAAAATTAGATATTATACTTGAACAAAGGATCCTGAGATGTATGAAGAAATAAATTAAAAAATGAACATTTCTCAACTGATGAAAGAGTGTTGTTGAATTTATAGTATCCCATAATTTTTATATTAAAGATATTTCCTGAACCCCCTAAATACACCTAGATAATCATTGAGAAGCTTATGAATTCAAGAAATTTCCTTCACTTGCAACATTGTGTTGACATGGAAAAAATGAGTTGAACTGTGTTTAATCATGTCGTAGAACAACTTTATGATAGTATACAACCCAAAAATAGCCGAAAAATATTACAACTATATATATAGATAATATATTAGTCCTAATAAGTAATATTAGTGTTAGATAATGGTGAGGGTCTCATAGCATTAGTGTTTTTCTAAAAACATAGGTTAGAATTTAATTTCAATCTTTGTCTTATGCGATGTGAATTCAATTTTCATATTTGTTGGTATAATAATATTGAAATTCAAATTGAAATGAGTCAATCTACACTTAAATTTATTCCTATTTTTTTATTATACAAGAAGGGGAAGGGCCCTGATCCCTAACTAAGAAAATAATAGAGCTAAACATCCCAACAAAATAGACTAGCCAAACACAACAACCAGTTAGAAACAACTAGACAAGAATAAAAAGAGAAAATAGGGTAGTTGCAAGAACAAATCCACTAGCCACAAGCAAAACAAAGAGGAAAACTAGAGGGGAACAACTCAAGCAGAAGAGCTAGAACCCAACAACCTTGTCTCAAAGGGAATTTTAATCAAAATTGAGACCCTCTTAGCATAATCTTTCTTGTTTATATTAAACCATTATCCAAGAGGAATCAAAAGCCAGATTAGAAACATTTAAATAAGAAGCTCCTAGAGATAATCCTCTCCAAAGTAACTTACAAGAGGAGAAGAAAATGCTTCAAGTGAAGCATCCAAATCCATGTCAGGAGCATAATGATTTCAAGGTAAAATGACCTTTTCTAGAATGGGGGTAGTAGGGATCTCAAAGGAGGTAGCACACTCAATAGTAGGAGTTGTCGTGTCCAAAAACAATAAATCAAAAGCCATAGGAGAAGATGCACCATCAACACCAAGATTATTTCATTGTATAGAAGGAGATTCTGGTCTAGAATCTTCATAATCATAAGAAGAATCATCAATAGGGTATGGTATTAAATGTTCTCGGAGAGAATTCTTCCACCAAGTGGAGGAAGAAATAGGATGAGATCCACGAGGGCAGTCCCAAGCTGAGTGACTAATATCAAAACAAGATCTACATTGAAATGGAATGCCTTCCTAATCCACTAGCTGAGACTAAGACCAACCATTAACCTGAATCACAACCTCACTAGGCAACGTGTGAGATAAATCAACATCCACTAAGATCCTAGCAAAGGGGGTGTGGGTAAAGTTATTGGAAGTAATATCCACTTTCAAGAACTGATCCAAAGCATTACAAATGCCCTCATAAGCAGAGGGGCGCCAAAATTGTAAAGGGAGATACACCAATCTCACCCAAACAACCATAACATTAAGGGGTTCATTAAAAGGGTTAAAGTAATAAACCCAAGGCCTCATGAATAGGGGATGAGAGTCCAAATCCCACACACCACGATCCAAGATAGTTTGTATAAACTTAGAAGAAATAAAAAAAATAATAAAGAAACCTCTAGTAGAAGGGTGAATTTCTGTCTTATCGTCTACTATTTAGGTTTCCACTACTTCAAAATATAAAGATGCAAATTTGAAAGAGAAGGCCAAAATTGACAAAAAATTTAGATAAGACCCATCTTAGAGAAACACTCAATGCATCCTGAGACCACTTTTCTAAGGGAAATAATAGTAGCAACACACGAATGCAGCAGAGGGTGTCCCTCACTCATAGAACTAGACTGTAAAACCTCAACAAAAGAACCTATTGCTTGAGTAGACCCAAAGCACCAATAATAGTAGTAGGCACACCACACCCTACAAATAACCATCCACAGAGAGGTCTACTACTATACACATAAGGGACAAAGGTGATAAGTGATTTGACCTAGGCTGCAAGCGAACAAAGGATTCAGAGTGGGAGAGCCATTAGACAAAGAGCGATAATCCATTTGTGAACCCAAAAATTCGTACACTACACAAACACAACAAACATATCATACTGTTAGATCAAATGCAAGAGAGAATCAAGGTTCCCCATGAAATTAGATTGCAACATTAATATAGGAAAACAAGTGAAGAACAATATGAATGGAAGTAAACAAATCCTATTTTAAATGAGCAACTATCAATCCCATGGGGGAATTGGTGCTGATTGGTATGTCGAAATCAGCCCTTTCCCAATTCCTGTTGTAAGCTTTGTGATTGTTGATGGTGAGATTAGCTATTTGAATGGAATGATCAAAATTAGCTCTCAATCCAAGAGAGTAACCTTGCATGAAATCTATGGAATGAAGATGAATTTGAGTATAGTAAGTTTACTCAAAGTTGTGGTTGTTGAATGAGGAGAGAAAGCCTTCAATTTATAGATTTCTAAACTAGAAAAGAGAATGAAATAGAGCAATGTGGGATCATTCAACATCCAATGGCCAAGTGCCACTTTTCAAGATGTGAATGGCTGAAGGTTGTGCACATTTTGGCCAAAGTGCCAATAAATGCAATTAGGTGGAATTTCAAATTTGAGAAATGATGTGTGAGAGGGAAAAAGGAATGAAATCAATGCCACTTGGCTCAATGCACAAGGACATGTAAGAGGAGTGAACGCCTTGTTGGATGTACAAATCCACTTGGACTTTTTGAATTCAAATTGAGAGAATATTCCCTTTTGATGCCATGTGAGGGAAAATAGAGATTTAATAAATCAATTAAATCTATTTTCATGTGCAAGTTGCATTCTCTAGAGAATGTGACATAGATTAAGATTAAATTAATCAAATTTTAATTAATTTAATGAGGAATTTAGGAGATGTGACAATTTAGACTTAAATTAATGAATTAATTTAAATCAAAATTGAGAGGAATTGATTAATTAAATGATTTTGATTTATTCAACTAAGTGAGAATATGTTAGATTAAATCAAATAAGGTTTAATTTATTTAATTTGGTAAGAGAACTTTAGAAACTTTAATCAAATAAAATGATTTATTTAATTAAATAGAGACATAAGATTAATTAAATTAAATTGATTAATTTAATCAAAGAAGGAGAAAGACTTTATCAAATAAACAATGATTTATTAAATTAAGAGACAAAATATGATGAAAAGCTGAGAGTATGATTCTAGAAGAAATGTTGTTAATAATTAGGATCAAGTGTGTCAAACCAAATGTACATTTTCCTGTCTAAACCATTGAGCAAAATATTTTATATTTAAACATAAAAATTTATTACAAAAGATATACAATTATAATTACAATGAAGCTTTTCCAAATTGACATCCTATTTTATAAAATTAAAAGATTTGTTTTTTCAAATTTTTAAAGTTTATCACAATGATTGAATTTTCAAGTGGATGGAAGAACAAAGTGGAATCTAGGGTTTGTGGATTGCTTTAGAATCTTTCAAGAAACTTTTAACTTTATTTGAGTAAGTTCTCATCTTTAAACTTTGATTATTTTGTTGTCCTTAGTGACGCATTTTAATATATTGGATTTCTCTTGAGTATTTGACTTTATCTTGCATTGGATAATTTTTTTTCCATCATTGTTTCATATTGTAAGAGAGGGGGACCAACCACTACAAGGCCCAAGGTCACAAAATTCCAAGAGTGGTAAGGCTTCCCTAACTTACCTCAGTTAAAAGGAATGTTAGGATAATCAGGATGAGAATGATGAGAACTGTACGGTCCTTCAATCACTTTGCAAACCCAAATGTTGAAAGGACACTAGGCGATTCAATCTTGAAAGTCAACTCTACATCTTAGGTATCTTTCTGTCAAGGGACAGAAGCACGGTTTTGAGATTGTAGCATAACGTGTTGGCATCTCACAAGTGTCCTAGGGTTTATACGACCAAAAAACCAAAGAGACAAGGTTTAGGCTCTGAAAAAGGGCTAACAACCTAGTTTAAGTGTTTCAAGATGTGTAGAAAAATAATAAGAAGAGTGAAATGCATAGACGAGTGTGATAAAGGAAATATATCACTGCAAGGGTGACGAAGATGATTTCATACAACAATCCTCTCACCAGCTTACACCAAGATCTCTCCACCTACACACAGAAAAGGGAAAAATGTTGGGGTTGCGTAGGGGTCTACCTCAGTCAGACCCCAATTTTGGTGTTTCCACCTCCATGGACAACCAATTTTACAATGATAGAAAAAATGATAAAGAAGGGAATACAAGCTACGTAAAAAAAAGACACTACAGAACAATACATGCTTACTCAACCAAAAATGATAGAGAAGATAAGAGGAGCTTACCACCTCCTTCCAAAGAACTCAAGGCTTGTGGAGGAGAAAATGAGAGGAACTCAAGCCTCTGCTGCAATGGTGTTTGTCCTACACTCACACTATCAAAGTGATAGAGTGGTAGATTCTTGCTAGGGAGTGTGAAGTGTTGCTACAAAGCTTGAAGTGAATGAATGGAATGGAGAGAGTGATCAAACGATCATGTAAAACTTGAGAATGGATGAGAGAGTGAAGAATATGAAGGAAGAAGATGAAAAACGACCATATTCGGGTCGACCAGCTGAAGGGTGGCGTTACACTTCGACTTCCAATAGAAAGTGTAATGTCTCTACAAGAATCCAACTGTATGAATCTGCCAAGGACGTAAGTGTGTCGCATGGATGTCTATGTGGCATGCAGGAATCCCCGATAGAAACACCCCCACCAACACACAAATCAGGAACAAAGTGTGATGTGAGCAACGAGCTTAAGTGGAATTAAGCCTCCGCCTTAGTTTTTCTAAATGTAAGGTGGTAAAGGGGGATTTGTGTTAGGGGTGAAAATTCACTCCTATACATTTTTTCCCCACTTTATTGAGAATGAGTACTGATGAGTGCTTTGAAAAAATAGAGTATTAAGAAGTAACAAGGTAAGAGATGTATACTTGAACGGACAAGGAAGTAGAGCATGGTCTGATGAACTCTGAAGTGCAGGAAAGGACTCTATAGTTTCACAGAGCTATAGAGCTGAAAAATGAAAGTACCTTAGAGGTTTATAGTCGTACAAGGGAGGTATCCTTCAAGAAATCTCACTTGAAAGAAACTAGGAAGAGCACCTTATAGACCCATAGATCTGTAAGGAAGGTATGCCCCAAGAACTCTCACATGAAGGACACCGAGTAAAGGGGACTTCGCAAAGTCAAAGAGGAAGACATGTTCACTTGTAGATAGAACATGTCAGGAAGTGGCCACATAGGCCAGTGAACAGATAGTCACACAAACCATTGCTAAGTTGTAAGACTTTCAAAGGGATCCCTTAGGAACCCTTCAAAAGGAAGGAGGGTCAACTCAAGGGATGCACTATTTGAAAAGTGAAGTCTTTTCGAGCTAGCCCCAAGCTAGACGTAAGGATGTAAATTAGGTCTAGTCAGGCTACCCCTGGACTAGACATGAAGAAGTAAGACTAGTCTAGTCGGGCAGCCCCCGAGCTAGATGCAAGGATGTGAAACCAGTTTAGTCGGGCTTCCCCCAGGCTAGATGCCCTTGGATTTTGCAGAAAACATTTGAAGGGGTCTCTTGGGAACTGTAGACACGTAAAATAGACATCATACATCTCACTCTAACTAACATCGAATTCTCCTATTAATAAGTTAAAATAGTTTATTGATTAATTCCCTAAGCTTCATCATGCTTAATTAAATAAATCAAATTATTTTATTCAGTCCTTAAGTTCTTCTCATTTGATTCAATAAATCAAATCAAATACCAAAACTCTTAAAATCCTCCAAGTTAATTAATCTGGATTAATTAACCTCTAAAGATAATCACCCATTCTCTAGCTTTTGACTCAACTTGAGTCAAATCTAAACTCTTAACTAACCCACCCACTTGCTCCAATAAATCATTTCTTTGATTTATTAAATTATTCTAATTTCTTTCAAAAGGGCATCAAGATGGAATATTCTTCCAATTTTGAATCTCCCTCTCACATGCTTGTCCATCCAACAAAGCATTAAATCCTCTTACATGTCTCTTTCACAAGTCAAACTTGGAATTTAAATCACCTTTCATCCCCCCAAACATGTCATTTCAACAAAACTCAAAATTCAAATTGGCACATTGGCCAAAACTTGCACATTCCTCATCCTCTCAAATATTGAAAAGTGTCATCTTGTCATTGGCTTGTGAATGATCACACATTCATCAAAATCACTCAATCCTTCAACCTTGAATCTATAAAATGCAAAGCATTTCAACACAATTTGAGGCACAATCTTGGCATTTGCATCATCTCTCATTTTGGCAATCTTGCTTATCAGGGGGTGGGAAAGGCCTTTCTTTCCACATTTCAAGAGGCACCACTCCCACTATGGGATAGGTTTGAACATACTTTACATGCTTGCAATGAGTCTCATTGGTATTTTTAGTGTTTTGTTTGCATTATTTAGTATGGTTCAATATTTCATAGAGATACTCATCTTTTACTTGCTTTCAATAGACTAACACACTAATGTGGTTCATTGTTTGAAGTTCATGAAAATCAGTGTCTACAAACTGGTGCTAGAAGGAGGGCATAAACCTCTATTTCATCTTATTAGTTTTACTCTAAATTCTAAGATGGAAATGGAGTAAATTACATCGGTATTTGTTGACTTCAATCTATTTTATGTTTTATAAAATAGGACTGTAGACTTCAAATTTTGTGTAATGCATTATTAACTTTGGTAATTTTCTCTCAATCAAAACAGTTGGGAAGCAGTCTGTTGAAATGTCTCTATTTTCCAAAAATAGTTGAAATATTTTTTTGAATTAAAAGCATAATGATGCAATTTGAAAGCATACATACACTAGGTTATTTTTTTTCTGTGATGAGAATGTCTAAAAAAATATAAATAATTTTTAAGATAATGCATTTTTCTTATACAATTGCAATCTGGTCAATATTAAGCTCTACAATTGATAGGTTTTGTATGCCTCCCAGAAGCTTGCCTATAACCATCTTTGCATTCTTCACATTGTGACTCTGCATTATTTCCTTGGCATAATTAGTCTAGTTCCATGTTAGACTTATCTTCTATTTCTATTTTCTTGCATTCAACATCTTGGAATTTCTCTTGCAAAACTTTTTCTCTTTCATTCAGATGATGGTCCCAATGATGCAATAGCATTGGAAACATGGTTTTGATGTGATTCTTTGAAGTTCTCTGCTAGTTCCTTTCCATTCTTTGGAGAATTGTTTGTAGACTAGAATAAGTTGTTATTTTCTTCAAGAAATCATGGGTGTATTCTCCCTAACTTGAGATAAGCCAAGACTAGATGGATTTTGTGCCATCAGTCCAACACTGCATTGTGTAGTCGAACTGCCCTTTTGTGGCTTTCAACCATGCTTATTTAAACTTGATTTGCACACTTATCACTATCATAGGTTTGAAACTTGATAGCTTCACAAGGCTTTAACAATGGAAACTGATTGTGTCTGATAAATATCCACTCCTATCTTTCCTTGTGAGGGTGTTCAAAGCTTTGAAACTGAAAATAATCTTAAGATTAACCGCATACCTAGAGTCATGCACATAAATCCCATGCCAAACTTTAGAACAAGTGTTTGAAAAAGGTTTGAACACCATGCAAAGCCTTTGAACTGATGTTCAAATGGTTCTTCAAACTATTGAAAACCCTAGAGTTCTCCTTCACGTGAAGCTCTTCAGCGTTTGCTTTTTTTTTAAAGATCAAACCATAATATGAACAAACATTGATATAGCTTTATTCCTCATACTATTTCTTATAGTTCTGGAGTATGTTTGAAGTAGATTTCTTTGAATTTGAAGACCATTCACTGCCTATGTTTGCCTTTGATGATACTGTTTATTTCTCTCTAACATGCATTCTAGAGGTAAGTATGTTTGAAGTAGATTTCTTTGAATTTGAATACCATCTCCTACCTATGTTTTCCTTTGTTGAGATACAACTTATTTCTCTCTGAATGCGTTTGTGGTTCCTCTATCAACATTTCCTTTTGGAAAAAATTCATCTTGTTGTAGCTTTATTCTCTGTACTGTTTCTTACAGTTTTGGAGGTTGGTATGTTTGAAGTAGATTTATTTGAATTTGAAGACCACTCCCTGCCTATGTTTTCCTTTGTTGAGATACAGTTAATTTCTCTCTAAATGGATTCATGGTTCCTCTATCAGCTTTTCCTTTCGGAACAAACTCATCTTATATTGCAGGCATGGATTAGGTGAGACCTTTTTCAATTCAAAATTCCATTATGATTTGTATAAATTTTTCTTACATCCGTTGACAGTCTTTCTCTTGAAAGTTTCTAAATCCTTTTAGACACATATTGCACATATCTCGTAATCATGACAGTCATTAAAGACATTAGTGTCTTTTAGCCATTTTGTCAGGCAGTTCACGTGCCTAGTCTATGCTTCCACATTTTGTGTACACCTATGCCTCCTTGATTGATTATTAGTGAGTGCAGGTAGCTGGGTTTCTTTAGGTTGACTGACCCCATGGAGAAATCAAGAAGAATGTCTTTGTAGATGCCTTAAAAAATTGTTGTTTCTCTGTGGAAATCTTTCAAGCAATTCATGTGCCTTGTCTATACTTATGAAGATTTACCAGATGAAGAGGATGTTGGTTGTGGAATCCAGTTTTACACTTGTCAATTGTATTTACCCAGAAGTGTCTAAAAAATAATATTGACTGTCACACCTATCAAGAGCGCTCACACGAAAGCAAAATTTTATTTTTAATTTGTAAAATTTGAGCTAGGTAAGTCAAGTCCTTTGCACCATAAGCAAAGCAAACTTGCTATATTTTAGAGGTTATTATCTTCATTTATATTGCATTGAAACTAGTCTCATATCTTCTTGCATTGATTAGATTTTATAATCGTATCTTGTTTGATTGCACTGTGGTGTGTCATATCAAATAGTCTGAGTGCATTTAATTGTTGATTAGAGTGGTTAGTAATTTTCTCTCAAAGAAGGTATTCTGAGTGCATTGGATTTGCTAGTATTCTTGATCTCAAATCTAGATGCGATGGTGAGATTGGTGCCTAGTTTATAAACTGTTTATCATTAATATTCACATACATCAAGAAATACCAAATCTAAAACTTGTGGAAGGAATCCCCTCCATTTTTTTTTTGAAATCTAGAGCTATATATCTTCCTAGTGTAAACTAGTTTTTCAATGGTTGTCTCTCTTCTGGTTGTATTGTGATCCTTTTTTTAATCTTTGTCTTTAATTGATACTACGTTCATCTACCTGGTAGATACATGAAATAACTTGATGCTGATGGATAACATTAAATAAACGTTATCATTCATTGCTTTCTCGTTGATCTTTAGTAGTTGATTATTGGATTTGTATGCATTGACTGCAACTAACCCATTTAATGGTTCACTAAGCTGCGCATAAATGCTTTGCTAAGTTGCGCATAAAAGGAGGCCCCTCCTATTTTTTTACGCCATGATCATCATTCCCTAGTATATATTTCAAATCTATCTGGTCAAATTTTTGTCATCATTGTCTACTTCTGGTTGTTGAGTATCAAATCATTATATGCAGGTGTTGAGTTGTGTGGTCTGAATATGGAGTTCTATGTAGAGTGGCATGAGTTTCCAGGGTGAAAATCCATTCCACAGAACTTGTATTGATTGCAATTTATATTGTTGGGCTATTAGTTAATCTACCTCCATCACATAGTGAATACTAAAATGCTTCTTGAGATACGCGACAACAAAATAAAAAAAAATCATCAGATTTTAAAACCATCATATGTGTGGCTTCATTAATGATCTAGTAGGCAATCAATATTAATTGCTCCTTCACTTCCTCATAGGTAAATCTTGATGCAATCCAGTGATCTGACATATTTACTTCTTGCAAGAAATTTTTTAAATCATTGACGTATATGACAACTCTATTTATTTCAGATTTTGATTTGATGTAAAATGATCTCTATCAGTGATGACGAATTTCGGTATGTGATTTAAAAATGACAGCAACCCAGGTTGGTGGTTTGTCGTACTCATCTTTGAAATGTTAAAGAAAAAAATGTTAAGATTCATTTGAGGAATAATTGGTTTGATTTTAATCATGTGACGTGGCTTCAATAAAGAAAAAAATACTAGGTCTTAAGCATAAAAGATTGCAATTTTACATTTCCATTTTATTGCATTGTATTTTCTCTTGAATACAGTTTCTTGGGGTTCCTCAAATATGGTTTTTGACTATAACCATTGTTTGTTTTTATGGAGACTTTGCGTGATAGGGGTTCTTTTGCATTGTTTCATTAATTCCTTGAAATTAAATCTTATTGGTCATAACTTTGTACTGTTTCACTAGGTTGGCATTGAAATCAAGCATTGCAATCAAGCATCAAAATTAAACAAAGGAAAACTTATCAGAGTTGAAAAAAAAAAAACTTGAAGATGAAGGCTTGAAAAGAAAGTATTTTTTAATGCTTGTTGTTATAATTCGAGGCTATGATTCCTACCCTTGTTTTCTAGTTTAAACCAACTCACATTGCTTTTTGAGTTTAAAATTAAGCTTAGACACTTACTAGATTTTGTTTGCATTTAACAATTGGACAAGGCAAATTTCACATCTCATTTTGGTGCTTAAAATGAACTCATCATTGCTTTGTGGTCTAAAAAGAACAAATGTTATTCATGTTTTGCTATATTTTTCAGAAATCGATATCATTTAAAAGGCATAAGCAATTCTCTCGTGCTTCACGGTGATCTTGAGAATCAAAAGCCTTTTGGTGATATTAGTTTGTTTAAAATATTGCCTTCACACTTCGATTTGGGATCTAAAATTGAACAAACTTGTTTAGGGTGAGAAAAAGGCATTGCAAGTGTTCTCTCTTTTTTCATGCAAAAAAAGATGATCAAAATATGAATGCACTTACTCGCTATTCTGTACCTTTAGAGGGCTTGCCTTGTTGGGAAAAAGTACTCACCCCAAGGGAATGACTCAAGTGGTAACGGGCTAAAGCCAAGCTCTTCCAAACCGTTGTATGAATTTGTGTTCATGATGAAAGCCATGGACAATGGAAGCGGTGCATAATAACTCTCCCCCAGTATCTTTATGATGCATAAAGCCCTTTTTCGAAGGGTTGGGAGATCTCTCACAAGGAGTTTATCATTGCACCCCCTAAACTGGATGCCCTTACTACAAAATTTTGTTTAGAAGCCAAAAAATACCTTATATTTGTTGGTGCAAGAGGTCATGTCCTCTGAAGTCACCCCACATATACATGCAGTTCTATTGTAGAGATGAAAGGTATGCCATGGGAGATTCATGGGTAGTGATGCTTGGCTGACCCGAGAAGCGAGTGCATTGTAAGGGGGAGCTTGTGTGGTCAAGCATCTAGTCATCTGTACAAAATATGTGTAGATGGATTTATCCAAGTGGGAACCTAACAAATATTTCCTTTTCCACCCTAGGGTTGTGCATGTGCTTGGAATCAAAACACATTGCTTGGACCTCAAAACAAATTGGAAACAAACATTCAAAAGAATCATCAAAATTTCAAACCCTTTAAGAAAGTAAATACCATTGACAAAATTCAAGTGTTATTTCTTGCCCTAGGGATTCTATCTTTAGAGGCTTCTAAACGTTTGAATTTAAACCTCTATTTGCTCACAAAAGTCAACAATAGATAACCTTTGCCTTGATTTCCTTGATTTCCACATAATACACTTTGTGGGATAAAAGAAAGTTAGGACAGTGGACATTCAGTTTGGAAAACATAATCAAGAAAGTGCTTATGTCAAAAAGAGCTGAATCTAAGCAAGATAACAGACAATTGAACCACACATGTGCTTGAAAGATTTTTTCTTATGGTTTTCCATGCAAATATTGCTATTTTGGTTTGACTTACTCCTAGGGAAAAGCATGTTCTTCAAAACCTTGGTCTAGTAAACAAGTCCTCTTAGATTCGTCTAGGATCAAAATCCTCAAACAATTCACCCATCTCAAACATCAATCAAATTTTAATTTCACCAAAAAACTTTTAAGAAATTTGAAATATCATCCATGCTAAACTTAAAGGGAAAATCAACATCATTACATTTGACTTAATACACCTAGTCAAGTTATCAATCCTCTTGAACAAATTTACCTTTAGGATAACACAATTTCCTAAGGTCTACTAGTTCATAATCACTTTGATTTGGCTTAAGATACTTAGCCAATTCATTCTCTTGAGCAAGTCTTCTCTAGGATAACACAACTTACTAGGGTCTACAAGTTCACCCTCATCTTGTTTAACTTAATGCACCTAGTCAAACTATCAAAATCAATCCAAGCCTTAAAATTTTAGCATCACCTCTAAAATTTCTCCAAGAGTTTCACTCATCCACAGCACCCATACCCCATTTAACTCATCATCATATTTTGATCATTAGACCTTCCTAGTTATCCTCTCTTTTGTGCCTAAGATTAAGATCAAACGATCTCTATTTTATGGTCCAAACAAGATCACAACACAAGAGGGATATGGATTATAAACTTGATCCATCCATCATGAGTAATTCAATTCAACCAAACTATCCAAGTATCACAATGCCAATTAATTTTCAAAACTTGCATTTCTACAATCCACACATGGGATTGGTATCTCCTACAAACCTCAATTGTACAACGAATGTGAGTTTTCCCAATCTAAATTTTGGAACATCTTTTCCTATGATAGATTTAAATCCAAGTCTAAATGTACAAATCTATCAACCAAACAATCAAGGCATGAGCCTTCCCCCTTTACCAACCATCAATCAATCGAATCCGAGCAACACCCCCTTCATAAATCAAAGCATCATACCAAATCCTCCCATTTTTCCATCGATATCGCAACAACCGATGGAAACCATTCAAGCAAACCCAACAATCAAAATTATTCCCAATCCACCACCAGCACCACCAATTCCAAAACACAACATGGTCAATTCATTCTCCATCATGTTTCAAGCCGCTCAACAATCTTCCCGCCAAAAGGCACTCCAAGCCCAACAAGCCGCACAAGTTGCGCAAGCAGCTCAAGTAGCCCAACACCAAGCTAGGCAAGCACAAGAACAATTCTGGGTACTATTGTGTGGACATCAAAATCTGCAAATGGTTGATCCTAACACACTCCATTAGTAGCATGATTAGTATTTCAAACAAAACAAATATTCAACATCTATATGAGATAATAAATCATGATTCAAAAATGCAAATAAATGACAATGATGAAGAAAGCATGTAAAACATGAAATATATCTATCCCATATTGGATTGGTGCTCTTTGAATATGTGAAAGAGCCCTTTCCCAATCCTTGATAAGCTTGAATGAAGATGATAGATAATGAGATGCTTGGTGAACTCAAGTTTCCTATAATGATAGTGCTCAAATTGTAGATTGTAGATGATCCAAATGAGAGAAAATGCATTGCATTTATAGGAGAAGTTGAGAGAGGAGAAGCTAAGATTGAGAGATGTGGGAATAAATTCCATCCAATGGGAGAGAGCCACTTGTCACAATGGGATTGGCCCATGATTGTGCAAGTGTTGGCTAATGTGCCCATTTCAAATTTGAAAATGGCAATAAATGAATATGGTTGAGGGTTTTGGGGGGAATTGTGTTTGGCCAAAAAAATCAAACATGAGAGTTAATGAGGGCATATTCTTTGGGAATATGCCCTTGTGAGGGAAAATAGGTGTTTTAGTAAATCAAGTAAAATGATTTATTGTGCAAGTGGATGGGGCATGGATTAGTCTTAGCATTAATTAGGGATTTAACTAATTAAGCTAGTGCTTAGTTGATTGTGACACTTTGAACTAAATTTGTGGGTTAGGATGAATCAAAGTGAGAGGATATTAGATATTTAATTAAATATATCTGATTTAATTAAGTCAAGACTTTAGGAGGTTAATTAATTAATTTGATTTAATTAATTAAGAGGAAAGAATGATCAAATGTGATGTTTAATCAATGATGTTAATTTCGTGTATCTACATATTGCAAGCAATCCATCAACAAGTGCATCATCAAGCCCGACAAAAATCATTGTTGGCACAACAATAGAATGACCATTAACAAGTATTGTTGGCTCAACAGAAAACACAAGCATTACTCAGTCAACAAGGCTTGCAAAAAATTCCCACCACAATTGTTGAAAACAATGATCAAGATCTATCCATCAATGAACAACTTGAAGATGTTTCCACCTCATCTGATGATCAAATCAACATAGATCAAGAGCCATTTTTTAGTCATAATCAAGACCCCTCCTACAAAGATCTATTTCAAGATGTGTTGACATTATTTGATCCTATTGACATAATCCATGATCCATCGACCAATTATCATATTAAAAATGTCTCTACATCACCTTATGAGTTAGAGGACATATCTCAAGAATTCATTCTAAAGCATGATAAACATCGTCCATCAAGGTCTAGAAATGGCCCTTCCAATGAAATACTAAAATCCTTTGACCTCACGGTTGTGACTAGTGAAAGAATATTTGACCCTACACTTGATCCAAATCTGCTCAAAGAACGACAGGGTATTGATCCACTTCCCTTTCCTAATAACAATTGTAGACATTCAAAAATAACATTATGCATTCTACTGTAACTAACATCATGCATTCGTTTCTTCTACTAAGCAATTAAAACAATTTATTGATTTAATCCTAAGGTTCATCAAGCTTAATTAAATAAATCAAATTATTTAGTTAAGTTCCTAAGGTTCTTCTTATCTGATTTAATAAATCAAACTGATTTAAAATCAAATATCAAATCCCTAAAATCCCCTAAGTTAATTAATCTAAATTAATTAACTTCTAATCATGATTAGCATTCCCTAGCTTTTGACTCAACTAGAGTCAAATCTAAACTCCTAACTAACCCACCCACTTGCATCAATAAATCAATTTATTGATTTATTAAAAAGAGTTATTTTCCCTCAATAACTCTCATCTTTGACTTTTTTGAACAAAGATTATTCCCCCCAAAACCCTCAACAACATGAATTTATTGACATTTTTCAAATTTGAATGGGCACATTGGCCAAAACTTGCACAAGCTTTGACCAATCCCATTATGACAAGTGTCTCTATCCTATTGGATGGGATTTAGTCCCACATTGCCTAATTTTGGCCTCTCTTCTATCAACTTTTCCTATAAATGCAAGCCATCTTCTCTCATTTCAACAACACACTTTGAAGGTATCAAAACTATAGGCAACTTGAGTTCAAGCATCTCATTGTCTATGATATCACTAAGCTTATCAAGGATTGGGAAAGGGCTCTCTCACATTTTCATGGAGGGCACCAATCCACCATAGAATAGGTTGTATTGCATTTCTTCTTTGCATGCTTGAGTTGGTTTTATCAATTGTTTGAAGGAATGAATCATATTATTCTATGAGGATGGCTGAATCTATACAATCCATGTGTAAGATTTCACCATCCTACAAATGGTGCTAGAAGGAGGGAAAACTTGTTTTATTTCATTATTGTTCAATATTGATATCACATAGAACACATAACAGGCTAATATTACTTTCCATCTAACACTAGCTTCTTGTTATCTTTTGTCCACATGTTGAATATTACATAAAACAAGCAGAAAGGGGTGTAGTGATTGTTTTGTTTTGTTTTATTTTCCTCTGCTCTGCGTATTTGCAATCTGCATCATGTGAGACCATTTGTATGGAAAGCATGTTTTTATTGCAGGTTATTTTCAAAGGAAAATACAATTTGATGTTCAATACTGCCTAAATGCACTTTACTTCATTACTTTTATTTTGGTATGGTTGTGCGATGTTACATATTTCAGAATAATGGCTGTCTTTCAAGAGCTTCTTGTGTACATAGAAAAGAAATTACCTTTATTCTTCTTATGTGCAATGCCTCATTTTTAGATAGATTCCACACCTACATATAAATCCAAGCCTTCTAGCCTTTCAAAGGTAGCAGGCCTGTTTAAGATAAAGTATATTGAAATATCCTTATCAAGCTGTGCATGGTAGGTTATTTATCTCCATTCCACTACTGCTTCCCTCCTGGCCACGATCTGCTTCTTCTCCACCTCTTTTGGGGTGGGCCGATATGCTAGTTTAAGCGCTAATGGGGGGAGGGTCTGCCCATTATCTTTGGTTACTGTCACTGTTTATTGTCCTAACCGCGCCTTTGTCTTCATTAAAGCCTATTTTTAGGAATCACGAGCAATCCCCTAACTTCAACCAAGTGAAATGAAAGGGTTAAGGACTGTTGTCATTTTGTCTTGGTGGGCCTGATTTTCAAGCTAATAGGGAAAGTAAATGGTGCTTACTTGTCAATTTCATAAATTCCACCATTGCGGCATTAAATAAATTCATTTGCTGTTAGGTGATTCTTCTATAAGCAAGGCGACAGTTGCTTTTGATCTTATCTTTCTCCTCTATGCTCAATGGCTCCATTGCTGGTTCCAAACTATTAGTTCGTGGTAGGGTTTGTAATTTCGTGAAAGGCCAGCATCATCATGAAGTTACTTGTCAAATCTGTGTTACTAATGCTTAAACCCACCGTCCTGATCTATATTAATGGTGTGATCACACCCTACGCGATTGGATAGTGAGAACTCTAGGATTGCTTCCTGCCGACAAACCAGATCTTGGTATTGACATTTGATCTCTTAAAAGTTATGACACTGACTATAATTAAGGCATTGCCTATATAAGTCTTTCCCTCCACAGTGTTATCGAGAATCTCTAAGCTCCCATCATATCTTCACCATTCTTGGGGGCAGCAGTCAAGCACTTTGAATAAATAGCTTGTGTTGGTTACTGAGCATTCAACTAGCGATGGTTGATACATTTACTTTTTCTGTTTTAAAGCATCTAGTACAGACACCATGTCAAATAGTCTAGTGCCATACAGATCATTGTCTTGTCACCGCTTCTACATTATCCCCTGCTAATATAAAGTCTGCCTGTCATAAAATGCACCTTCATCTTGTCAAACGTAGTTACATCATATTAGTTTGCCTGCTTGCGATCCTGCTACTATTGGCTGCCTTTGTCAGATACGTTACCTCGTAGCCTGCTACTATTGGCCACCTTTGTCAGATACGTTATTAAATTGCTGTCGTTATCTTCTACCAGAGGTTCTAATCAGCCTTCGAGGTGAGGGAGTTTCTAAGGAAGCCTTTGATGTAGTTGAGATTAATCCTTTGTAGGCTACGAAAATTGGTTATTTCCCTTTGGTTCTGTAGGGTGAATTTTTTTTACCTATATAGGAGCCTGGTTCATTGTCATAGCCTTGTGGGTGCCAATGAAATTATGACAGATACACATCAAAGCTGCTCGAAGCCTCGTGTTGCACAGGACACTAATCTGTAACTTAGTTTGCCTTTATCCTCACTTGCCATCTTAGCATTTGCTATTTTGATCATTGGTCGGTAAAACTTTAAAACTGTTGATAACTTCTTGAGGCGTCCCATCAAATAGATAACGTTCCTGTCAAAACACTTACAGCCTGGTTACAACTTGTTAGATCTGTACGGGCCTGAGTATTTAAACTGCCCGTCCCATTTCCTTTAACTACAATCTGTAATCGGTGGCTATTTGTTTTATGTATGCATTACTTTGAAATTGGTGAAAAAAATGAATAAATTCAAAGCTGCAAGATACCGCCACAATAAACAGGAAAATGAAATAGGAGATGTTGGGTATTGAATCCCGTACCTCTCACAGGAAAAGCGAGCACTCCACTGTTTGAGTTACATCCCTGCTGAATACAAATTTATTTTGTAGTCATCATAATATCTTAGAGCTAAAAAAGAGGCTTATGCAGTGCTGTGGGTATTATTTGGATGCTTGGTTGAATTGATTTGATTAAGAATTTAGGTAATCCATAGCATTTATATACTTTAATACCAGTGAATCCTCCATTTGGTATTTCTATTGACTGCGATTGAATGTAGTAATTAGTACAACTTTACCGCCTCTATTTTCTATTTGATTAAACTTCAAACTCCAATGACATCCATTGAGTGCCAAAAACGTATGTAGCGTATCTTGTTTCAGTCTACAACTCTATCACATCCAAATAGCGCGACTGATAGCGTGAGGTACAAGTTTTGAAGTATTTAATGTGATTGACGGTGGGGAGTTTTCTTATTATTGAAGACATTTGAGTTTACCATTAAATTTCTAGTTGAACAGTCAATTTTCAGTCAATCAAATCTGCAAATTCCTATGCTTAAAATATTTTGAACATGGCAATATTTTTTTTTTTTATAGGTGTGAGCAGATCTAGAAGCATGTAAACCAGAGGATGCAAATTGGGTTTATGTTTGGGATCACATTTGAATAATCTGAGTTGTCTAAAATTCATTCTTGCTGTTAAAATAGAGCCATGTTTATAAATGTTGTGGGAAAGCTATGGCAAAATAAGGGTTCCTATTATTGTTTTTAGTTCATTGGTCTTTAAAATCATTCTATTATTTGAATTTAATGCTTAAGATGAGTTTAATTAATGACTTGGTCTTCATGTAATTTGTCTCTTTTGTCTTGCAAGGATTTTGTTTGCACAAGGAATTTTCAAATATTGAAGCAAAGGAAACGATCTTGGGAGAATATTGGAGTTGAAGAATTGAGCGCCAAATTTGAACTTAACAAAAGCATTTTTCAATGCTATTGTAAGAGCTTGAAGTGTCCATTTCCTATTTTTGTTTTCTATTTTAAACCAACTAGAACAATTTGGATTTAAAATTAATCAGTGATTGATTTCTTTTTCAGAGTTGGTTAAAATTGAACCTTAGACATTTACTAGAGTTTCATTTTGGACTTAAAATTGAACAAGGCAACTTCACATTTCAATTGGTGCTTTTAAAACGAACTCATCACTGCTTTGAGGTATAAAATGAACAAGTGTTTTTCATGCTTTGTAATCTTTTTCACAAAGTAATATCATCAAAAAGACGTATGCGCTTCTCTCGCTCCTCATGGCGATCTTGAGAATCAAAAGTTTTTTTTCATGATATTAAGTTGTCAAAAAGATTACCTCCACACTTCAATTTGGGCATTTAAAATTGAACAAAACATGCGAGTGTGAGCACGATATATTGCGGAGGTTCTCCCCTTTGTTTTTCAACGAAGGTTGTGTGAACGACGGGATATGTTAGCTCGCTATTGTTTATCTTAGAGGGCCTGCCTTGTGGGAAAAAGTAATCACCCAAGGGAACGACCCAACCGGGAACACGCTAAAGCCAAGCGACTTCCACTCGGGATATAAGTGTGGATATTGGAACAAAGGCCAATATCACGAGGATTATTCCGACGAGATGGACAGCAATGGACTCTCGCCGACATTGGATAATCCCCCACGAATGGAATGCCCGAATTAGAACCCCTTGTTTAGAAATTGGCCAAAACCTTATCTATATTGTTGGTGCAAGAGGTCATGTCCTCTGAAGCCGCCCCACATAACATGCGGTCTTGTTGTGGAAATGGAAAGTATGCCATGGGAGATTCATGGGTACTAATGCTTGCTGACCCGAATAAGTGAGTGCCGTGGAGGGTAGCTAGTGTGGTCAAGCATTTAGCCATTCGCACAAGATATGTGCAACTGGATTTATCCTAGTGGGAACCCAACAAGGTATTGTCTCATCAACCTAGGAGTGTGAAAGTGCTTGGAAAGAACACATTGCTTGATCTTGAAAAAACATTGAAAAACGAACATTCACAAGAGCCTCAAATTTCAAACACCTTGGAGGAAACAAATACCTTTGATGAATTTAAGCACTCTTGCTTTCCCTAGGGATCATATCCTTAGAGGTTTCTAAGTGCTCGAATTCTATCGTCATTTGTTTTCACTAAGGATAAACCTAGGAAACTTTTTCCCTAATTTCCTTGATTTCCACATAATGGACCTTGTGGGATGAAAATGAGAATGGGACACTAGACATATAGTTTGAAAAACCTAAGCAAGCAAGTGTCTTGGATAAAAAGAACTTCATTTAACCAAGATAAAAAGACAAATTGGATTACACATGTGTTTTCTAACATGATTTCCCGCAAGATCAAAATCCCAAAACCAAAGTTCAAAAAGCTTAGTGTGAAAGCTAGTAAGGAGCGTCTTGAGATCCTGAATTGTTTGAAAGATTTACTTTCCTCTCATAGGAAATATAGCGTGTCCTTCAACACCAAGGTCTTGTAAGCAGAAGTATCATCTAGGTCAAGTCTAGGATCAAATTCAATCACTTTCATCCATCTTTCAACCATCAAAATCAGTCAAATTTCCATCTCACCAAGAGCTCTTGGAATCTTTGTCATCTTTTATGCTAAACTTTTATTGAAATCAAAACCTCTTTGTTTGACTTAACACAACTAGTCAAACCATCATCCTATACACGAGTTCTCTCTTGGATAATACAACTTCCTAGGGTTTACGAGTTCATCTTGTTTGGCTTAACACAACTAGCCAAATTATCAAATCATCATCACATTTAACTTGACACAATTAGTCAAACTACCATCTTGTAGGAGTTCACTCTTGGATAATACAACTTCTTAGAGTTTTACAATTACATTCATCACTCTTGTTTGACTTAACACATCTAGTCAAGCTATCAATCCAATCACGATCAATCAAAGTCCTAAAAGTTTAGCATTTCCTTCAAAGTTTCTTTAAGAGTTCCATTCATCCATATCACTCATATTCCGTTTATCTCATCCTCATCATCGCTTTGATCCTTCAATTATCCTAGTTCTTCACTTCTTTGAACCTAAGGTTTAGACCGATCTAAAGGATTAGAGGTTCATCTCTTACATTCTTGAAAATTGATCTTCATTTTATGGTTCAAACTCGATCTCAACACAAGAGGGACATGGAATATAAACTTGATCCATCCATCATGAGCAATTCGATTCAACCAAACTATCCAAGCCTTGCAATACCATTTGATTATCAAAGCTTGTACAATGCATACATGGGAGCATTATCTCATACAAACATCAATGGTACAACGAATGTGAGTATGCCTAATCCAAAGTTCGGAACACCTTTCCCAATGATAGATTTAAATCCAAGTCCAAATCTGCAAATCTATCAACCAAATGCTCAATGCATGAGTTTTCCAAACAACATTATCCCACCAAATCCATTCATGCCAAGTGCAACTTTACCAAACATGACCATTTCAAATCCACACTTGGTAAACTTTGGGGTCGACATGTTTACAAATCCCCCTAATGTTTTTCAAAATCCTAGCAATATGTTGATGACTCTAGGTATTGATCCAAGTCAAGGTAACGCCATGCAAAATCAAAGTTACCTAAATCCAAGCAATATGATTCCCAACCACAACAATGTTCAATTTCAATCTATCATGCCAAATCAAAACATCATACCAAATCATCCCATTTTGCCATCGATATCGCAACAACAGATGGAAACCATCCAAGCAACCCCAACAATCAACACCATTCCCATTCCACCGCCACCGCCACCACCGCCAAAGCACAGCACGACCAATTCATTCTCCATCATATTGCAAACCACTCAAGAAGCTTCCCGCAAAAAGGCACTCCAAGCCCAACAAGCTGCACAAGCTCAAGCACAAGCGGCTCAAGTAGCCCAACAAGCGCAAGCGCAAGTAGAATTCTACGCGCTATTGCAAGCAATCCAAGAAGAAGTAGCACAACAAAGATCCCAACAAAAAGCTTTATTGGCACAAAAACAACATGACGAACAACAAGCGTTGTTGGCTCAGCAGAAAATGCAAACATTACCCGCTCAACAAAGCTTGCAACAGATTCCCACCACAATTGTTGAAATCAAAAATCAAGATCAATCTATCAATAAGCACTTTGAAGAGGTTTCAACCTTGACCAATGATCAAATCAACATACACCAAGAGCTACTTTTCAATTATGATCAAAACTCACCAACGATGCCCAACAATGATCAAATTCAAGAAATATCAACATCACTTGATCATATGGTTGCAGACATTGGTAATCTCTCTTCCACAATTGTTGAAAACAATGTTCAAGATCTTGAAGATGCTTCTACCCCATCCAGTGATCAACTCAACATTCATCAAGAGCCACTTTTTAGCGATCTATTTCAAGATGTGTTACAATTATTTGATCCCATTGACATAATCTATGATCCATCGACCAATGATCATATCAAAAATGTCTCTACATCACCTAACGAGTTAGAGGAAATATTTAAAGAACATATTCCAAAGCATGATCAAAATCTTCCATCAAGGTCTAGCAATGGCCCTTCCAACAACATATTGACATCCTTTGACCTCATGGTTAAAGATATTGAAGGAATCCCTATCTCAACATTTGATCTAGATCCTCTCAAAGTTCAAGAGAATATTAATCCACTTCCTATGCCTAATGAAGATACCCAAGAAAGAAATCCATCCTTTGAAATTGACCCATGTCAAGAACTTGATCAAAAGCATGGTGAAAGCAATTCCAGAATTATTCAAAATCAAGAATTTGTATCTCCGAGATACTACAATGATCTAATGGGCACTCTTTTATCTATACAAAATGCCGCAATGATGACCATATCCGCATAGCACATACTCTTCCATCTACCCATGAGATGCTTTCTTTGGATGGACTTGTAGATGATCTTCATTCAAAACAAGAGTCTCATACTCTTACTAAGGAACAAGAGTCTCCTACTCTTAAAATTTGTACACATGATCAAGATGTAGAGAAATGCAGAGACATATCAGAAATGGATCATGAAGAAGGCTTGTACATAAGTCATGAATCAGAAACATCCTATGAAGTGAGTCATGAGGAAGACTTTTGTGTAGACAGCGAAGCATCAACACTTCTTGAAGAAGCATTACAATCTGATATGTCACAAGATCAAGTTGAAGATATCAATCAGGCATTCATCCCACTTATGGAAGATCCTATCACTTATAAACTTGGATCACTCACCTTTGTAAGGGAAAATCATCTTATCAATAAAGAAGCTGACACTTTTGAAGGTCCACGACAGAGCAGAGAAGGAGCAACACCTTGTTTCCAAGGGAAATCATATCCTTTTGCAAATAAAATGTTTCAACAAATGAATTATTAAGGCAGAGGACTAGGCCTACAGGAACAGGGTATCCTAGAACCAGTGCAGATTTTTGGAAATCCTAAGCATCAAGGCCTTAGTTATTCAACAATCAAGGGATCTCAACATATCAGTAATACTATCACCATACTGGGGGCAACTTCGTCTCGAGCAAACATCAACATAGGGAGCACGAAGAATCCTTATGATGAAACTGATGCCAATACTACAACCCGCCATGTCACGAATCTTCATCCACCTATCACCCCATCCATGAATTGGGACCAACATCAAAAGAAAGACTTGAATCGAAGCATGAAGAACATTATCAAAGAAAAAGAAGCTAAGAAGCATATTGGACAAATCAAGTACATATTGATACAAAAAAATACAAAGAAAGATTATCCCTATCAAACTCCATCAGTCAAAGAAACTATGGGGCAAAATAAAAATGGGGCAAGTATCCATCAAAGATTTCCACAAAGGAAAAAGCAGGCTTCTCAAGCAACGTACAAAGTGTATCAAGCAGTTGGTCCAAATTCCATGCACACTTCCATATCCACCCATTATTGCTCATCTTCCCAAGTTTGGAGAGTCAAAGGCTCCAAACTGTCAACCAATCCATCTTTTACTCCTAAACACACTCCATCCATGCATCCACACATAATATCCAATTCTCACATTGACCATGTATTGGCGGCGACCCTTCATCATAAGGATTTAGAAGGCACTCTATCGCGATGTGCACACAAAGACAACATTAACTCCGGTATCAGCAAAGCAGATCAAGAATCTCAAAAGTTGCATTCAAGTGCACGTATCTTGGCAAGACAACTTCTACAAGCAGGATATCGATGGCACATTATGACAAAAGCATCAACATCAGCACCACCAGGTGGTTCAGCATCAGCTTAAAATCTCTCAGAAAATACAAAAACAATCAGAAAAAGTCCTGAAAAAATGGTTACCTCGATGAAAACCTGGCAAACAGGCATCTTGGCGACAACAAAAAATCAAAAAATACAAAAAATCCAAAAAAATCAAAAAAAGGATTGAAAACAATAAAGAAAAAAATCGTCCTCCAGCAAAAACCATTTCGGTGGCGCTTTGGACAGGTACCATGATGAAAACCTAGCAAACAGGCATCATGTGTAGAATCGAGCATCTACGTGCGCCAATTTAGGAGAAAGCATCTTATCGCATCCATAATGAAGTCAACATTCCATCCATATCATCCGTTCATCCATGAACCATTTATCCAATCCATTTTCCATCTGCATCCATACTCCAAGTTATCTTGATCTTGGAAAATTTTGGTGCACACTTTACGCTTGCTTATGGTAAAAATCTTGACATGGGTCATTTTCATTGATCCCATCCTACCCAACGCTATATGATCCTTGAAGCATTATCCAAATGAGCGTTCCTTTGTTCGAACACTTTATCTTGTCACAAGATAATCCTTGGCATCCTTTGCATGCTTACCATACCCATCCATCTATCCAAGAATCCACCCATGGCATTCCAAACATTGCTAGACACTGGGGGCAGATATTTACATCTTGCTTCAAGAATAAATCTTGATCTATATCTTCCCGCTTATGAAGTGATCTGAACATTGGCTAACATAAAATCAAATTAGTCGAAGTACTGGTGATATAAAATCCAAATCACTATCCCATGACATATTTTGACAAGAATACATTCCTTATCATGCTCTACCTTTCGTCGAGTATCAATCCAAGCAATTCATATCAGTCGCATCTAGTGCGCACATCAGCGTCACATCAAATCATCAAAGCTATTTTGTTCCAAATCAAGCTTCATCTTGATCAATCGAATCCAATCAATCATCACCTTGTTTGACTTAACACACTTAGTCAAACTATCATCTTGTGCACGAGTTTACTCTAGGATAACAAAACTTCCTTGGGTTTACAAGTCCATTATCATCCTGTTTGGCTTAACACACTTAGCCAAATTATCAAATCATCACCTTGTTTGGCTTAACACACCTAGCCAAATTATCCTTTTTGTACGAGTTTACTCTGGGATAACACAACTTCCTGGAACTTACGAGTGCATTATCACGTTTGTTTGACTTAACACACTTAGTCAAACTATCAATCCATCAGTCTGATTGATCAACATTAAAGCTTGATTTTCAACAAAATCCCAAAACAGAGCACTAATATCATCACATATCCACATCCAAATTGTCAAAATCATGTGAAAATTTCAAAAACATTCAGAAAAACTCATCAAAATTTAAAAAATTCCAAAAACTCATTCGAAAAAACCAAAAACATGCAAAAATTCATCAGAAAAACCAAAAACATCCAAAACATCAAAAATCCAAAAACATGTCAAAATATTGGAAAATCTTCAAAAATTTCATCAAGTCTTGTCAAGTTTGTCACCTTGTCGAACTACGTCATCTCTGAGCTTGAACGTAGGCAAGGTTGATCTTTGATCATCCCCCGAGACGGTTAGGTCAGTCCTTTAGGCGTCCGTCGCAATGGCATTCATTTGCTTATCTTTTTTACATTTAGGTCATTCTTTATGCATCCGTCGCATTGGCATCCGTTTGCCCATCTATTTAGGCATCCATCGCAATGGCAATCCGTTTGCCCATCTATCTCATTATTAGTCAAGTCAATTGGAGTCGAACTACGTCGTCTCTGAGCTTGAACATAGGCAAGGTTGATCTTTGATCATCCCCCGAGATGGTTAGGTTAGTCCTTTAGGCGTCTATCACATTGGCAATCCGTTTGCCCATCTAATCTGCATCTTAAGTCAGTCCTTTAGGCAATAAAATGGCAATCCATTTGTCCACATTATCATCAAGTCAGTCCACCACCAGTCGAACTACGTGGTCTCTGCGTATATAACGTAGGCAAGGCTAATCTATGGATCAGCTCCCGAGACCCCTAGGATAGGTCTTTAAGTTAGTCTGTGCATTGTAAAATCTTGAAAATACCAAAAACATTTGTAAAACATCTCAAAATTCCAAAAACAGCCTCAAAACATTTGAAAAAAACAAAATGGTGCATCCATTTCATCTCGCTTTCACCCGTGATTGTCATCACTCATAATAAATCATCGTCATTTTCACCCTTTGGTGAGTTAGTCAGAAGCAAGTTTAGCAGGTTCTAAAGTGAACGCCTTATCGTCAGAGTCTCAAGTCTAAGTCAGTAAGTCAGCAAGTTGGTCAACTCAGAGTATCGATAGCTTATCACGCAATCAATCTCACCAAAACCCTGATCACTACATGTCCTAGGATGAAGCTTTCCTGCGATGGACATAAGCATCAGGTACCCCACATTAGTTTAGCCTAGCTAGCGATATGAAGAACATCAACTTGTTTGTTTACTTTATTTTGGTCTTTTTGACTTATCTTATTTTGCGCTCATTCCAAGGACCTCTCGATGATGCCTAAACAAAACAGGTTTAGAGAAAAAGGAATGGGGCAATGATCATTATCTTTTTATCTATTGTACTTGTTGGATATTCTTGTAAAATAACTTCGTCATGCATACTTTGTTTTGTTTGTAGGAAGGATGTTTTAGGTATCTTGTTGACCACATAAGAAGGCTTGCCTTTTTATGTTTTTGTCTGAGATGTTTATGATATTTGAACTGCATTCCGAATAAGGTTATGTTTGTCAAGTGTGAACAAGAGTACTCCTATCTGGTTGTCGAGTCAGAGTCCATCACACTAGGCACAACGCCATCCTGGTTCTTAATACCTTGATACATCGCACCTACGTGTGTTATCAAACATAAAGAAAGGTATGCTCTTTTCCCATCCCTAGATAAGCAACACATCATCATCATTCATCGTCATATCCAATAAAGTCTTGATGACTAGGAGACTTATTGGACTTCTACATTCTTCTTAGATTTAAGGGTTTATCCCTCTCGTTCTTCTATCTTCTGTCACGCTAACAATGCATCCATCTTGCATCCGTATTCTCATTTCGCATAATCATGTCATACCATCATATCAGGACAACATCATCCATCTCATCCATCTCACATGCATTGCATAATCATTTAAAGTTGTTTACGATAATATAAATTTGTTATTCTAAGCATCTTCCAAACATCTCATCTACATCATCATTACCATCCATACATCCATTTTGAACCTCTTTGTCGTGAGATCCACCTCAAATTGTATCTTTTCGCTTGATCTCTCGAGGGGGCAATGTACTAACGTACTTATTTTCCACTGGGGCATCCGAAAAAACCAAAGAATTTTTAATTTCGATGTCGGCAACATCATTCTTTGAACCAATGCAACAAGTACATTGCTTCAAAGAGGGGCAAAATGTAGACATCCAAAAATAACATTATGCATTCCACTGTAACTAACATCATGCATTCGTTTCTTCTACTAATCAATTAAAACAATTTATTGATTTAATCCTAAGGTTCATCAAGCTTAATTAAATAAATCAAATTATTTAATTAAGTTCCTAAGGTTCTTCTTATTTGATTTAATAAATCAAACTGATTTAAAATCAAATATCAAATCCCTAAAATCCCCTAAGTTAATTAATCTAAATTAATTAACTTCTAATCATGATTAGCATTCTCTAGCTTTTGACTCAACTAGAGTCAAATCTAAACTCCTAACTAACCCACCCACTTGCATCAATAAATCAATTTATTGATTTATTAAAAAGAGTTATTTTCCCTCAATAACTCTCATCTTTGACTTTTTTGAACAAAGATTATTCCCCCCAAAACCCTCAACAACATGCATTTATTGACATTTTTCAAATTTGAATGGGCACATTGGCCAAAACTTGCACAAGCTTTGACCAATCCCATTATGACAAGTGTCTCTATCCTATTGGATGGGATTTAGTCCCACATTGCCTAATTTTGGCCTCTCTTCTATCAACTTTTCCTATAAATGCAAGCCATCTTCTCTCATTTCAACAACACACTTTGAAGGTATCAAAACTATAGGCAACTTGAGTTCAAGCATCTCATTGTCTATGATATCACTAAGCTTATCAAGGATTGGGAAAGGGCTCTCTCACATTTTCATGGAGGGCACCAATCCTTCACCATCCTACAACAATTTCCAAGAATCCCTTGTAGGAAATCCATCCTTTGAAATCAACCCATGTCAAGAATTTGATCCAAAGCACGTCGAAAGTAGTTCTAAAATCACTCAAGATCAAGAATTTGTATCTTTGAGATACTATAATGATCTAATGGGAAATCTCCTATCTATAAAAGATGTCACAAATGATGATCACATCCATATAACACACACCCCTCCGTCTACCCATGAGATGCTTTCTTTGGATGGACACGTAGATGATCATCATTCAAAACAAGAGTCTCATACTCTTACCAAGGAATGGGAGTCTGCTACTCTTAATGTTTGTGCACAAGACCAAGATGTAGAAAAATTTGGAGACATAGCATAAACAAATCATGAAGAAGACTTCTATGGAAGTTGTGAATCAGAAATATCTTGTGGACACCTAGCAAAAATAGGTCATGAAGAGGACTCCTACATAAGTCATGAATCAGAAACATCATGTGAAAGAGTCAAGAGGAAGACTTGTATGTGGATAGTAAATCACTGACACCTCTTAAAGAAGCATTAAAATATGATATTTCACAAGATCAAGCTAAAGATATCAATCAAACATGCATCCCACAAGTGGAGGATCCTATCACTTATAAAATTGGATCACTTGCCTTTCTTAGAGAAATTTATCTCATCAATAAAGAAGCTGACACTTTTGAAGGTCCACGACATAGCAGAGAAGGATTAACACCTTGTTTCCACGGTAAATCATATCCTATTGTAGATAAAAATTTCAGCAGATGAATTATCAAGGTAAAGGATTAGGTTTGCATGAACAAGGTATCCTAGAACCAGTAAATTTTTTTCGCAACCCTAAGCATCAAGGCCTTGTTTATTCAATAATCAAGGGATATAAACATATCAGTGATACTTCCACAAAACTGGGGGCAACTTCATCTCAAGCAAATGTCAACATAGGGAGCACGAAGAATCCTTATGATGAAACCAATGCCAATACTACACCCTGCCACGTCATGAATCTTCATCCACCCATCACCCCATACATGAATTGGGACCAACAACAAAAGAAATATTCGAATCAAAGTAAAAAGGAAGTCATCAAAGAAAAAGAAGTAGCAAAGCATGAAGGACAAATCAAATACAAGTGGATACCAAAGAATACAAAGAATGATTATCCCTATCAAACTCCATCTGTCAAAGAAACTATGGGGAAAAATAAACAAGGGAAAAGTATCCATCAAATATGTCCACAAGAGAAAAATCAGGCTTCTCAAGCGACATACAAAGTGTATCAAGTTGTTGGTCCTGATTCCACACACACTTTCGTATCCACCCATTATTGCTCATCTTCCCAAGTTTGGAGAGTCAAAGGTTCCAAACTGTCAACCAATCCATATTTTATTCATAAACACACTTCATCCACGCTGTACGCATGATATCCAATTCTCACATTGACCATGTGTTGGCAATGACCCTTCATCATAAGGATTCAGAAGGCAATATATTGCGATGTGCGCACAAAGACAAAGTTAACTCAGGTATCAGCAAAGCAGATCACGGATCTCAAAAGTTACATTCAAGTGCACGTATCTTGGTAAAGCAACTTCTTCAAGAAGGATATCAATGGGACATTATGATAGAAGCATCAATGTAAACACCACCAAATGGTTTCACATGAGCTTAAAATCTCTTGAAAATACAAAAAAATCCAAAAAAAATTAGAAAAAGGATTGAAAACAGTATGAAAAAAAATCGTCCTTTGGCGAAAACCACTTCAGTGGCACTTTGGACAAGTACCATGATGAAAACTTGGCAAACAAGCATCATGCGTAGAATTGAGCATCTACATCCACCAGTTCAAGAGAAAGCATCTCATCCTACGTATAATAAAACCAACATTCCATCCATATCATTTGTTCATCCATGAACCGTTTATCCAACCCATTACCATATATCTACCTTATCTTGATCTTGATGAGGGTTTGGTGCACACTTTACACTTTCTTGTGGTAAAAATATTGACATGGGTCATTTTCATTGATCCCATCCCACCTAACATTATCTTAGCCAGGAAGCACTATCCAAATGAGCATTCCTCTATTCGAACACCTTATCTTGTCACAAGATAATCCTTGGCATCCTTTGCATGCTTATCGTATCTATCTATACATCTATCCAAGAATCCACCCATGGCCATTCAAACATTGCTAGACACTAGGGGCAGATATTTGCATCTTGCTTCAAGAATAAATCTTGATATATATCATCCAACTTATGAAGTGATTTGAACATTGGCAAACATGAAATAAAATTGGCCAAAGAATTTATGAGCCAAAAATCCAAATCACTAGCCCATGGCATATTTTGACAGGAAGATGTTCCTTATCAAGCTTTATCTTTTGTTGAACATCAATCCAAACAATTCATATCAGTCGCATCTAATGCGTACGTCAGCATCACATCAAATCATCAAAACAATTTTGTTCCAAATCAAGCTTCATCAATCTTGATCAATTGAATCCACTCAATTATCACCTTGTTTGACTTAACACACTTAGTCAAAGCACCCTCTTGTGTACAATTTTACTCTAGGATAACACAACTTCCTCGAGTTTACAAGTGCATTATCATCTTATTTGAGTTAACACACTTAATCAAATTATCCAATCCATCATCAATTTGTTTGACTTAACACACTTATTCAAACCTACCTCTTATGTACAAGTTTACTCTAGGATCACAACTTCCTAAAGTTTACAAGTGCATTATCAATTTTGTTTGACTTAACACACTTAGTCAAACTATCAATCCATCAATCTAATTGATCAACATTAAGGTTGGTTTCCAAAAAAATCCCAAAACAAAGCACTGATATCATCATGCATATCCACCTCCAAATTGTCAAATCATGCAAAAATCCAAAAACATTCAAAAACTCATTCAAAATTAAAAACATTCAAAATGTCTAAAAAAATAAAAAAAGTATAGTAATCTTGTTGAACTACGTTGTCTCTGAGCTTGAACGTAGGCAAGGTTGATCTTTGAGCATATTTTTCACATTTTAGGTTAGTCCTTAGGCATCTGTCACATTGGCAATCCATTTGCCCATATTTTTCACATTTAGGTCAGCCCTTTAGGCATCCGTCGCAGTGGCAATCCATTTGTCTATTTATTTCATACCGTAGGTCAATCCTTTAGGCGTCTATCGCAATGGAAATCCATTTTCCCATCTATCTCATTAGGATTTTATTCAATTGTCATCCAAACTACGTCATCTCTGAGCTTAAACGTAGGCAAGGCCATCCTTGATCAGCCCCCGAGACATAAAATCCAAAAACATTCATAAATATCAAAAATCCCAAAAAATAGCCTCAAAACATTTCAAAAAAATATCAAAAACCTCCAAATATCTGAAAAACCCAAAATGGTGCATCCGTCTCATCTCGATTTCAGCTGCAATAATCACCGCTCATAATAAATCAATCGTCACCTCCATCCTTTGGTGAAGCAATCAGAAGAAAGTTTAGCAGGTTCCAAAGTGAACACTTAATCGCCAAAGTCTCAAGTCTAGATCAGTAAGTCAACAAGGTTTTCAACTCAGAGTATCAATAGCTTATCACCCAAATAAATCTCATCAAAACCCTGATCACAACATGTCCTAGGAATGCGACCTTCCTGAGATAGACATCAGCATCAGGTAATCACCTTAGTTTAGTCTTTGGCTAGCAGTACGAAGAACATTAGCTTGTCTATTTACTTTATCTTGGTCTTGTTTAGACTTATCTTATATTGTGCTCATTCCAAGGACCTCTCGATGATGCCTAAACCAAATAGGTTTAGAGAGAAAGGAATGGAGAAATAATCATTATCTTTTTATCTGTTGTGCTTGTTGGATATTCTTGTAAAATAACTTCATCATGTATACTTTGTTTTGTTTGTAGGAAGGATGTTTTAGGTATCTTGTTGACCACATAAGAAGGCTTTCCTTTTAATGTTTTGGCTCGAGATGTCTAGAATATCTGAACTACATTCTAAATAAGGTCATGGTTGTCAAGTGTGAACAAGAGCACTCCTATCTGATTGTCGAGTCAAAGTCCATCACACTAGGCACAACTCCATTCTAGTTCTTAATTCCTTGATGCATCGCACCTATCTATGTTATCAAACATAAGGAAATTTATGCTCTTTATCTCTCCCATCCTTGGATAAGCAATACATCATCATCAATCATCATCATCTCTAATAAATTTGGCTTGTTGAACTTCTGCATCTTCTTGGATTCAAGGGTTGATCCCACTCATTCTTTTATCCTGTTTCATGCTAACAATGCATCCATCCACCATCCATCCTGCAACTACACTCTCATTCTGCATAATCACATCATATCATCATAGGACACATCATCCACATCATTTATCTCACATGCATTGCATAATCATTTAAGTTGTTTAGGATACAATAATTTTTTTATTCTAAGCATCTTCCAAACATTACATCATCATTATCCTATAGATTAGTTAGTCATGGCCATCCATACATCCATTTTCAACCTCTTTGTCGCGAGATCGACCTCAAAATCGGATCTTTTTGCTCCATCTCTCAAGGGGGCAATGTACTAACGTACTTCTTTTTGCTGGGGCATTCAATTTTTTTTTTTAAATTTTGATGTTTGCAACATCATTCTTTGAACCAATGCAACAAGTACATTGCTTCAAAGAGGGGGAAAATGTAGACATGTAAAATAGACATCATACATCTCGCTCTAACTAACATCGAATTCTCCTATTAATCAGTTAAAACAATTTATTGATTAATTCCCTAAGCTTCATCATGCTTAATTAAATAAATCAAATTATTTCATTCAATCCTTAAGTTCTTCTCATTTGATTCAATAAATAAAATCAAATACCAAAACTCCTAAAATCCTCCAAGTTAATTAATTTGGATTAATTAACCTCTAAACATAATCACCCATTCTCTAGCTTTTGACTCAACTTGATTCAAATCTAAACTCTTAACTAACCCACCCACTTGCACCAATAAATCATTTCTTTGATTTATTAAATTCTTCTAATTTCTTTCAAAAGGGCATCAAGATGGAATATTCTTCCAATTTTGAATCTCCCTCTCAAATACTTGTCCATCCAACAAAGCATTAAATGCTCTTACGTGTCTCTTGCACAAGTCAAACTTGGCATTTAATTCACCTTTCATCCCCCCTAAACATGTCATTTCAACAAAATTCAAAATTCAAATTGGCACATTGGCCAAAACTTGTACATTCCTCATCCTCTCAAATATTGACAAGTGTCATCTTGTCATTGGCTTGTGAATGATCCCAGATTCATCAAAATCACTCAATACTTCAACTTTGAATCTATAAAATGCAAAGAATTTCAACACAATTTGAGGCACAATCTTGGCATTTGCATCATCTCTCATTTTGGAAATCTTGCTTATCAGGGGTTGGGAAAGGGCTTTCTTTCCACATTTCAAGAGGCACCACTCCCACTATGGGATAGGTTTGAACATACTTTACATTCTTTCAATGAGTCTCTTTGGTATTTTTAGTGTTTTGTTTACATTATTAAGTATGGTTCAATATTTCATAGAGATACTTGTCTTTTACTTGCTTTAAATAGACTAACACACTAATGTGGTTCATTGTTTGAAGTTTGTGAAAATTAGTTTCTACTGGAACCTAACGTGAAAGGGAGGGGTCCAGTCAAGGGACAATTTTTTTGAAAGCTAACATCATCTTTCTTGAATCAATTTCACCATCAAGGAATCCTTTCGACAGATGTTCACTTCATCAAGGAATTCAAAAGGAAGGATATGCACCCATGCGAGTAGAAGACTAAGACCGTTCCTCCTTTGGAGGAAGGTTTCCATGTCCTTGCTTTATGAACCCATGATGAAGGAAACATGTTATTCTTAGGATTTCAAGTCGGGAATGTAATTATAACGAAGAAGTGTGTGAGGGGTCTTGAGAAAGTATTCTCCTGACAATGAATGTGTTTTCTAAAGACCAAGTAATGTAGAAGTGCATTGTCAAACGTAAGAGGGACAACTTAAGCCAATAAGAGAGAAATATAAAGAGTTGGTAAAGGAAAAGAGAACATAAACAAAGGGCATAGGGGGATCTAGTTTCGTGGGGTTATATCTGCCTTTATTTATATATGTAATAGGTAACCATGGTGAAAGGTGAAAGATAATGAATACCCAACTAAATCAAGAAAAATGCATGAAAGACAAAGTAAAATAAATAAAATTGGTTCAACATGGAAGGATGCCTAAATTCTCTTGACGCTTTGCATCATCCCCAATTTACCAAAAGTCAATCACAAACATGGAAGAATAGAGATACATCTAGAGGAAGGTTTACAACATGAACAACACGCTTGTATGCAAGCACCAACAGGGGTGACAAGGGTCATCTAGGCACAGATAGAATGATCACGTGGGAACACATTAAACACACACACACATCTAATCTAAATATCAAGAAGAGGGTCTCCCCCTAACACTGGTCGACCAAGAGGTCATCAACTTCCCACTCTAGATCATCAGAGTGGGAAGGGTGATGAGCTTGCAATGGTGTAATGTTAAGGGGAGGAGCTTCTAATCCTCCCACAACAAGGGCCAAGGAAGAGGGACCTATGAGGTCTTTGTCGTTGAACTCTTATGGGTCTAAGGTAAACGACTTCGTGAATATTGTTGATGAGGTCGAAACTTCATCCACCAAGTTAAACATGCACTTAACAGGAGTACCATGTTTCACCTTGGTAGATGGAGGATTTTTCACCCAAGGTTGACTACTAGGCCAGAAAAAGTCAGGGTGGGGCCACCTTTTAGAGGAGGTGGTCTCTTCTTATGTCCTTCATTGCTGGAGGGACCACACTCTACCCTCTTCTTCATCAGAGGAGGTAAAATCCCTAAAGATGAAGAACGGTGGATAAAGGAGGATAGAACTATAGTGGATAAAATATAAGTATTAACCATATCCAAGGGCTTTAGGAAAGGCAAGACATCCAGAACAAATGTCAGCAGATGTGGCTTTGTAGAAGAAGTGATAAACACCTACACCTTTCCAGGTGCATGTGCACTCACAAAAGAAGTTGGGAGAGACTCAAAACTAGTTTGGATAGGTGCAGAAGGAGGGAGAGAGGAGGACACAAAAAGAGGTGTTGTCTTCTCCTCCTCCTTTTTTGAGGAGACTTGCTCAGCCAAGAGAGCCTTTCACCAACTCTTGCGCTCATGTGCAAGGAGGTTCCTATGGCTCTTCAAACCATAAGCTAGAGCTTGTGAAGGGATAAAAGGATTATTCTTAGCCATGGGAGTGTCCTCCATGAATATTTCTAGTAGAAGGAAAGACTCCTAGATGGGAGTAGGAGGATTAGGTTTGGAAATGGTAGGTGGAATCAACTCTAACACCTTAGTGGTGGGCCTCTTTTTACTTGGGGGAATGGGAAGAGGTCTAGGGGAAAATTCTCTTTGCGAGCCTCTCTTCCTGCCATACAAATAGTACTAGGGTCTAAGGGATCCATTAGGGAGATCCGATATCTTGATCTTGGGATTTTTCCAAGGAGGCATCATCGGACTTAACGGGTAAATCCCACGCTTATTCATCCAATAATCCTCCCAAGAAAGGGGAGTAGACAAGTCAGCCCGAGATGTAGCAAGCTTCTCCTTTATCTTTTGGGAGGAGGAGGAAGTTGGCAGGTTGGCTACAAGAAGGGTCAACTTCGACTATCCTTTGCCTCCAGTCTTATACTTCACATAGTTCTTGTAAAGTAGGTCTATTATTTGTTGGAGCGGACTGACTGGAGTGGGCCTAAAGTGATCGAATGAGTATCCCCCACAAGATACCATAGGCTGATATCTAGTATCATGCACCACATGCATGACACCTTCATGGGAAACATTAAGGCACTTATGAATTACGATCCCATTCATAGAAGCTACCCAAGGTATACCTAGCTTTACTCCGAATAGGTTTGACTCAAGAATGACATTGAAGACCATGTCTACATTCCTAGGTCCAACTGGGATGGAAAACATTATCGATCCATAAGGTTTAAGAGAAATTCCATCATGTGTATGGATGATGGATTTTGTTTGTTCATATTCCTCCCTTTGTAGGGAGTTAAAGAGTAATGTATCCTCTGTGATGACATTCAATATACTTATGGGTTCGACTAAGAATCCTATCACAATATTTCCATTGAGATGAGTAGGAATGTAAAGTGGAGAATTTTTTTCATTTGCTGGAACATCTTGCAAAGTAAACGTTACATCCAGAGAACCAGTTATAAGACAAGGAGAGGGAGTAACAATAACCATGTTAACATATGCCTCGGGGTAAGAGATAAAATTAGAGGGATAGATAATCATGTTAGCGGAATGTGATGGGAAAGGGTCCATGTATATCTGCAAGTCACTATTAGCTTTCGCCATTAATTTGTTCATGGTTTTTTTACTCCCATCAAGATGGATAGTACCATCTACATTGTGATCCTGTATCTCATGACGTAGGCACATGCATCCTTTGGTATCATGTCTATTGACTCGATGGTACTAACAATATGTATTTTCTTCATACCAATTAGGATATGGTTCCCTAATAGGTTTAAGGGCTGATAGGCTAAGCATCTTATCTTTGAACAACTTTTGCAAGATGGAAGAATAAGATTCTGATAGCTTCATAAACTTCTAGTTGTGTATGAGAATGTTGTTATCTACAATGGCTACTACATTCACAATAGATTTACCTCTTCTAGAGATCGATAAGATAGATCTCCCTTCAGAACGGGAGCACGAGGGAGGACCCTCGAATTGAACCACCATCTATTGGTACTCTCATAAAGTTGGACACAAATGCACAAAAGAAGGGTATTTCATAAGAGCGAAATTTTCTTGCCAACACCTTTGTAAGTTCCCTATAAACACCTTATGTACATCAGAGTCAGGTAATAGGTATGATATTTGTGAAAAGAGTGCCTGATATCACGCTATAAAGTCTGTAATCTTCTCATTGTCCCCTTGTTTGCACCAAACAAGGTGAGATAAGGTCATCTTTGTTCTGATATTGGCTTGGAACTATCGTAGGAACTAGTTCAGAAGCTGATCGAACGTGAAGATGGAATTGTCAGGAAAATAATAGTACTAGTCAAGCGTTGTATCTTTGAGGGACCCAGGAAATAGTTTTGCCATCAATACATCGTGATGGAAGAAATCTATAAACAAGGTGTTAAATGCAGACACGTCTATCTATGGGTCCCCTTTACCATCGTATTTCTCAAATTTAGGAATCCCCATCCCTTACGGGAAAGGAGTGTTTAGAATTTCAACCAACAACGGGCTATGTCGGAAGAAGGGCTAGAAAATAGGCTGAGTCGAGGCCTAGGAAAGGTTCGCACACTGATTCTACATCGTCCCCATATTTTGAAGAAGGGTGTTTAGAATAGGGTCATTTGAAGACATAGGACCATTGGAACCACCGCCTAGACCGTCATTGTGACTACTACGAGAGTCACCACCGATGTGACCATCACCAGTGTGACCTCCACCAGAGCCACCGCTACTTCCAAGGCTACCACCATGACCTCCACCAAAGCTTCCTTAGTGCATACCACCTCCACTTCTGAAGTTTCCACCACGAAAGCCCCCACTAGTCATCCTACTAAATCCTCCACCACTATAGGCGACACAAGGGGTAAAGCAAAAACCTAAATGGTTTTTGCTTACTTTGACAATTTTAGAGTTTTCGGAAGTGGTGGAAGTGGCGGGCACATTGACTGAAGGGACCACATAACCATGTATATAGATGTAGGAGGCAATGACATTTCCAACTATCTCTCATGTCCCTCGAAGAGGCGACCTCGTACCATGTGACTATGGTTCAAAGGGGCATATGCCTCGGCCAAACTAGTGAGACTAGCTAGGAGTTCTATGCCTATCCAGTCTTTTCCCACCATATATCTTATTTCATTGACCAATTTAGTAGCCATAGCTAGCTTTGGGTTTCCTTCCAAGATATTTTCCAATGCACCCAACCATTTTCTAAGGCTAATGACGTATTCACAAGGGATATGGACAACCTCATGTTCATCTATAGATGAGGAGGTCAGTGATGCATGAGGGGTAGGGATGTGATCAGTTTTGTTAAGGAATATAGATTCGACTCACGATACATGCTCCTGCATAGACAAGCTAGCCACATAACTAGAGAAAAGGTCAGTAGTGAAACTAGAAGAAACCTTTGTCTTCTCCATCATAAGGTGTTGCAGACTTACTTTGACTATGTTCCTAGAGGTTGTAGATTGGTTTGTGATGCTCATAAATCCTCACAAAGAAATGTGCAATGACCCAAAGGTATAAGAGAAAATGCTCTAGACATCGACAAATGGGTAGACAATGGTTCACATTGGGTTTACCAAAAATGTAAGAGAGGGGGACCAACCACTACAAGGCCCCAATTCATGAAAGGCCAAGAGTGGTAAGGCTTCCCTAACTTACCTCAATTAAAAGGAATGTTAGGATAAGCGGGATGAGAATGATGAGAATTGCAGGGCTCGTCGATCACTCTGCAAACCTGAGTGCTAACAGGCGACTAGACGAGTCGATCTTCAAATTCAACTCTGCGTCTGAGGTAGCTTTCTATCAGTGGAAAAAAGTGTGTTTCTGGGATGACAATGTGTCGTGCTAGCATTTCACAGGTGTGTTGGCATCCATACGGCTAGAAAACCAGAGAGATGAGGTTTAGGCTCCGAAAAAGGGCTAACAACCTAGTTTAAGAGTTTCAGGATGTGTAGAATAAGAATAAGAAGAGTGAAATGTATAGATGAATGTGATAAAGGAAATGTATTACCGCAAGGGCGATGAAGATGATTTCGTACAATAATCCTTTGACCATCTTGCACCAAGATCTCTCCACCTACACACAAAATATGAGAAAATTTTGGGGCTATTTAGGGATCTGCCTCAGTCAAACCCTCGTTTTGGTGTTTCAACCTCCACAAACAACCAAGTTTGCAATGATAGGAATAATGATAAAGGAGGGAATACAAGCTACATAAACAAAAGACACTACAAAATAATACATGATTACTCAACCAAAAATGATAGAGAAGATAAGAGGATCTTACCACCTCCTTCTAAAGCACTCAAGGCTTGTGGAGGAGAAAATGAGAGGAACTCAAGCCTTTGTTGTAATGGTGTTTGTCCTGCGCTCGCACTATCAAAGTGATAGAGTGGTAGATTTATCCTATGGACTATGAAGTGTTGCTACAAATCTTGAATTGAAAGAATGGAATGGAGAGAGTGCTCAAATGATCTTGCAAAACTTGAGAATGGATGAGAGAGTGAAGAATATGAAGGAAGAAGATGAAAAACTGCCATATTCGGGTCAACTAGCCAAAGGGAGGCGTTACACTTTAACTTCCAATTAGAAGTGCAATGTCTCTTCCAAACTCCAGCCACATGAATCTCCCAGGGATGAAAGCATGCCACGCATACGTCTATGTTCTGTGTGCACATCATCGATAGAAATATCCCCATCGACACACAAAGGAGGTGTGAAGTTTGATGTGAGTAGCAGGCTTAAGTGGAATTAAGCCTCTGCCTTAGGTTTTCTAAAGTGTAAGGTGGTAAAGGGGGATTTATTTTAGGGGTGAAAATTTTCTACTATACACATATATAACTCCTTCCTAACACACTTTAGTAAGGTTGTTTTCATTATTTTACATTTCATTTCTCATTATAGCCTTAAGCATACTTAAGGTTCAGATAATATACTTTTATCTATTATCAAATTAGATATTCATGGAGGTAAAAATACCAAAAAGGGTTTTGAATAAGGTAAAATCCTACATGGCCACCCCCTCTCTTCTCTTTTTCTATAATTTAAAGGTTTAGGTGTGAAGAAAATTTGTACAATGTAGACCTGTAACTTCTAGATTTGATTGAAGATGTTTAAAACCCTCATTTTCAAATTGGAGTACCCTAACCCTTGTTTGGTCTTTTCAATCCCTTCTTGTTGTCATGATTCCCCTCTATTTTCTCTTCCCATATTTGCAATTGTTTCATCAATTTTTATCTTTTTCTGAAAATTATTTATATTTTCAAATTAGTTCTTCATAATAATTAGATTAATTAGATCATATTCAATCAATCTATTTTCTTTGCAAAAAGAAACTAAACTTAAGAAAATTGGATCTCCTTTTAGGCAGTTAGCTAATCCTAATAGTGTGGTTAGTGTTCCAATGTTAAGATAAGAAATAATTGATTTGAATTAATATATTAGTTAAATCTAGGATTTGCTTTTACACTTAACAAGTATATCATTCTTAAATGCTAGCCTCTCATTATTTTCATAGTCTTTATTACCTTTCTTGTATATGGATCATTATGATTGATGAGAATAAAATAAAATTTAAAGAAAATACCACAAAGGATATACTGATATACAAAATTTAGCTCATTATAATGGAAAATATTAAATTTTACTTGAAGAAAAAGAAAAATCTAAATGTGTTACAATCTAGTGAAAAACTTTATTTTACTAGAAAATATAAAGTTGTGGTATTTATTATTGATTCTGTATTAGCTATCCCTCTCTAAAAATTCATTAAAAGAACCCTACCCTAATTTTTTTGTGACACCTCAAGGGCCAATATTAATATTGTTGTTATTGGTATTGTGTCATATTCTACATCTTGAAGATGAAGACATTATATTTAAACATAAACCTTAGACAAGCCTCCAACAATATTGTTGAATTTATGAGATGCAAGTTCAAACTTCTTTTTGTTATGAAAGAAAATCTCAAGAATATTACTATAAATTAGGATTCTATGTTAACAATGAAATTACTCCCAAGTAAACAAGTGGCTAGACCTACATAAATATATCTTTTTCCAAACTAAGATTTAAAGATCCTTCAAGATTTTGAATGAATTAGTTAGTAGTATTTTCCTATATTTTAAAATTCTCGTACCAACAAAGAGGAAAATGGAGTTATATAATTATGTCTTGTTTCATCCTAGATAAGGCATTTTGAACCTAAGAAGATAACATCCATAATGGATTCGAAGATCTCTAGATGTTTATGTAAAGGATAGTGATGGTAAAATTTCTATTTTTGTACTATATGTAGATAATTTAATCATTATGAGAGATCACATACAATAAATTAGAAAATACAAAGGATTAAATTAAACAAGCTTTTGAAATAACTGATCTAGGACCGATGCACTATTTTTTGGATATGCAAATATGAAAAGAAGAAGGAAGGATCATGATTTCTCAAATAAAATATTCTTTTGATGTATTGATAAAATTTAATGTGATGGAGTATAAACCATCTAGTACACCATGTGAAGTATGATAAAAATTGAGTGCTAATTGGATGGCGAATCAGGTTTAGACAAGTCTTTGGAAGTCTCTTGTATCTCACCATAACTAGAGCAGATATTGTATATGTAGTTGGCATTGTATCTAGGTACACGATATATCCACATATTGAATATTGGAAAGTAGATAAAATAATACTAAAATATTATTAAGTACTTATCAACTTGGATTTGAATCTAAATATAAGGAGAGCCTATTCTATTAGGGTATTCATATTCTTGTTTATGTAAGTGACATTTATGATAAAAAAAAATTCAACTTTTAGATGTATTCTCCATCTTGGTTCAAGACCAATTTCATGGACCTGTAAGAAGTAATTGATAATATCACTATCATCCACATAGGCTAAATATATTGGTTCACCAAAGGCATATCAAGTATTGTTATTTCTTGGAAGACTGCTTGAAGAAACACAACTACCACAAGATTCTTGAAATACACAAGACAACTAAGAGGTAGGGGGGTGAACTAGTTGTATCAAATCACTTTTCTATAACTTAATCCCTTCCACTTTATCTTCAATCTATTATTAACTGTGAACATGAAATGTAGATAACAAAAACACAATACCAGAGACACCAAATGTATGTGGAAAGCCCAATGAGGTAAAAACCATGGTGAGGATTGACTCAAAATATAGTAGAATGAAAAATCAGATACATAGGCTCACTGCCTGAGAGCTCACTACCCAAATTAAGGGATCAATTCCTTAGGAATCACTATCCAGAAAGAGAGGCTCACTACCTACAAAAAAATACAAATAGATAGATAAAGATCCACCACTAGGAGTTCCACTCACTTTGCAACTTGATAAGAAGATTGACACAATAAAGTATTGTTTCCTTGATTCACTCTTCCACACTCTTCTCATGCTGAAATCGACTGATGGATGAATGATCAATTCACTACAACTTGATTTTCTTCCATACTGTCTTCAACCTTAGAAACATTCACCAAGGTGGGCTATACAACTTCACATTACAATTTCAAACTAGGTTGGCTACTCAAAATTCTTGCAGTGGATAATAATGTGAGAGGACCTATTACATATTTGATTTAGGACCAAAATAACATCATGGATCATGCACACACTTTCTCAAATTGATACAAAAGCTTAATGTAATGTGTAAACACCAGGTTGGCCAAGCCTAATGAAAACACCGATGATATTTGAAGTACACACATCACCAACATGATAATCACACACAGATTGCTCAACATGCTTCACCAGACATCTCACCATCTCTAAGAACAACTAAGATACATCTACAACAACTTCAACAAACTTTATTCGCAGAGAAATCTTCACTAGACAAACTGAGACAACCAACAAAAACACAGAAGCTCTGGAGTAGGTCTTTTGGAGTGCCAAACCACAAGAAATTTTACATAACATAGAAACCATTAGAAAGAGTCATCTCCTTGATCCAAAAGATTAGAAACCAAATATCAGAAGACTATAGAGCCAAAACATTTCTCCCAGTCCATAACTAGATAAATTTGACAAACCAATTCACACCAATGAACACAACTTTTACTTTCATCATCCTAGAAGCTAAAACTCAGAATATACGATCTATTAGAGCTCGTGAGCACAACTATAGATCTGCATAAACATAGGATCAATAGAGAAGAAATGTGGACCACAATACCAGAGCACACTCAGATCACACTTTAACACCACTTTCATTATTTCTCAAATTTTCTCAAAAGAACTTGGCAGAGACATAACTACCACTTCATAAATATAGCTCTGTGTACTCTAAGCACTTTTATACCATCTGCAACAACTTGAACTATGTTGACATCAATAAAAACATTAATGAAAACACCACCAAACACATCCATACTTTCAAAAATCTCCCCTTTTCTCATTGATGGAAACACATGATGTGAAAAACCATCAAAGACAACATACATGATTTGCAAAAGTGACAACTTGCCAAGCATAAATTTTTCACATGATCTCTCTCCCCTTTTGACATCAATAGTAAAGGAAATTATTTCCATAGAAATATATGTTCACTCCCTCGTAGGAGTACATCCACAACACATACTGCAACAATGCACTTCTCTACTCCCCCTGAGGAGTAGACCTCAATCATCAGTCCAGAACAAAACACCTATGAATCCACTAGGTTGATGCACCTCCATGTGCACTTAGTTCAAAGAAGGAGGGGTAGTAACCCCTAACTTCCCTCTGAGATACTAAAAAGTATCCTTCGGAAGGGCCTTAGTGAATATTTATACAAAAAATTTCATTGGTAGGTACATATTCATGTCTAACTTCATTATGCAATACCTTCTCCCTCAGAAAGTGATACTTGATAGATATGTGCTTTGTTATAGAATGCATCACTAAATTCTTTGAGATGTTTATAACACTTCATTGTCACACAATATAGAGATAGGTTCATCACTCACCACACCTATGTTCATCAAGGATTGCTTCATCAAAAGTACATGTGTACAATAGGATGTTGCTGCAATATACCCTACTTTTGTAGTGGATAGAGAAATTGAATCATGTTTCTTGGTCAACCATGAAACTAATCTTTCTCCAAGAAATAATGCACCACAACTTGTAATTTTCTGGTCATCGACAATATCAGCCCAATCTACATCAGTATCCTTTGGATACAATAGCCCATAATCTGGAGTTCCTTTAAGATATATGAATATCCTCTTCATAGTTGTAACATGTGATTCCTTTGATTCTGCTTGAAATCTTGCAACTAAACATATTGCATTCATACTGTTAGGTCTATTAATAGTAAGATACAACAATCCACCAAGATTACATGCTTTGATCAAATTTAGCAGATTCATCTTCCTTACTCAGCTTGCATTTAGTTACCATAGGGGTACAAACTAGTTTGGAGTCATCCATTCTAAACTTTTTCAATAATTCCTTAACATACTTAGATTGTGAAATGAATATCCCTTTGTCAATTTGATTAACTTCAAGTCCAAGGAAGAAATTCAGTTCACCAATCATAGACATTTCAAATTATTTTGGCATCTCTTTAGAAAACTTTTTATACATACCTTCATTTCCACCAAGGATGATGTCATCAACATATACCACAATTATCAACATCTTATATTTTTCAACCTTGAAGTAAACATTGTTGTCTGTAGACCCTTTGTTGAATCCCTGCTTTGACAAGTATCTATCCAATCTAGTATACCAATCTCTGGGAGCTTGCTTCAGTCTGTATAATGCTCTCTTGAACTTACAAACCATGTTTGGTTTGTCTAACAATAAAAAACCTTTTGGTTGCTCCATATATACTTCTTCAGATTCTCCATTCAGAAATGCAGACTTCAAATCCATCTGATATACTTTGAAGTCTTTATGAGCTAAAAATGCCAAGAACATCTGAATCGCCTTCATTCTTGCTACAGGTGCAAAAGTTTCTTCAAAATCTATTCCTTCAAACTGTGAGCATCCTTTGCATGCCAACTGTACATGTTAAAATCTGCAATGCACTTAAACTATAACACACATTAGCATGGTTAGTCACTTCAATCAAAACAAAATTAACATCTCTGTGAAATATTCCAAGATGCTTCATAATGCAAACAAAAAAGATCACATAAACTAATTGAAAGCATACAAAAATATTTTCATACCTATCCCATAGTGGATTGGTGCTACTTTGATGTGAAAATTAGCTCTTTCCCAACCCTTGATAAGCTTCAAGATGATGGAGATGACAATGAACTCAAAATGCCTATAGCGAGAATACTAAAATTGTGGATGATTTTGAAGTAGAAGTATCATGTATTTATAGGTTGAACGCTTGAAAGATGGAGAGATGGGAGGAATGTGGGACTAATCATGAGCCAATGGAAAGGTGCCATTTTTCAACATGATAGTGGAGGAGGAATGGGCACATTTTGGAGAATGTGCAAGTAAATGCAATTAGGTGGATTTGAAATTTCAAAGATGGCCTTAAATGCATATGGTTGAGATATTTTGGGGGTAAATTTGTTTGGGCAAGAAATTCAAAAAAATGGAGTTAATGAGGGAATATTCCTTGGGAATATGCCTTATGAGGGAAAATAAGGGTAATTAGATAATTACATAAAATGAATTTCATGTGCAAGTGGCTGGCTTAGTCAAGAGTTTAGGGTTGACCAAGGTTGAGTAAAAACCTAGAGGATGGTTAATGGTGATTAGAGTTTAATTAATTTAGATTAATTAACTTGGAGGATTTTAGGGGTTTTGACATTTGATTTTATTAATTTGATTTATTACATCAAATGAGAGGACCTTTAGGACTTAATTAAATAATTTGATTTATTTAATCAATTATGATGCACCTTAGTGAATTAATCAAATAAATAGATTTATTTGATTAATAATGGAAATGCTAATAATTGAGCAGGATTATATGCATTGTGTCAGTTGATTATTTTTAGTGTCTATATTTTGCCCCTATTTGAATAAATGTACCTGCTACATTGGTTCAAAGAATGATGCCACCAAGATCAAAATTATTTTTTTTTTTTTAAATTTTTCGGATACCCCAACGGAAAGAAATACATTGGCACATTGCCCCCACGAGATATTGAGTGAAGAGTTCAATTTGACGGTCAATCTCACGACAAAGAGGTTCAATATGGATGTATCGATGGTTAGACTAATAGATCTATATGATGATGCAAATCAGATGTTTTTAAGATGCATAGAATAACAAATCTATATTATCTTAAACAACTTAAATGATGATTTAATGCATGTGAGATGGATGAGATGAATGGTGTTATCCTATGATGATATGACATGATTATGCAAGATGAGAGTGTGGATGTTTTATGAATATAGGATGGATGCATTGATGACTTGATAATATGTTAGCATGAAAGGGGATAGAAGAATGAGATGGATCAACCCTTGAATCAAACATGATGCAAAAGTCCAACAAGTCTATGATTCCTCAAGAATTTATTAGATATGACAATGAATGATGATGATGTATTTCTTATCTAGTGATGAGAGAAGTAAAGAGCATAAATTTCCTTATGTTTGATAACATACATAGGTACGATGCATCAAGGTATAAAGAACCAGGATGGCGTTGCACCTAGTGTGATGGATTTTGACTCAACAATCAGATAGGAGTACTCTTGTTCACACCTGACATACGAAACCTTATTCAAAATGCAATTTAGGTATTCTAAACATCTCAAACAAAAACATAGAAAATAAATACTTCCTATGTGGTCAACAAGACATCTAAACACCTTCCCTACAAACCAAACAAAGCACACATGACCAAGTTATATTACAAGAACATCCAACAAGAACAACAAATAAAAGATATTGATCCATGCCCCATTCCTTTCTCTCTAAATATTTTGATTAGACATCATCGAGAGGTCATTGGAATGAGCACAATAAGATAAATCGAAAGAAAAGGCCAAACCAACAAACAAGCTAATGTTCTTCAAACCACTGGCCAAGACTAAACTACGATGATGTCTGATGTTGATGTCCATTGTAGGAAGGATGCATCCTAGGAAATTTTGTTATCATATGATGATGAGATTGGATGGATGATAAGATATTGATACCAAGAGTTGACCAACATGTTTACTTACTAACCTAGATAAATGAGACTTTGACGATTGAGCTTTTACTTTTAAACCTACTAGACTTGCTTCTGATTGACTTACCAAAGGATGAAAATGATGATTGATTTATTATGAATGAGATTATTTCAGGTGAGAGAGAGATTGAGATGGATGGATTTTTTCAAATATTTGGATGTTTTTGGTGTTTTAAATATTTTGAGATTTTTTTCGAATGTTTTGATTTTCAAATTTTCAATGTTTTCAGTTTTTTTAGGATTTTGACCAAGAACCTAACCGAGAGACCTATCCTAGGGGTCTCGTGATTTGATCAATATATTAGCCTTTCCTATATTATACACACAAAGACCATGTAGCTCGACTGATACATACTCGATTTAATGATAAGATAGATGGACAAATGGAATGCTAGCTTATTATGGAAAAACTCCCAAAGGACTGATCTAATGTGTCTCAGGGGATGATCAAAGATCAACCTTACCTACGTTCAAGCTTAGAGATGACGTAGTTCGATAGGATGACTCTATTTTTTGACTTTTTGGATTTTTGGTTTTCTGATGTTTTGGATTTTTTGAAGGATTTATTTGAATGTTTTTGGATTTTTTTTGAAGGGATTTACAAATGTTTTTGGATTTTTTGATTTTAAGAAAGATTGCAAAAATATATAGAAATCCAATCTGATGCGGGTACAAGAACATGCCCCTAGCATGGTACGATAGACTACTTCGATACAGGCTAACAAACTGACCTTAGGAATGTGTCAAGTAATACTAGGGTGGAAAATGATATGAACACAAAATCAAGCTATGATGTAGATGTGGATGAGTGAATGGAAGGATCAATTGAGTGCGATGGATGAATGGTAAGTGTGCAAAATAAGCTGTGAAGATCTTGGTGGATGGAGAGTGCTTTATTTACAAAAAGCGCTTGTTTTCCAGGTTTCAACCAAGGTACTTGCCCAAAGCACCACCGAAGTGGTTTTCATTAGAGGATGATTTTTCTCTTTATTTTTTTTTCAATTCTTTTTCTGATTTTTTTTTGGATTTTTTTGTATTTTTGGTTTTACCCTTAAAAGACCAGGCATAAAACTTTTTGAGATGAGATTTGTTCATGGGCTCCTGCAGAGGTTCACCTTTAGGTGTTGATACTTTATATTCCCTTGATTTGTAGCTTTGTATAGTGATGAATTCTCCCACCAGTTGGGCTCAAATTTTCCCTTTCTATTCGGATTTGGCACGTTCTTTTGATTTTCCTTTAGTACTAGCTCGCCAAATTGGAAGGTCTGCCTCTTGATTTTTTTGTTGTAGATTTTCTTGAGGAAGTTTTGATAGAATTTCAAATGGTTTAAGGCATCCATACGCCACTCATCCAGTAGTTCCAACTCATTTAATCATGAGAATCGATATTCTTCATCTATAATGACATTTTGTAGTGATATTCTTAGTGATGGGAGCTCGATCTCAATGGGGAGGATGGCCTCTGATCCATAGACCAGAGAGAAGGGGGTGGCAGCTTTTGGTGTGCAGATTCTTGTGCGATAGGCCCATAAGATGAGATTCAATTGCAAATGTCAGTCACGACCACCATCATTAACTATTTTCTTGAGGATTTTTATGATGGTTTTATTGGTAGCTTCTCCTTGGCCATTTCCTTGGGAATAATATGGAGTGGAAAAGTGAAGTTGGATATTGAATTTTTGGCATAATTCATGAACATCCTAATTTTTGAAAGGTGTCCCATTATCTGAGATAGTGGCTTGAGGGACACTGTATCGAAAAATAAGATAATTCAGGATGAACATAGATATATGCTTTCCTATAATGTAGGTAATGGGAATGGCTTCCACCCATTTCATGAAATACTCTGTGGTGGTAATGATAAACTTATGCTCATTAGATGAGGTGGAAGTGATTTTACCAATGAAATCAAGTCCCCACTATGAAAAGGGACAAGGTATGATAATTGGGTTAAGGTCCTAAGATGGTGCATGGATGAGGTCCCCATGTTACTAACACTGTAAACACCTTTCGACATAGTCATGTGCTTCTCTTTCTGTAGTAGGCCAATAGTATCCTATCCTCAATAGTTTCTTGGCTAAAGTCATATAGATCGAGTGTGAACGACAAATGACAAAATTCCACTATGTACCTCATTTAAAGAAATCAAGGCTTTCATAGTGTTTAGGAAACATAAAAGGGTTCCTTTGATACTCTTATGGTACAAGGAATCTCCTAGGATGATGAAACAGGATGACTTTTTGGAAAAATCTCTTTTGAGGTTTGGGGTTGTGTCAGCAGGAAGGACTCCTATTCTTAGGTAAGTGTAAATATCATTGTACCAAGGATCATTGGGACCAATGATTTCACACATGAATTCAACCTCTAGTACCTTGAATGTTGGTATGAGAAGTTGCTCTACGAGGAATTCTTTTTTTGGGATGTTGTGCAAAATCTCTAGGAGTGATCCGATCGTAGCCATTGCATCTGATGCTTTGTTGTTTTCTTTGGGTAGCTAGTCAAATGGGATGTCAATGAAGGACTCCTTAAGGCTTTCCACCAAATTTTTGTATGGATTCAACCTATCATCCTTTTTTTGATATTCATTGTTTACCTGGTTGATTATGAGCTATGAGTTTCCATAGACCTTAAGAGCCATGATCTGCCAATACACTGCAATCCTCAACCCTATGACAAGAGCCTCATACTCCATGATGTTTGTGCATGGGAAAGAAAAATTGAATGATTTAGGTATGCAGTCCCCTTGTGGAGTGATGATGAAGATTCTCGCTCCTGACCCATGTTGTGTGTAGGATCCATCAAAATACATCTTCCAATGATCCACTATACTAAGGTTGAAGATTGATTCATCAGGGAACTCTAAAATTAGTGGATTGTTTGTATATATTGGTGCTTCTACTAGTTGATTTGCGATTTCTTTTCCTTTGATATCCTTGTGTTCTACATACTCAATGTCATGCTTCTTCAGGTTCATAACCCACTTAGCCATTCATCGTGTGAGATTTTCTTTGGAAAGAAGGTACTTGAGTGGGTCTATTTTTGCAATCAGCTTGATCTGATGTGCTAGGATGTAATATTTAAAATTTTAAGCTGCAAACACAAGTACTAGGAAATATTTCTCAATGGGTGTGTCATTCAAATCTTGTCCCACCATGGTTCTACTGATATAATATATAGCTCTCTCTTTCTTGTTTTTTTCATGTTGTGCCAAGAGAGCATAAAGGGCTATCGATGTTGCTGATATGTATAAGATCAAGGGTTTTCCTAGAATTGGTGGCATAAGGATTGGTGGTGTGAGAAAATACTCCTTGATCTTGTTGAACGCTTGGTCATGTTTCTCATCCCATTTTAATGCTACCCCTTGTGAAGTAGATGAGAATATGGGAATGCCTTGTCTTCTAGTTGCACTATGAATCAATGAATGGATTGGAGTCTTCCTTGTAGGCCTCTTAGTTGCTTCAATGTTCTGGGTTCCTCCATTTCAAGGATCGCCTTGACCTTGGTAGGGTCTACCTTAATAACTCTCATTGATATGATGTACCCTAAGAGCTTTCTTGATTGCGCTTTGAAAATGCACTTCTTTGGATTAAGTCAAACTTTGTACTATTCTAGTTTGTAAAAAATGGAGCATAGGGCCATTATATGATCCCATCGCTTCTTTGATTTAGCTTTTATGTCATCCACATAATCTTCCACAGTCTTATGAATCATGTCATGAAATATTAATGTCATGGCCCTTTGGTAGGTTGCGCCCGCATTCTTCAATCTGAATCGCATCATATTCTAGCAATATGTCCCCCACGGACAAGTGAAAGCTATCTTGTGTTGTTCCTCTTTAGCTATCATGATCTGATTGTATCCCCAGAATCCATCCATTAATGATATAATCTCATGTCCTACTGTCATATCCATGATCATGTCAATGTTTGGAAGTGGAAATTCATCCTTCAGACATATTGCTTTGTTTAAGTCTTTGAAGTTCATGCAGATGCGGATGACCCCATTTGGTTTTCAAGTAGGTACAAGGTTTGAGACCCACTCTGGATAGTCAATCAGTCGTATGAAATCTGCATCTAGGAGCTTTTTTAATTCCATTGTGACCAGCAATTCTATTTGGGGATGCATTTTTCTCAGCTTTTATCTCACAGGCTTCGCTTCAGGATATACAACTAGGTGATGAACTACAACTTCTTGATCAATCCCAGGAATATCAACATAAGTCCATGTGAATTTTACCTTTCTTTCCTTTAGGAATGCCACTAGGAGTTCATGGTCTTCTGTGAGAAGTGACTCAACATAGAATGTTATGTGTGGTAGTTTCTTTGTTCCCAGATTGATTGGATTGCATTGTTCTACCAAAACCGTTGACTTTTCCTAGTGAATGGCACTAAGAGGAAGATTGAATCCTTCATCCTCTAGTGCCTCAGAGAGGTTTTCACCATTGGATTCATCCTTTATTTTTACTATTTTTCAGTCACAGAGTGCCACAGTGTGGTTTTCACTCAAAGACATTGAGATTATTCTCAATTTTTCACTTTTGTGACTGAAGGATTCAATTGTTTCTCTGTAATAGGCTTGTGTATCTAATATGTTGTCAAACCCAAGTTTATGATCTCCATATAATACCATATCCCACAATCCCATGAATTTTGAGAGCGCCTCATCATTTGCAAACATGTCCAAAGCCAGTGGTCCTCATCGGTTGTAATCGATGAGTTGGGATAAACCAAGTTTATTTCATGGGTTCAATGGTTTGACTCAAAAGATAGGGTGTTTATCATGAATAGGGAGGAGTATTTGAAAAGTGTAGGCAAGCCAGTTATAGGATCCTCTTTGCTACTACACACATTGGTTATGTCAAAGATAAATTTATCTAAGGGTAGACCTATAGATACTGGTAATTGAAGGGCGGTTGTTGATAGCTGAGGGGGAGTCTTGACTACTTTAACCGAGGGACTTCTACCATGTATGGTTACACTCGAAGGGGTACATCCAAAGCCAAGATTTTTCATGCATTTCTCAGCAATGATAGGTTGTAATTGGCCATTGTTTTTCTTTCCTAGACTTTCATTCATGTTATATAGCCCATGCCAAACATTAATTGAAATCCTCTATTGGCATCATCCATAGGAAGGTCTGGTACAAGTCTTTCATCTTGATACAGGAGACTGGATATGTCTCTCTCATCCACCACTTCTCGGCCTAGATCCTGCCAACTCCTGAATCAAGAGGGATCAGCTCTGAAAGTTTGAGCTATTGTATTGGCAAGTTGGGGTTGTCCATGGGATCCGGGGGATTGAGGTAACTCCCCTACCACAAAGGCTCCTTTCTTCATTTTATAATCCCCACACCCATTTTCTTGTATTATGACCTTGATTTCAGATATATTAGGAATGGCGGGTGTCTTGGTCCCAAAAGTGGAGGAAATATTGGCTGGGTCTATATATGGAGTTGAAGGGCCGTCATCTTTCTTGGGGACTTTGGGGATTTTATAGTATTTTTCTTCCAGGTTTTTGCAATAGGCAAAGGGCTCACAATCACCATATATTGTGAACTCTTAATTTTGGTATAAGAACTTGATGCACTGATGGAAGGTTGATGCAATTGCTTGCATCCCATGGATCCATGGATGCCCTGGGAGGATGTTATAAGGTAGATCAAGGTCAAGGACCTAGCAGGTGGTTTCCATAATGGTTGGTCCTACTTGAATAGGGAGTTGGATAGTGCCATGAGACAATCTTTCTTGGTCAACATATGCTTTCATTACAATGCCCTTGCCCTTTTCAATAGAATCCTTGAAGAATCCCAAACTCTTTATGAGCTTGAGATAATAGATGTTTAAACCTACACCCCCATCCACCAAGACCCTCTTAACTTTGTTTTTAAGATCTAAGAATTCAAGGTGAAGTGCACGGTTGTGAGATGGTTGAGTGGGGAAGTCCTGATTAGAAAATGAAAGGAGATTTGGGGTAGTAATGTTTCCGACCATAGCTTGAAATTATTTTGTAGCAAGATTGGCAGAGATGGTGGATGAAGCCAATGACTCCTCAAGGATTTCTCTATGGGTGGATGAGATCTTCAGTAACTCCATGATGGAGATCTGAGCAGGAGTTCTTTTCAACTAGTCCAAGAAATTGTGGCTATTAGCAATGGATTTTGGATTTTAGGTGGATTCCCTAGGTGGTTGTCATGACCCAACAATGGTGACTTTGCTGCCATGTGTGTTTAATCCACAATCAGCTTTTGCTCCATTGATGCTAACAATAGTGACCAATTCGTCTAGGGATGCGAAAACTTGTTCATACACATGGTTTACATTGCCATAATTTTGCTTCCCTTTGTTATTTCCTTTGTTATGATCTGACATCAAATTCATGTAGATCTTAAGATCTTGATTTCCAGCTGGTTGTTCTATGTTATGATCTTGTCATCGATGAGGTCCTAGATTATATTTTTTAGCTTCATGCAATTGGTTATTGTCTGCCAGTTGATTTTATGATAATCACAAAGGAAATTTTCATTGTACCATGGTGGTTTCACTTAGGGCTCTTGATAGTTATCATAAGTGGGGATTGTGATGAGATTCTCATCTATCAATTTCTTCATGATGGATTCGATTGATTCCCCAACGGCTGTAAAATTTTTCTTGGCACATGTTTGTTTCACGAAGGTGGTCCCCCTTGATTATTCAGATTGTTCATTTGATTATTGGGTGGTTGTTGTGTTACCACATTGGTTTGTTTGTTGTTGTGATTTTTGTTTTGTAGTTGTTGATATGTTTGGGTGTTCTACTTTAGAGCATTGATTATGAATTTGGCATGAACCACCTCATCATTAGTGACATTCTTGTTTTTCTCCCACGTGCGAGGTTTTTTGTTATAGTTGGTGGAAGGGAGATTGTCTTGATGTTTTGGATATGTGGGTGTCCCCTCTTGTGCAATAAGGGCTCATTTGATGCTAAGTGCCTTGGGGATAAATTGGTCATACATGGTGATGCATTGCATCTTTAGATGGAATGCTAAAGTTTTCTCAAGATTGAAAATGATGGTGTAAATTTGGTGCTCCTCTAGCATAGCCCACTTGCTCCTGTTGACCTGGGATCGCCATCATTGTAGGAAGGAAGCGAATGATTCCCCCTTACCTTTTTTGAGCATAGATAGCTCCTATAGACTAATGTCCATGCCAATGCTGAATGCATAATTCTTTATGAATGCATCTATGATTTCTTGAAATGTTTGATGCTAGTAGGTAGGTGAGAAAACCAATCCGTGGCAGGGCCAGCCACACTTTGATAGAAAAGGCACATCAAATATGTATCGTTATATGTGACTTCCATGCAATGTACTTAGAATTTCTTGATGTGATCTTCAGGGTTTCCCAGCCCACGATATTTGACAAATTTAGGGATTTCAAACCCCTTAGTGAATGGTACCATTGCAAAACTCCTATCAAAAGGATAGGGGCACAAATTGCTTGGTGTCCTTTTTTTTTTCCCTTATTAGAGATCAAACACTTCCTATGAGAGAAACTTGATTTGTGTTGTCACATTGTCTTGCAGATCAAGGGTGGAGTGAATGTGTTCTGAAGTGATCGGGGTGCTTGAGTGATGGATGGAGTGTTGGTGGGAGTTTTTTGAAAGCTTTACTATACGATTAAGGCCTACTGATATACCTGCATTTGATATTGCACCAAAAATCCTTGTTGTTGGTCTTGTTGTTGTTGTGCCAACAATCTTATTGTTGGTCTTTCTGCTACTATTCCAACAAAGCTTGTTGTTGGGCTAGTAATTGGGCTGCTTCTTATTGTGCTTGATAATTTTGTAGGTCTTGTTGATAAGCTTGCTATTGAGCTTGTTCTTGCACTTGTTGAGATTGATATTGGGCTTGATCTTGAGCCTATGCTTGTTGGGATGCTTGTGTAGCCTAAGCAGCCTACATGACTTGAGTGACTTGAGCTGCTTGCATAGCTTGGGAAACTTGTTGTTGTTGAAGTAAATCTTGATATTGGGTAGCTTGTTGCACTTTTAATTATGTCTATGCCTGTTGGGCAGCTAGCTATGCAGCTTGTTGATTTTGAATTTGTTGAAGTGCCTTTTGATAGGTGGCTTGTTGAGTTGCTTGTAACACGGTGCTAAATTAGTTTTTGATGTTGGGTTTTGGTGGTGGTAGTGGCGGATTAGGAATAGTATTGAATATTTTGATGAGAGGAACCATTGTATTGATGATTGGGGTTTGTGTGGTGGATGGTGTGATTGATATGCTTGGTCCTTGGAAGACCGTGTTTTGAGATATTTGGGGGATGGTAGATGATGTGTTGATTGTTGGGGTTGCTTGAATGGTTTCCACCTATTGTTGTGATATTGATGGAAAGATGGGAGGATTTAGTATGATGTTTTGATTTATCATTGGAGGGTTGCTCATATTTTGTTGATTGATGGTTGGTAAAGGGGGAAGGCCCAACCCAAGGGGTGATGTAGATTTTAATAGTAATGGTTGAAATTTTGGTGTACTCCCTTGGAAAATTGATGATGAGGAGGGATCGAATATTCCCCCTGTTCTAATTAATCCACCTTCTCCCTATGAGGTTAGAGGGAGAGAGGTTTGCATGTTGAACAGATAGACCAGTGTTGCATGAAAAGATGTAGGATTGGTGGAATCATGAAATGTAAGAGGAACGTATTGGTGCAACAGATTCATTGGGATATATTGACCTAGTATGGCATTGGCATCCAAATCTTGGTTGTTCACAAGGGGATGTGCTTGAAGTGCATGAAGCAATGAGCTTCCCTTGTTAACAATCGGTCTAGTTGGAGCAATGGATGACGTGATTTACAAGATGCTTTGAGTGATGCTTTGAAATGGAGGTGTGGATCACATTGGAGGCATGATTCCAAGAGGCTTCTCCACAATAGTTCTTATGTCATAATCCGAAGGGAGTTTAGCCCCTTATTTTTCCAATTCAAGCATGTATTAGGAGGGATTGAGCCCCATCATGGCATTGACAATGCTATGAGTCTTGAGGTTTTGAACCATTTCAATGATTTCATCTTGTGTCATCCCTAAGACATTGTTGGTGATGTCTTCCACTTGACCTTCCTCTTGAGGATTTTGAGGTAGTGGAGGAGGATTAATTGCGAGGTCAATGGATATCGTAGGGTTGAATTTTGTTTCAGTTTCAATCGAATCGCTTGAAGTGGATGTTTCTTTGTTTTTTCCCATGTTTTTCTTGTATTAAGATCGAGTTTGAACCATAAAATAGGGATCAATTTTCAAGAATATAAGAGATGAACCTCTACCACCTTAGATTGGTCTAAAATTTAGGCTCAAAGAGGAGAATCCAAGTTTTCTTTAAGGATCAAAGGATGGTAATGAGAGAAATGAAAGATAGATGATGTGGATGATTGAACTCTTAATAATCTTGAATGAGATACTAGACTTTGGGACTTTCATTGGATTTTGATTCAGTTTGATTTGATCTTGACTTTGGCTTGATTGGAATTTGGTTTGTATAGTGAACTCATAAACTCTAATAGGTTGGATGTTGTCATAGTGTAGACTTGTATACAAGATGATAATTTGACTAAGTGTGTAAAGAAGGATTCATCAAGACAACCCTAGTCAAAAAAGATGATTTTGGTTTTCTTTTTTGATTTTGGATAATGAACTTATAAACCCTAAGATGTTGGATTTTATCAAAGGGTAGACTTGTTCACAGGGATTGATTATTTGACTAAATATGTGGAGAAGGATTCATCTACACACATCTAATCAAACAAGATGATTTGAATTTGCCAAAAGTCTACCATGAATAATTTTTCCAAGATTTCCAAGAGCTTTTGGTGAGATGAATTTTTGGTTGATGTTTGAGGGATGGATGAGAATGATAAATTTGATCCTATACTAGACCTAGATAGAACTCCTTTCTACAAGAACTCGGTATTGAATAACACGCTTGGTACTTCCTATGTAAGAAATGCAAACCTTTGAAAGAGACTTGGATTTTTGTAGGCAATAAAATTCATACAAGTTCAGATTTTTCCTTGAATATTTCATGTAAAAATTGTAGACCAACCTTTCTCTAACTTCGTGAAACCTTGAAAGACGTTCTTCATGAGCTTTTGGACTAAGACTTTTGAACTTTGGTTTTCGGTTTTTGATCTTTCCAAAAATCATTTGGAATAGTACATGTGTGTGGATCAATTATTTCTTATCTTTTCTTAATGAATTCCTTTTATCACAAACAATTCTTTATTTAGGTTTTCAAACTGGATGTCTAATGTCCTAATTTCTTCTCATCCCACAAAGTCTATTATGTGAAGAATCAAGGAAATTAAGGAAAAACTTTCCCAATGTTGAATTTAGTGAGAACAAATTATGATTAAACCCAAATAATTAGATTCCTCTAAGGATGAAATGCCTAGGGCAAGAAAGAGCATTTTGATTTGTCAAAGGTGTTTGTTCCCCCTAAAGGGTTTGAAATTTTGAGAAATTGGTGAATGTTTGTTTTCAAGCATTTTGCATCCAAGCAAAGTGTTTTTATTTCAAAGTGATGCACAATCCTAGGATAAAAGAGGAAATATTTGTTGAGTTCCCACTTGGATGAATCTAGCTACGGTTACTCTTAGTGGATGATTAGATTCTTGACCACACAGGCTCTCCCTAACAATGCACTCACTTCTCGGGTCAACCAACCATAAATACCCATGAAAATCCAATGGAATACTTTTCATCTCTACCAAAAGCCATAAAAATGTGGGATGTCTTTAGAAATTTTGTTCTTGCATCAACAAATAGATAAGGTTTTTGGCTTTTACACAATTTTGGCTTTTAATCAAGGCACTTGTTCAAAAAGCCACATGAGAAGAAAGATCAACTCATAAAAAAATTATCACCTGCTTGTCCATAGGATTTCATGTAATGATGAGATTTCCTCAACATTCAAATTTATATACCAGTTGGGAGAAGCTTGGCATTTAGGTCGTTATTGGTTTGAGTCATTCCCTTCAGGTGAGTACTTTTTCCCACCAAGTCAGGCTCTTTAAGGGTGAAGAATAGTGGAGTGTATTTTTAGTTCAACCACCTCACACATTTAGGTGGGAGCACACACAATACCTTTTCTTCACACTCGCAAGGTTTGTTCAATTTTAAGAATCCAAATTGAAATGTGGAAGTAATCACTTATACAACTTCATATCTCAAAAAGACTTTTGATTCTCAAAATCGCTATGAAGTGCGAGAGAAGTGCATGTATTCTTTATGATATTAATATGTAAAATGGATTACAAAACACCAAATACATTTGTCCATTTTAGATCCCTAAAAAGCAGTAATGTGTTATTTTTATAGCACCAAGATGAAGTGTGAAGTTGATTGTTCACTTTTAGACCAAATTGAAATCTTGTATGTTTCTAAGGTTCAATTTTAACCAACTTGAAAATTATGTCAAATCAATGGTTAATTTTAAAGCCCATAAAGAAGTGAGTTGGCCTAAAACAAAAAATGAAAGCAGAAAATGGAAGCACTAGATTATAACAAGTATTACAAAATGCTTTTTCAAGTCTTAATTTCAATGTTCAATTTTCTATTTTCTTTGACTCCAATCTACTTGCTTTTGTTCAATTCTGATGCTCAACTCCAACGCCAAACTATTCTTTATGTAGACCTCTCCTATAAACAAATTATAAATTTATCACAAATAAGATTTATGTGCCCATTATAAAACTATAGAAACGTGCACAAGGCATGTCATCTATTTGATTAAACTTCTTAAAGAAGGAAAATAAAAAAAGTTTTCAAGGAATATTAGTGCTATTTGATTAAATGATAACTCAATAAAGTCGTTCGAATAACTATGTAAACATATGCAATTTTCCAGCTCTTAGCTAATAATCCTTTTAAAAATTTCAACCAAATTATATGCAAATAGAGCTTTGATTTAGTAACAAGAATTCACAGATCAATTTTAGATAATTTATAATATTTGATTGTAATCCAAAACAAAGCAAACATAGACCTAGTCTTCACCCTCCCATATCTACTCAACCTATAATGAAAATAGACAACAAAGTATTGCAATGCTCAAAATAAACTGAGTGATAGAAATTTACAAATTTAATTGATTGAACTTGAGAATTCAACTACCAAATTAATGATAAAGTCGATTGCCTCTAATAATGGGAAAAATCCATAGCAGCTATCACATTAAATATTTCAAGCTACCACCTCACACTATCAATCACTTTAAACTAGCATATGGATCCAATGATAATCGGAAATGTTCTCAACATAAATGCATGCTAATAAAGAATAGAAAATCTATGTGATTTCAGAACCCAAGGCAACAAAAAAAATAGGTGATTTTGATGTGTTTAATTATTTTAAAAAATGATCTTGTTGAAAATTTTAACACCATATCTTTGACAAAGATATGAATAATCTAGGAATATTAGAGACCATTTGGAGCTTGAGAGTAAGTTTTCTTTAGAGAGTGATTAGCCACCAAACATCATATCAAAGGAAGATCCATACAAGTGTGAGCTTTGGGACTAGTAAATCTTATATACAAGGATATTCATGCCTCCCCTCATAAATTTGCGCCAGGCATGCACCTCCCCTTAGAAATTTATGCCAGCCATATCATTTAATGTGCAAAAACTAGTGATATTTAATGTGCAAAATATAGAAGCTTTGAACAATAGGTGTGAGAAAATTTTAAGTAAATGCAGTTGGTAAGTGTAAAGACAAATTCCTTAGTTTTTCTCTAGAATGCAAATGATGGCAGGACCTATACACATGATATTTCTTGGGAAGGCATAAAAAAGTTTCAAGAAAGTTCTTTTTAGCAGGCGTAAATTTGATTTCCACCATCTCTAGAAAGTAGTGATTGCAAGACCTGTGCAAAAGGGGATTTGTTGAAAAGGTGTAAGAATTTTTTTAAGCAAATGATGTTGGCATGTGTAAAATTTTATCTATACTGACATATAATCAAACTGCCATAAAAAAATGTCGTATTTTAGAAGCTTAGAAGAAAAATCAAACATAAGATTAGGGTAACACAAAGAAGTCTCTTCGTGCAAACCAATCTAACTAACATAGTTGACTGATTCCTAATAAGTGAAGCATTCAAGCTTAAGGTCTTTTTCTATTGTTAGAGGTTTTATGATTAAAGAAAAGGAGGTAGTTGTACTATATATTGATGAGAAACAACGCCATTGATGATGAGAAGACAACGCTATATAAAAAAAAATAGCAATATTTAATGATAGTATTTGTCTCATTTAAATACAAAGAGCAACATTTGACTTCCTTCACAATTATCCAGTAGCAGGGCTTCCATTAGACTTCATCAACACAATGCAAATGAGCTAAAAATTGGATGCCAAAATTTGAGATAGGGAACTTTTAGAGCATAATCCAAACTCAGAGACCTAGAACCTTAGGGGTAAAAGCACAAACCTGTGTCACACTTTATAAAGGAATCGGCCAACAACAAAACAAATTCTGAACTTCGATCACATAAAAGTGGTCTTTATGTTTTGAATTTCAAAATGGTGTAAAATAATTAAATGTATAAATTTAAATGAAGTTTATTCCTATAATTTTTAAAATTAAAAAAAAAAATGTTTCTATTATGTTTTTTTCAATTTAAGGACAAATTTTGGAATGCTGAAAATTTCAGAAAAGAGTGACTTCACTGGCCGTCAAGAAACAAATTGAAAAAAACTTCATTTCTCCCTAATTCTTTTTTTCCAAATAATTAACTTCAATATCTACTGCATGGAAAAAAAAAATTCAAATTTTGAGGTATATTTTTTTTCGTAATAACGTTTTAAAGTCAAACATGTTAGAATTTGACAGTTTTCACGGGCCGTCAACTATATTAATATTTTTTAATTATTTTCAAACAAACAATTATACCCTTTTGAAGAAGACTCTCTCCACTACTGCACCATATAAGTTTTAAAAAAAATTGATATGTTTTACTAACTTTTTTTTAATTTCTAGTCAGCCTCTTTTTTAATTTTAAAAACCTCTTTGCATTATTTTAAAAATAACATTTATTAAAACTATTGAAAATATTAAAAAAATTATATATTTGGATTCCCCACTCCGAGCTCTACAAAAGGGTATTTTTCTTTTTTGAAAAAAAATAATTTTGACTAGAGAAATACTTACTTAAAGCTGAAAATGTCAGAAAATTATGAAAAAGTGTTGATTTGGCTGCCAACTAGGATGCCAACTAGACAATTTCGGCTGAAAGGGTTTCTATCGAAAGGGTTTCGACCGAAACCCTTATGATAGAAACCCCTTAACATATAATAAGCTATATTGAAAGCCGATTGTAAAGTTGGAAGGGAAAATTTTATTTTTTTGGTTTCAGCCGAAACCTATTCGGTCGAAACCATGTGTGCCACGTATACACCACATGGTTTCGACCGAAACATACTCGTTTGAAACTTTCTCGGCCGAAATTATTTCTCTTGGAACTATTTTTTAGGCCAAAAGTGTGACACAAGTTTGTGCTTTTACCCTTAGGCTTTAAAAATAAATGCTATATTGCGCATAAATCCTCACTCGGGAGTATAAACCTTGATGACAGCTACCATTTCACTCCCAAAATATTGAATCTTTCTAATGAATTGAAATTTTAGATTTAAAAGGAATATTTGATTGAATGTTAACTCTCAAAAAGCTTTATAACATAGAAAAAAAAGGGTCACAAAACAATTTATACGAATCTCCATTACTTATCAACTCAGGATTTTGAACGAAAATAATAACACATAAATTGTATGGCACAATGCCTTTAAAATGTGAGGCTAAGGAAAATCCTCAAGACACTAGATAGACAAAATTATTAAAGAATTTAAGGCCATGAAATTGATAAATAGAGGAAAATATAGTCTATGAAGACAAAGAAGACACCAAGGCAGAGATAAAATATGCCTGCTCTTAAAATTGCAACGTATTATCTATGTGTAGAAAGTCATTATGTCATAATATCACCCTCCTTATAGCGCCATTTTGTATATGTTGAAATATGAAATTCCCTTAAACTATAACACACATTAGCATGGTTAGTCACATAAATCAAAGCAAACTTAACATCTCTATGAAATATTCCAACATGCTTCATAATGTAAACAACAAAAGATCAAGTAAACTAATTGAAAGCACACAAAAACATGTTCATACCTATCCCATAGTGGATTGGTGCTACTTTGATGTGAAAATTATCCCTTTCCCAACCCTTGATAAGCTTCAAGATGATAATGAACAAAATATTCAAGAAGATAGAGATGAGAGTGAACTCAAAATGCATATAGTGAGAATACTAAAATTGTGGATGATTTTGAAGTAGAAGTTCCATGTATTTATAGGTTGAACGCTTGAAAGATGGAGAGATGGGAGGAATGTGGGACTAATCATGAGCCAGTAGAAAGGTGCCATTTTTCAACATGCTAGTGGAGGAGGAATGAGCACATTTTGGAGAATGTGAAAGTAATTGTAATTAGGTGGATTTGAAATTTGAAAGATGGCCTTAAATGCATATGGTTGCGATATTTTGGGGGGAAATTTGTTTGGGAAATATATTCAAACAAATGGAGTTAATGAGGGAATATTCCTTGGGAATATGCCTTGTGAGGGAAAATAGGGGTAATTACATAATTAAATAAAATGAATTTCATGTGCAAGTGGGTGGGTTAGTCAAGACTTTAGGTTTGACCAAGGTTGAGTCAAAACCTAGAGGATAGTTAATGGTGATTAGAGGTTAATTAATTTAGATTAATTAACTTGGAGGATTTTAGGGGTTTTGACATTTGATTTTTATAATTTGATTTATTAAATCAGATGAGAGGACCTTTAGGACTTAATTAAATAATTTGATTTATTTAATCAAGTATGATGCACCTTAGTGAATTAATCAAATAAATGGATTTATTTGATTAATAAAGGAAATTTTGTTAATTGAGTGGGATTATATGCATTGTGTCAATTGATTATTTTCATTGTCTACACCAACCTTGCTTTATTTCTTACCACTTCACCATCTTCATTCAATTTATTTCTGCATACCTATTTTGAACCAATTACATTCTTGTTTGCAAGTCTAGGGACTAGTTCCATGTTGCATTCTTCTCTATCTGTTGTAGTTCTTCTTTCATTGATTTCATCTAGATTTAATCATTACATGCTTCATTAACAGTCTTAAGTTCAATCTTAGAAAGTAAACACAAGTTTACCTGAACCACTTTGCTTCTTGTCTTCACTCCTTCACTTTGGTCTCTAATTATTTGTTCCTCCAGATGATTTATCTGAACATATTTAGGAGTCTTAGGTGCAGATTTCGGAATTTATTCTTCTTCTTCACTTTGTTCTTTCTCTTCCTTTTCTTCTTCTACTTTTATTTGCATGTAGATAGGATCATTAGGTTCAACTTCAGTTATTTCCACTGGTCTATACATAGCTTCATCAACCTTCACATTAGTACTTTCAATTATCTTCCTTAGTCTCTTATTAAAACATATGTAAGCCTTGTTGTTATTAGAATATCCAAGAAAGATTCCTTCATCACATCTAACATCAAACTTTCCAAGATTTTCTTCATCTCTTCTAATGTAACATCTACTACCAAATACCTTAAAGTGTTTCATAGTAGGAGTCTTACCAATCTACAACTCATAAGGGGTCTCAGTGTTGTTAACTCTGATTTGAACTCTGTTAAGAATGTAAACAACATTATGAATAGCTTCTCTCCAATACACATCAGGAACAACTCTATTCTGCTATGGGTTCTAGGTGCAGAATAATGCATTTTTATGCCATGCTCTTCACATAATGCATTGAACTCATCAGATGTGAATTCTCCACCTCTATCAGATCATAAGAATTTAATTCTCAATTTTTCCTTATTTTCTACTCTTTCCTAGAACACCTTGAATTTTTCACCACTTAAGCTTCATGTTCTTGTACGACCACAAAGGTCTATATGCATTAATTCTAGCATTCCAGTAGAAGATTGATATTTCTCTTTAAAACTAGTTCTTGTGAATTTTCCCATCTGACAACTTATACATACTAAATTTGAAGGCCTTGTGATTCTAGGAAAGTCTCTCACAACGTCTCTAGAACTGATCCTAACTAGATTATCAAAATTCACATGTCCCATCCTCCGGTGCCAAAGCCAACTCTCAATAATTTGAGAAACAAAACACTAACCATTACCACCTTTAATTTGATAGATGTTTCCATGAGTTCTTCTTCTAGATCCTTTTGTGATCTCACAAGTGTTATGGGTATGTGCAGGATCATGATGGGCCAAAAAGTGGTGATACTTAAGTGATATGATGGCCCATGTGGCTAATGACTTTTTTTTACCCAAAATTGATGAAATGAAAAGGGTTTTTAAAGGAGATTCTCAACTTTCAACCAATATAAATTATGTTTTATTTTGAATTTAATAAATTATTATTATTTATTTTGTATTTGAAATACGAATAAAGTCCAGATTGATAGGTTGATTGAGAAAAGTATAAAACTTTCAAATGGTATCACATTTTTTGAATCCAAAACATGTGTCACATTCTATGCTTCACATAATATAGGATTAAAAGAAAAAATTGAATTTCATGAAGTTTTGACCAAGTTAAAGTGGTCAGACATATGATTTTTTATATCTTTTAAAAGTTGTAATAAAAAAATCATAATTAATTATTTACTAAGAAAAAAATTACAAAAAAATATGCATCATATCGGGACATGAGTCTTCTACTTATATCTAAAATATTATAAAAACATATTATCATTTTATTGTGGTTAGGGTGGTTAGACAAACACCTACTTCTTATTTTTCCATGAAGTTTAATTACTACATTGAAATTTCAAATTTTCACCAAATAGATTTTTCTTTTTTTCAAATAAACCTGGTAGTTTAGAAACTACATTCAATTTGCTAAAAAATATTTTGTCACATATTTAAATTGAAATAATTTTAAAAAATTATTCAAATTTTTATGTCAAGTTGTCTAACTCTTATTTTCTGAGTTTTCATCGCCACTTAAGGGCCTATTTTTTCCATGATGATCCTACACATACCCTTATCCTGAAACACAAGCTTAAAACCTTCATTTCAATTTTTTCCAACACTTAAGAGATTATGCCTTAAACCCTTTACATAATAAACATCGTTAGTATTGTGTTTTCCATGAAAACTAATTGTTCCTTTACCAACAATCTTAGCACCAAAGTCATCTCCAAACATGACTATACCTCCATCATACTTCTCAAGTTTAGTAAAATTACTCTTGTCTCGAGTCATATGGTTTGAACATCCATTGTCAATTACCCAAAAGTATTCATCCTATCTAGCATGAAAACTAGTCAATAGAGTACCTTATGTTTCATCCTTCTTGTTCTTTGGACCAGATTCCTTTGCACATTTCTTTTCCAGGGCTAGAAAAAAGCATTCATCTTTATCTTCTTCAAAGTCAAATTCATCATCAAAAATTCCTGCATCTTCCTTGACCTAATATAACTTCTTGAACATTTTATTTTCTTATCTTTGTAATTATTGTTGTTACCATCCTTATTCTTCTTTTGTGTAGCTCTATTAGGATATCTTGATGCATAATGACCAATATTTCAACAATTGAAACACTTAAAAGACAACTTAACTTTATATTTACCAGTACCTTTCTTCAATCTCCTTGTGAAATTTGCTTCCAGGTCATCTTCTATCTTCATTGCTTTAAAGGTTGTTTTAGTCTTCTCCTTATCTCTTGCAAACTTTCTCATCTCAAATGCAGTCAGGACTCCAAATAGATTGTCCTTAGTAAATTTATTTGGATCATACTGCTCTTCAAGAGTAGATACTTTCTCATTGTAATTATCTAGTAAGAGATATTTTCAATTATATCGTCATCTTTCATGGTACCACCTCTATTCTTGATTTTAATTGCAATAGTTTCAAATCTTTGATAATAGTTTGCAATGTCTTCTCCTTCTTCCATTCTCAAATTCTCAATTTTTTGCTTAGCAATTTATTTCCTTGACAACTTTACTCTCTCATTCCCTTTATAAATTTCTTTCAATTTTGTCCATACTTTATTAGCTATAGCCAACGAGATAACTTTCGTTCTTTCATTTTTAAATAAAGCACTAAAGAGGGCATACCTTCCTCTTTCATTCTTTTCAAAAGATGCAAACTCATTAGTAGAGGAAGATCGACTACTTGTATCACATAATTTTTCTCCACAACTTTCCAGGTATTGAAACTAATTGAAATTAGATACTCCTCATATGTTCTTTCCAATCACTGTAATCAGCTCCATCAAAAATAGGAAGTTCAAACTTGTGTGCCATCTGATCTCCCTCAAGTAGTTAAGTTTTCCACCAAGGAAATAGAGATCTAATACCAAGTGTTGAAATGCACAAGACAACTGAGAGGGAGGGGTGAATCAGTTGTATCAAATCAATTTTCTATAACTTAATCACTTCCACTTTATCTTCAATCTGTTATTAAGTGTGAATATGAAATACAGATAACAGAAAAACAACACCAGAGACACAAGATTTATGTGGAAAACCCAATGACGGAAAAACAATGATGAGAATTAACTTACAATATAGTAGAATGCAAAATCAGATACACGGGCTCACTGCCCAGATACAAAGGCTTACTACCCAAATTATGGGCTCACTACCTTAGGACTCACTGTCCATAAAGAGAGGCTCACTACCTATAGAAAAATACAAAGAGATAGATAAAGATCCACCACTAGGAGTTCCACTCACTTCACAACTTGATTAGAAGATTAACACAATACAATATTGTTGCCTTGATTATCTCTTCCACACTCTGTTTTTTGCACTTTTTCACACACTCTTCTCTTGCTCGGATCGACTAATGGATGGATGATCAATTCACTACAACTTGACTTTATTTTATACCATCTTCAACCTTAGAAACATTCACCAAGGTTGGCTATAGAATTTTACATTACAATTTCAGACTAGGTCAGCTACTCAACATTCCCATGGTGGATAAGAATGTGAGAAGACCAATTACATATTTAATTTACGACCCAAACAAAATATTGGATCACACACATGATTTGTCAAATAGATGCAAAATCTTAATGTAACGTGAAAATACCAAGTCGGCCAAACCTAATGAAAACATCGATGATCTTTGAAGTACACGCATCACCAACAAGATAATCGCACACAAATTTCTCAATAAGCTTCACAAGACATTTCACCATCTCTGAGAACAACTCAGATACATCCACAACAACTCCAACAAACTTTATTCGCAGAGAACTCTTCACCAGACCAATCGGGGCAACCAACGAAAACCCAAGAGCTTTGGAGCAGATCTTTTGGAGTGCCAAACCACAAGAAAATTTGTTAGAATATAGAAACCATCATAAAGAGTCATCTCTCAAATCCTCAAGATCTAAAACCAAATATCAGAAGACTACGGAGCCAAAACATTTCTCCCAGTCCATAACCAGATAACTTTGACAAACCAGTTCACACACCAGTGAACACAACTTTTACTTTCGATTGTCCCAAAAGCTAAAATTTGGAATATACGATCCATTGAAGCTTGTGAACACACCTATAGATCTGCATAGGCATAGGATCAACACAGAAGAAATGTGGACCACAATACCAGAGCACACTTTGATCACACTTCAACACTGCTTTCATTATTTCTCAAATTTTCTCAATAGAACTTGGCAAAAACACAACTTCCACTTCATAAATATAGCTACATGTACTCTAAGCACTTCCATACTATCTACAACAACTTGAACTGTGTCCACCAAACACATCCATACTTGCAACAAAGATTGTCCAATTGTTATATTTGTGATAGTCAAAGCACCATTAAGGTAGAAAAAAATCTTGTGTATCATATAGGAGGCAAACAAAAGTACATTAGCACTTTGTCCATGATTTGATTGAAAAGAAAGTAATAAAATTAATGTTTTGTGAAATAGAAGATTAAATTGTTGCCATATTTACCAAAGCATTGTTTATAGAGAAATTTGTGAAACTCTGAGACATGGTATATCTCAAAGGAGTTGCTATATAATTATTAATATAATGAACACTGGGATCATTTTCTTCAAATAAATATTACAAAAATGTTTGAAAATAATATTTATTTATAAAATATATCCAAGAAACTTCACCGTTGAAAATAATATTTATTTATAAAATGTATCTATAAAATTCCAGACCATATGCAACCTTCCTTTTCTTTCTATATTTTTCTCTTTAGAAGTTTTATTAACCATTCTAAATACTTCTAAAATTATGTATGGAGAAGCAAACACTTTTTTTATTTACTACATTCTATTTTTTCCGTTTCAGATATTTTATTTCGTCAATAGTTGTGGATAGAGGTGGTGGGGAAGGCGAGGGGTGGCCATGAAGGGATCATGCGGACCTTCTTGAAGGTGAATGGGTGCCACGGAAGCGGTGGACCAGTGGAAGCAGTGTAGTAGGTGGGCTAAGAGCATCACTGTCATTGAAGTGCCCAGATCAACTCCCATGCACCCCTGCCTTCCAGTGCTAAAAGAAAGGAGGCGTAGCTGAAAGTCGCTCAACTCAACACCCACGTCACTGCTATCTTTCACGAAACGATCGGGGCAGAAGCGTAGAGGGTCTTCCCATACGCATGGGTTTCGCCCCAATCCCACGCGGCTAAGTATTACGTGACTGGCCTTGGGAATGTAGTACCCAGCCACCGTGCTGTCCTCCGTGGACATGTGAGGAAGATTGAACGGTGCCACCGGATGTAACCTCAGCGCCTCCTTTGCACACGCCATCACGTACACCAGCTGCATAAGGTCTGATTCTTCTACTAACCGATATTTGCCCACGACTGTGTCGATCTCCTCCACAACTCTCTACATTATCTCCGGCTGCAACAATATCTCTGCTAAAGCCCATTCCACGGCATTCGACGGATTATCAACTGCCGCCAATGTCAATTCCTGTACATTAGATTAGCGTTAATTCATATATATAGATGATTGTAATTCAAATATGGACATACTAGTTATTAATAATTACCGTCGCTTGAGATTTGATCTCTTCCAAGCTGAGTAAGGGTTTGCCGTCAGAGGAGTCTTTTATAGAAATCAGGACGTCCAAAAAGTCTTGCGGTTCCTCTAAAGAGATACATTCTCGCCTCAAATGAAATCTTCCTTCGATGAGTGGTGTGTGATATTTATCCACAGTGTGGATGGCTTTTTTCATAGCCTTCTCATTGCCTCCGATATCTAGCCACCTCAAACACGGCCTGTAATCAGAGACGCACATATCAAACAAAAGAGACAACGCCTTGAATAGTGCCTCTACGTACTCTTTCTCCTCTGCACCGGGACCTCCATCCCTATTATCACATCCATTTGCAAAGTAGCGCCTGTTGAAGAGGAGCTTTCTGATCACATTTGCACTGTATTAAAGCCTTACGTTGTGCGTGAGATTGAGCAGTGCATTGGTTCCATAACCAGTGGACCAGACTTTCAGCCTCCTCTATCCGCTTGCCTTGCAACCACCTAAAGCATGAGGTTGTCAACACCTCCGACGCAAGCGCACGCCTCATTTTCTTCCATTGATCTCCCCAAGGAACCAGTGCGACGGATAGAAATCCTCTGCTGCAGTATCCAGAAGCCATCGTGATGGGGCGAGAAGCAAATATAGTGTTGTGTTTCTTAAGGAACTCTTTTGCTATGTCCGGCCTATTAAAAACAATGACATGGACGCTTCCTAGACGAACGCACAGGATGGGAGTAGCATAGTTGTGGAGGAGAGAGTGAACCAACTTGTAACCAAGTCCATTGCACACTAACTCGAGCAGATTGCCGACGAGTGGTCAGGGTTGTGGCCCTGGAGGCAAAGCCAAAGAGTTTTGGTGTGCTTGAGAGAGACCCTGGAGGCAAATCCAAAGAGTTTGAGTGGCCAGGGTTGTGGCCCTGGAGGCAAAGCCAAAGAGTTTTGGTGTGCTTGAGAGAGACCCTGAGGCAAAGCCAAAGAGTTAAGAGTTAGAGAGAGAGAAGGGGTGGGTTGTGGCCCTCGAGGCAAAGCCAAAGAGTTTTAGAGAGAGTGTTTTAGAGAGAGAGGGGGGTCAAGTCAAAGAGTTTCGGTGTTAGAGAGAGAGAGTTTTGGTGTGCTGGTGAGAGAGAGGGGGGGGATCAAACCAAAGAGTTTTGGTGTGCGAGAGAGAGATAGAGAGAGCATCTATATGACTAATGGCATAACTAGGATTTTGAATTATTTTAAAAAAATTATGTTTTTTTGGTGAACGTTGAGAATGTGATAATCATGTTATTTTTAGCAAGGAAAAAAATATTTTCTTTATTGTTTTTTCATTCTAATACCATTCATAATTTCTATTACTTTATTAAAGATGGGTGTTTATTTTTATGAAATTTAATGTACATATTTAGTACAATAGATAAAAATATTTTAATAAAGAATGTTTACATTAATTTTTCATAAATTAAATATTTTTTTGACAATTTATATTTTTCTTAAAATATTGAATGAAGGGAATTTATATGACTAAACCATCATAAAAAAATCATAAAATGGATAGGGGTGACTCAAATTCTAGGGTTGAGCGAGAGTGATGAATATTGTAATATTTTCACTAAAATGAGGAAAATTTACAAATGATTTTACAATGATACACCATCGCATACAATAAATATCCACGATGGAAAACTTGGGCTACTTTACACAATTTTAATACCATGATTATGTGGAATGTGTTTAAATAGTAACATGATCACCTTTTATTATGGAAATAGATTTTAATAAGAATAAAATAATAAAAAAAGGTATTAGATTATAAGTTGAACTTAAGAAAACATATATATTACTTGAACATATGTATGTGTATCAAGTCATTCCATTTAAATATGTTCAATATTAAATGGAATTTGGTATGAAAAGGAAATTTTTGCTATACTTTTCAAATAATAATTAAAAATTAAAAAATAAAAATAAAATTATTTTTTATAAATTCAACATTCTTAATTATAATAAATAAATAAACAAATATCTAAAAATTAGAATTAATATCTAATTTCTCTATATTCATGTTGTTAATTATATAATTGAACAACCTAAACAATATAAAAATTATAAAGCATGCCTAAATTAGATTGTAATAGTGAAAATTGTTTACCAAATACTTATTCCATAAGTTATGAGATTAAAATTACTAGGCTACTTTTTATTTATAGATTAGTGTATAATATGATTTTAATTTATATCAAAATTGATACATAATTAGATCATCTTTTACTCTTCTTTTTATTCATCATTTTTAGGACATACAGTCAATCTGTAAGTCTATTCATTCATGATGCTAGTTCAAATGATTTGAGAGTGTAAGATTTATCTAAATCACTTTCATATTTATTGAGTTAAATCCAAAATCTTTAAATTTGACTTTCTTAATTTAGACTCAAGCTTCCCTTCCTTATTAGTCATTATTAGTCAACTAGGAAACCTAAAATATTTTATATTGCATGCTAGGGTGACGTATTTAAATATTAACTTTGATTTAAAATTAGTAATCTAGGAAGCCAATGAGAACATTTAGAATACAAATATAAAATATTAAAAATGATTTTTTTTAGTATTTCATATTTCATTCTTTCCTATTGTTATTGACCTTAACTCATATTTCCTAAATTAATCCGTCAAGAGGTCTGATTAAGGAGAGCGTGGACCTTATAATTTAGTAAATTCCCTAAAGATATTTATAACCATTATATATTTTATTAGAATTAAAGCACATATATAAAGTTCCATAAGTCTTAAAAATAAAAATGTAGTGACACCAAGCCTATAAGTTACAAGTTTAGATTTACATAAAATTTTATATCCACACTTATAGAGATCACCACCAGACTTGTAGAAGTGAGCAATAAAATTTAACAATTAAGATTTATATCTAATTTTCAGAAAGAACATGAAATAATTATAGACACTAATGCCACACATAAGAATAAAAGTAACAATAACCATTTATTAATATTAGAATAAAAAAAAATAAGGTTAAGGATTTTTCTTTCTACTAAAATAACTTCTCATGCAACTAAAATACTTAATCATGTTTCTAATTATTAAATTAGAATTAAATTCATGCATATTATTATGATGTAATATGTCATTCCAAACATTTAGTGACATGGAAACCAATTTTTTTAATGAAAACACAAACTAAATATAAATCTCATCATGGCCATCATGATATAATATCATCTACACTCATAGGTATTGACAACATATCAATGAGCATAAAAATTTAATAAAATATCAATCAATTGTAATGGATTTAACACTCCAAGGACACTCCTTAACATATATTTGATGATTTAAGAATTTAACCTTTTTAACTTAAACATGTTCTATAATTTAGTTCTTGTGTAAAATTATCTACACAAGGTAGTCGTAGCATTATGTGTTTTAAGGTTAATATTGAAAACTTTTGAATTAAATATATTATATTAATTGATTTAAGTTTGCCAAGTTAATTTAATCAAATATTTTACTTGACTAAATGATGGGGAACTATCAAATTTTATGAAATAAACCATACAATGACCTAATATTTTTTCAAATGATAATTCACTACACCAAATAATTATAATTTCCTCTAATGTTGTATAGTCTGAATATATTTTTTGATTAAGAAAGAAGGTTTTAGGGCCCTGATCTCATAAAACAACCAAAATCAGGCCTCATAGTCAACATATCAAACCTAGATAGAAAAAAAAACAAGTCTTATAGCCAAAAATTCAAACCAAAACTATGCCAACAAGCCACCCACAAAGCACATAAAAACATGAAAACTTATCTAGTGAATCAAATCAAGTACCAATGATCGAACCCAACAAATTTTCCCCAAAATTCTCATAAAAAATAGAGACCTTCTTAGGAGTACACTTCCTTTTGCGTTGGATAATAGTCCAAGAAGAAGTGGAACCAAGCTTTGAATCTTTTAGGTAGGAAGGGGGAGAAACTCCTTCATAAGAGCTAATAGGTGGAGCAACAAGAACATCAAGTGGAACATCCAAATCCAAGATCAAAGTAGTCAAAATCATTGTAGAGACATATTTTTTCTAGAATAGGAGTAAGAGTGGCCTTAAGGGAGGCAATACACACAACATCAGGATAAACTTTGTCCAAAATTTGACAAAAAAGATCCCTAGGAGGGGTAGAATTTTCAATAGTAGTCACCTTCTTCTAAGAAGGAGGAGAAGGAGGCTCAAAATATTCACTATCTAAATAACCGAAATCATTAGGGAACATAGTAAGATGGTCCTTGAAAAAATTATTCCACCAAGTAGAGGAAGAAGTAGGATTCAAGATCCATGAGAATAGTCAGGAGCCAAATGTCTAGTACCAAAATAACATCTTTATTAAAATGAGATTCCTTTGTAATCCACAAGTTGAGACCAAGATGAGTTATTAACTTGAAACACAACCTCACTAGGTAGTGCCTAAGAAAAACCAATCTCCACAAAAATCCAAGCATAGGAAGTGTGAATAAAGTTCTTGGAAGCCTCATTCACTTTCAAAAACCTACCAAGTGCATTACCTATGATTTGAGGAGCAGAGGAAGTCCAAAATATAAGGGTAGATATGGAAATCTCACCCAAATAGGCATAATATCAATGGGTTCCTTCAAAGGGTTGAAGGAGTGAACCCAAGGCCTCAAAGATAGGGGATGAGAATCCAAAAACCACAAACCATGACACCACCAAGAAGAGGACACATCAAAAGAAGAAAGAACACCACACTATGAAACATAAATTATAATCAGAAATTTCAAAATGATATTGTGAATGTATGCCACCACTTTAAAAAAATTGCTAAACACCATGCTATGAGAAATTACTTTAAAGTAGCAAATGATCAATGCTAAACAATAAAGAAGACATGGGATCTTATTGAAAGCCCTATGTCAAGCATATGTTTCCAAATGAAGCTACATCATGAAAAGGGGTTTTCTCCAAGTGAAATCATAAAATAACACACAAGGCATCCTTGTATTTGGGGTTAGCATATGTATTTCCTACAATGATAATATAGAGCTTGGAAACATCATCATTCCCAAAATACTCATATATCTTGAAGAATGATACATAAAGAGTGAAAAAAAAGAAAATATTTTTGGGTCAACATGGAAGAGACCTAAATGGGTGAAGATGGGTGAAGCCACAATAGTGGTTTACATTTCAAGTGAGGAAGGAAAACTCACAAAAAACACATTCATGGCAAAAAACTTGATTTTAGGGGTATGTTCGAACTAGGGTTCGAGTGAACCCTTTTAATTATTTCCTACCCAAAAACCCAACAAAATCCCTTACGAAAGGGTGGTTCACTCAAACCCCTAAGGGTTCATATGAACCCCCCTTATTCCTCATCCCCTCCTGAGACACAAAAAAACCTAAATTCTTGTACTTCAAAGCTTCGGTCGAGGATAAAAATGAAGGAATATTCAAAAACCCAACTAGAATCAGGTAGTCTACGAATCGAGCTATCTAATGAATATAATTTTAATATGTTTTTGTTTTATTATGTATTTGTTTTTTTAATTTTTTTAAACATAGGTTTTTCATCAAAAATTAAGGTCTCTATTCTGCACATGTGGGAAAATAGCAAATTATCAAAAAAATAAATTGAAAAATATGAATGCACTAGATATTGAAGTCCTTGATCCAACAAATTTTGTTTTGAATTTCGATATATACAAAAAAAGTTACGCGTTATACGGTCACATTGTGTCTAAATTATAAATGGTTTGACTTCGAAACTTGATTATAGAAAAAATATTTGATAAAAAACTATCTAACCAAGTGGAAGCACTAGATATCAGAGTTAAAAATCTAAATTATGAAAGAATTAGAATTTTATCCTTCATGGAAAAAAAGTTGTGTTATACGGTGTGCGTCACTTTTTAAAAATGTTGTTTTCTAAAAAAAACCAATTTTCATGGGAGATGGAAAAAGAAGTGCAATCTGATTCCAAAAAATATGAATTTTTTTTTTTGAATCTATAGAGAAAATGTCTCAAAACTCTAGTTTGCATCATTTTCAAATTTCTCATGGTTTAGCCACTATAGGTGCCCGAATGTGAAGATTTAGTTAAAAATAATAATTTCAGTGTCCAGTTTGGCCAAAAATTGTAAACCACTATTGTGGGATCACCCAAATGTCTCAATGCCTTGTGTCATCCCCAAGAGTAAAACACAAGATAAAATAAAAGATAAAGGTTTACGACATATAGAAGAATGTAGATGCATATAGAGGAATGAACATAAGACATGCCAAATAGAACAATACGAGGGATCATATCACACAAATGCAATCATACAAAGAATATGAAAAGAGAACAAAGAAATGACTAGTAAGGCACATGCAAGACAACCTAAAATACGTCATTCGCATCCCAATATTATTCAATATATGTGGAAGGTTGACAACTAGCCAAAGGGATAATGTCAAGTGCCAAACTAGGAAAAGGCTATCTAACCTCTTGCCCCTACTAAGTGTAGGGAAAGGATTATTTGAGACAAGTGGTGAGAATGAGATCCTTTTCATATACAAAGTGATTTGTAATAAATGTAAAATATGAAATAGTGAGTATTCTATGATCCTACAACTATCACATGAAAAGGAGAAAATTTTATGTAATTGCTATCAAACAATGAAGTCATAATAATTCTCAAGAGGAATAAATTTAGTCAATATACTTTTTAAGGAATGAAACCCATTGGTAGGATTCCCAAGAGTTCTATGATATGCACAATAATTCATGTTTGTACTCTTAAATATTTTAATTTATTTGGATAGGTGGTAACTGAATCCATCCTAGATGGATAATTTATTCCATTTTTTGTTCAGTTTCTATTTTAGTATGTAGGAATGCAAAATATTTGAATTTATAAGGTTTAGATTCTTACTTGTTTGAGCAGTTTGGTGAGGTGGATTTGGAGGAGGAGTACCTAAGATGATCCTATCATCCTTGTCAGTGATTTTTTTATTATGCAGGAGGACATTTGTTTCCTTAGAAGATGTTGAGTGAGGAGGATCTCGATATCCTAGTCCTTTAGTATCTTCAATTGCGATTTGTTCTAATAAATTGTGAATTTCATGTTCATTTTTTGTGTCACATCCTTTTTAAGCTAAGATTTTAAAGCCTTGAACATAAGTCTCTTCAAGGTTCATGGGCATGTTGGTGACTTTATCAACATAGGATGGATGAGTATGCACCTGGTTAGAGAGACTAGGTCCCCTCATGGTTGGAGGTTTAGGCTTGGTTTGTGATTCAATCTCAGGATGTAAAATACCAAACATCGCTAGTGGTGGAATAATAGGAGGTGTTGGTTGTTACATGGAGGGGTAAAATGATACATTGTTATCAAGGTTGTCAAGACAATTACTTATGAATTTGTTGATCATCAAATCTTGCACCTCTCTACCAGTCTTATGGGAAATTCAGTGACTGGGGGATAATATGCACCTCATTGAATACCTTCGAGATTTTTATGGAAAGCTGACTCTTCTTTGAGTTTGGGAAAAGAGTAGAAACAAATGCAAACAAACAAACATAAAAAATGGTAATGCGCCAGTGCTTTTACAACATTTCAAAACCACAAGTTTCCTTCTATGAGTGATATGATATACACATAACACCACTTCCCTTCATTGTTGTGAGGAGAATGAACAGTAGAGGCTTGATACATGCACAAATACAATCATTCAATCGACCCACAAGAAATGCATATTAATATTCGAATCAAACATAGAAGTTCCAAAATTAATAGAGAATTTTAAAAAGTATCATAAACCCTTCCTCCTAATATAGCATATCATGAAGAAACAATAACCCGACAAAGAAAATGGAGAATTCCAATGACATAGTCCAGTCTCTAAATATTATAATTAAAGCATATACACAAACAACATGGAAATCCAATAATCAAACTATTCAGATTAAGCAAGACACAGTGCTCTATTTTAGATAGAGTTATAAAGAAATAAATACTGAAAAATACCATATCATGCACAGTTTCAAATATTTCCTCAAAATAAATTGTACTTAAAATATAGATGAACTTTAAAACAAAGATCAGATTCCAATTCGACAATATTTTGATCATAAAAAAGACATAACATGCCAACGTGAAGCAGTATTCTATAAAATTTTAAAATAAAATATTCTTACTAAGTAAGAAAGCTAAGGAAACTTTTTCCAATAGGAAAACTTCAGGAACCACTTTCTTTATGTTGTTGTTCTCAATATATAGCCACCCAAAAGAGAGAAACAATGACCTCATTCAGTATTAATGATTGTTAGATGTCCACACCTAATAGCTTGGGAATCCGATCCTAGATCTTTATTGGGTCGCTAGAACCTTGCTCATCAACTTTCAACTGCCACATTTATATCATTTAGATATTTCAAAAGGATTATCCCTCATAATCACTCTGATCCTAGAAAGACAATATGAGAAAGGTCTTGTTGATCACCCAAGTGGCTTTGGGGACACTGACTCTCATCCCTTCATTGGAAAAGTCAAAATTCATTATGATGGTCTCCAAGTGAACACTCCCAAGATACAAATTCCTTGTGTGAATGGGTGACGTGTCACACGGGCGAAGAATCTCAGATTCGCAAAAAGCAGATTCAAGAAAAAATTATCCAAGCCAACACATGGTCCAAATTTTGACGGAAGAGGAAGTGATTATTAAAACATATGTAGCCACCACATGGCACATTGTGCATTTTTTGGAAATACAAACTCTTTTTGCATAGATCATCCTAAAGACAAAAAAAAGCTCAAAACCAAAAATAGACAAAGGAAAAAAATTTCTTCACTATTTTTGTGACTCACAAGGGGCTTCGCTCGTGAAGGGACGAACCTAGACCTCTAGTCATTCTTGGAGTTTAAGAAAGGTGGAATGCAAAATCTCCCAGTCTACGTTAATCAATCAAGAAAGGCTATAGAAGGCTTCATATGCTTGATCCATCAAGACATCTTTGAAAGAAACGAATCCCCATCTCGTTGAAATGACTCCCAGATCATAGTAAAGATGAGAAAGCTAAAGAACCTCATTCTTGATGTCTTCCATTGCTGGTGTCAAACTCGGCCCTGGAATGGTTACAAAATTTCAAACCATATTTTTGACCTCTTCTATAATTTTCTCAACTGACAATACATCTCCATTTTCTAAAATGAAGGGACGCAACCCGTAACAGTACAAAATATTGAAATCCTTCCTGATTTCATCGACCCTCTTATTTAAAATTGCCTAGTTGTTCTTTGTCCTGGATGCCACTTTACAACAGTAAGCGAATTCACTTGCTTTACTAGAGGCAACCCTCCAATCTGTAATACCTACACTTCTCAAGGCCTCATCTGTTGCCACACAGAGCTTGAAGATCAAATTTTTTGATTCCGCCAATCAGGGAGCATATTGCTGAAGAGTGTGGTCAGCCAATGGGCCAAAATTTTCATTTATTTTTTATGCATCCCTCAGGAATTGTAAGATTGGCTTTAGAATGATGAGTGCAATAATGGCTCACTCCCAATAGGTAGATACCAACTTTATTTTTACAGGAATAGTCAGAGACCTTTGTATAGTAGCTAATTCCTCTTGTGTTTGAGCCTCTTTTTCTTTCAATCTCTGATCAAGTTGATCTCTTCTCTCAAGGGATTTTGCTAACTCCAAAACCAAATTTTTTCCCTCTTGATTCTGAGTGTGAAAGGAAGCCTCAAATCTTTGTTTATCATCCTTCAACTTTTTGATCTCCTCTCGAGCCTTTTGTAGATCATTGAAAGCCTGAGTTTAGGTACTATCTAGCTCCTTCCTTATATTTTCCCAAACATGTTGATGTTCTGCACCAAATTGGCGCTCAACTGCAAGTTCATCTTTCAACCTATCTATTTTAGTGTACAGTTGAATTTTTTCATCTTGAAGTGTTGCAAGAGATCTCGTTGCTTCTACTTGTTGGTCTTGCACCTACAGTATGTGGGTCATTTCATCATTTCAGGCCCAAAGTTTTGACTACAAATGGTTCACCATTTATTTTACATTTTCCAGCTCATTCTCATACTTTCTCAACTTCCTATCTAGTTTCTCATAATCTATGTATACCACCTTGTAAGTGGTTTTGGCTAGATCTACCTTGTTGCACAGGAAAATCTCATTCAAATCCAAACCCACTACTTGAATATCATAATATTCCATCGGGTTTTGTCCTTTGGGTTGGGCTACGAGTTGCTTCATGGGGGTAATCCATAGATAATTTATTTCTTCATTGCAACATGTCTGAATCTTCTTAGCAGTTGGCACCTCGACACTTCTCTCTTCTTTTCTACTTTCTATTTTGTCGGGCTTGCCTAGTCGCATCAAAATGCTTCTAGAAAGTTTGTGGGCTATCACTACTCTATTCCACCATAGAAGCAGCAGGGGGTAGACTAAAAAGAGTGACAAAGGGGGACACTTCGGATGTATGGTAATGTAGGGAGGCATATGGGAGAATAATCATTGAGAACGATGGGATACCAAACTGGGATTAGGCACAAGGAGTACCAGTCAGAGTGAAAAGAGTAACATATGAAACAAACAATTTTTTTCCGAATGTGGAAGAGCCAGGGGTAACAGGTAGCATGGATTACTTGGATTTCTCAATGGGGGCCCTAGATAGGGCGATTAAGGAGTCAATGGCGGCTAAAGAAGATGCTTATTGCTCGACATGTGGTGGCACATTACTTGGTAGATTAAAAATGGTAGGGGGCTCATTCAAAACTAATAAATTAGGGTTAGTAGGTGGAGGATTCTTTTCAAAAGGTGGGGCAATTGATTGACCAAAGATGTAGAAGCAGGAAGAAGAGGGGGAGCAAGACTTACCTTTAAACCATGATCGTCCAAACATTCTAGAGAGATGAATCTACTTCTTCTTCATTTTCGACGGCTACATCAGTTATGTCCAGATCTTGGACTCACCGTAACTTCATCCAACTTGAACTAGAGCATCCCAACCCCTTTGCGGATGATCCTACTAAAGCTTGAACTTCTTGTTTTGTGGTTGATTCTCTTGGGGACCGTTAGGTTCTCTTCACTTTGATTCAGACATTGGCATAAGATATAGCCTACAAGTCCTTTTTCTTTGAGCTCTTTCCCTTGTTGGACTCCTATAGTTAGGAAGCATGGCATGGAAGTCGCTCCTTTGTTACTTCATGGCTGGACTTTAGGTTTCTATTGTCGAAATCAGCTTCTCGGCCATAAAAATCCTCAAACTATTTATCATATGGCTGAAAGTCTTTAAGCAACTTATGAGTATTTCCCATTTCCTGTCGGAACCTCCAAAATTTTTCCATTTTGCATTTCTACCATCCTTGCCATTTCATTTGATTTTTAAGGGTTTTTCTTATCGAAACCTCCCTCTTATATCTTTCTTGTGGCATATAGAAACTCAACCACTTTGGCCTTTTCATCGATACGAGGGCCAAGTTGACATACAATTTTGGCTTCTCCTTAGGTGGGTATGTGCAGGATCATGATGGGCCAAAAAGTGGCGATATGTAAGCCATATGATGACCCATGTGGCTGATGACCTTTTTTTTTACCCAAAATCGATGAAACGAAAAGGGTTTTTAGACGAGATTCTTAGTTTTCCACCAATATAAATTATTCTTTACTTTGAATTTAATCAATAATTATTATTCATTTTCTATTAGAATTACAAATAAAGTCCTTATTGATAGGCTGATTGAAAAACATCTAAAAATTTCAAATGGTATCACATTTTTTGAATCCAAAACATGTGTCACATTCTATGCTTCACATAATATAGGATTAAAAAATAAAATTGAATTTCATGAATTTTTGACCAAGTTAAGGTGGTTAGACAAACGAGCTTTTATATTTTTAAAAAGTTGTAATAAAAAAATCATAATTAATTATTTACTCGGAAAAAAATTAAAAAAAATATGCATCACATCGGGACATGAGTCCTCTACTTATATCTAAAAAATTATAAAAAAATATTATCATTTTATTGTGGTTAGGGTGGTCAGACAGACACCTACTTCTTATTTTTACCCTGAAATTTAAATACTACTGCATTGAAATTTCAAATTTTCACCAAATAGACTTTTTCTTTTGTAATAAAGGTCTAGTAGTTTAGAAACTATATTCAATTTTCTACAGATTCTTTTTTTACATTTTTTTGAAATAATATAGATAACTTATTCAAATTTTTATGTCAAGTTGTCTAACTTTGATTTTCTATCTTTTTATTGCCACTTAAGGGCCTATTTTTTCCGTGATGATCTTGCACATACCCAGTTGGGTTATTCTTCAACTCCACATACTCCCATGTCTCATGCTTTAAGGGAATCTTCTTTCACGGATTATAGTCCCATTTTCTGCATATAAGGACTAAGCCCAAAGTCGCCAACAAGTTGGTCAATTCATTTTGTGCTTTATGCTTCTCTAGCACTACCCTACTATTTTTAATATAGAGAGGAAGCAGATATAGCCTTGTTTTGTTCCTCCCTCTTCCATATGCATTGTCGACATGCCTCCAATGCAAGGAACCCATCTGTAAAAAAACTGGGGATTCAGAAAGGTTCTCCGGAAAAACGATTATATCTAATGAATGCAAAATCTTCCCCGCAGAAATAATCTACCGGGGTTGATGATTTTTTTATCCATATAAAAACCTCAGGAGATAAATAATCTCCTGATCATGGCAATAATTCATGCAACACTGGTCTCAAAAAATATGTACAAAATAGTAATAGCTACTTGTTCTTGACAAGACATAGGTCCATACAAAATTGGCTAAATTAAACCCACCTCATCGAACCTAGATATAGGCAAATTTCTCTCTAGAAACCTAAATTTTTGATGCAGGATCAAATGGAACAAGAAAGAAGAATACCTGAATCTAGACTCAACTTCATAATTCTTCACCTGAAACAACATATTTTTAGCTATCAAATTGGCAAAATCAAAATACCTCTGCTCCCTCTCATGCTTGAGAATCAAAGCCAAAGCCAGCTGGAAATGATGGACCTCTTCATCATCGTCTAGGCCAAAAGCCTAGGCTAACATTGAGAAAAGATCCTATGTGTTTACTGGGAACTTCTTGAATGCCAAGGGAAAAAAATAATGACCTCTAGTCAGCCTCTTTTCTATCTCTTGATGATAGAAACCCTCTCCTTCATTTGATTCCTCCTAGTAGGTCTCCATATCTTCCTCAATAAATGGCTCAACACATTTGTTGAAAGGGATACACAAAATTTCTCATATAGCTAGGGTAGAGATTGTGACCCTAATTTTGTTGCATGTTATGGTTTTGGTTTCTTCATTGAATCTTCTAGTGCATGCATCCACTAATTCTAGGCACGAGTGTACGACAATTATCATGAACTGTGGCAGACCACAATTCTAGAGCCAAGAGGAAAAACCCTCAGGGGTACCATGGTCTTTCACCCTTTAAAATGCCCCTTCTCTGAGACTTTTAGGGTTCTTTTCCAACCTTGGGTCAAAGATATTATTGGAGACATCCTGCACTGCTTCTCTTTTAACACTCTTATCTATCAGCATCTTCTTATAGAATTCGAACAGTTGGCCCTACAAAAATGGGCCTCCTTGGTGTAGATTATGCTCTTCTTCAAGTTGTTGATGGTTCTGGCATGGTTGCTTTGAAAGTTGCAGAGATTTTTCACTAAAATGGTCACTTTTTTTTTCTTTCTTTCGGAAAAATCTACCTTTTCGTGCAATTAATTTCCCCAATAAGTACATGCAGTTAAGGCTATGTCGTTATCGTTGGTCCATTAAATGCTACCAACGAGGAGATACATGTTGGTAGGAGATCCATATCCCTCAGGAATGCCAAAAATCTTCAAGAATGGATTTAGTACATTCCTTTCACCACCTCTTCTCTCAAATAATCTTGTTGTCTTACAGAGAGTGTCCTTAATTATGTCAATCTTTGCTTAGTGATATGAAGTACCCTTGAAAAGATGGAGTCATTAATTTGTTAGATATTAGCACGTTAATCCATGTCCTTTCACTTATGCGAGCTAGTTGATGTTCATGATGGCCAAGGACACATGCCAAAAATCGGCATGTGCGAGCATTTACTCCCAACATCCAAACATTCATTTTTGAGACCTCCTGTCAGATTTTTTGTATGATCTATTCTCTATTCACCGACTACTTTGATATTTTCCCATTACCATCCAGCCTAAAATATAACTTTTGATGTTTTTTCTTACCGACACCTCTTTTCTATAAATAGCTATGCCACCTTAATATTTTAATCATTCAAAAAAGTGAGACTTTGGAGTTTAGCTATTTTCTTATATGTCTGTATTTTGTATTTTTCTCTACTATTTCTACCATGTCTTCTAGCTTAGGTACTCCTATCCATCTCCTCCCACGAAGGCCACAATATCCCTTTACAAGGGATATTACGGGTGACATAATTAAGCACCTAGTAAAAAGGTGTGACCGGCTGGGGGTAATTATGTTTCAATGGGTCGTTGGCATGGACTTGATTGAAGATGAGAACCAGATGTAGACCAATTGAAACATCCTATCCCACTTCATGGCCTCTCTATTGGACCTGAATGTCGCCAAAACCAAGATAGTGGAGTTGTGTCACTATATGTTTGACATATCTCTACTAGAAGGGCTCAAAAAATTTGTGCAAGTTGTTATCCCTAGTGTCGATATTCTGAGTGTGATGGACCTCTAATGGTTCATTGATCTTGGTGTGGACATGCCTTAGTGTCCTTTCCTGAGTGACTTCCACACCATTGACCTGACCAACCTTCACACTATGTCTCTACCCACTGCCACCTACCTCCATCGGGAGTATGGCATCAATGAAGCTCCTGACTACAATTTTAAAAAGCACTTCAAGCTTGTTGTCTTTGACTGTGGAGACTGAGGTTGAGGTATGTGCATCGTGTTTCGTGTGTTGTGTTACCTACTTTCCTGCTTATGAAGAAGAAGAAGAAGAAGAAGAAGAAGAAAAAAAGAAAAAATATTATGGCCAAGAAGCCGCTGTAACAATGGCTAGAGGCTTATCTTTTGATTTTTTTATAGAAAATGCCTCCATTTTTCTTTTTTGTACTTTTTCTCAAAGACCCTTTATGGGTTTTGCTCGAGAGAGCTTTCTTGTTAAAATTTGAGCCTCGACCTACCCTATATTATAAATTTGATGAAAATACAATATACATATATATATATATATATATATATATATATATATATATATATCTTTTCGTACATCTTATGTTTCTTTGCTTTATTTTTATTCTAAAAATTAAAAAGCTATTTACAATTTTTTTACATATGGTACATATCTGTGATTTTTTTTTTTAGAATGTCGTACTTTAATGGAATATTTTTAGATAAATGTCATTTACTAGTATATCTAAAGCATTACCTTCCATATCTTCCAGCTCATATGCATTATTCTCCTTACACACACTGATTCAAAAGGGGCCCTTTCATAATGCTTTGAATTTGGTGTGTTGCCCTTGTTTTACAGTGCATTCATCGTACTTCAACACTAGGTTTCCCTCCTACAAATCTGGGTCGGAAGTCTTTTTGTTGAACCATCACGTGACCATCTGCTAATGGCCAACCATGGCTTGAAAGGTATTTTCTTTGTCTTCCTCTAGTTTGAGGAGTTAGGCTATTTGTACCTCCATTTTGTTGCTTTCCTCTATTTCTAAGGATTTCATTAATTATAAGGCGGGGAGTTCCATAGAAATAGGTAAGACAACTTCTTTCCCATATACTAATTTGTAGGGATATGTTTGGAGGATCTGCTTCAACGTGATTCAGTCTTCTCACAAGGCAGCCCATAGATGTTCATGCCATTCTCTTTTTCGTTCAGTCCCAATGCGGTTGATTAACCTAATTAGGTTTTTATTTATCGATTATGCTAACTCGTTCCCTTGTGGGTAGTAATTTGAAGAGGTCTTGAGGTAGATCCCATTCCTGATAGAAAAATCTGACAATTTTGAACCTACAAAGGCTCTAGCATTTTCAGATATGATAGTCTTTGGCAAACCAAACCAACTCACCAACCCTTCTAGGAAGTTAATAATCTCACCTTTTGTAGCAACTTTCAGGGTGATAGCCTTTGTCCATCTTGTGAAGTAATCATTCATTGTGAGGATCCACTTATGGCCAGCACTGGAGATATGATTTATCATTCTAACAAAGTCTAATCCCCATTGAGCAAAGGGCTCCTCAATTATAATGGGACTTAAAGGTAAAGCATAATTTTTCCTCTTGCCAACAAAGAATTGGCACTTGATGCATTTCTGCACCAAATAGTGCACATCATAAAACATTGAAGGCCAATAGTATCCTGCTCGTAGCATTTTCAAAGCAGTGGTTTTAGCAGAAAAATGTCCGCCCTTAGGACTATTGTGGAATTTTGATAAAACCCTTTTTTCCTAGCACTTATCTAAACACTGGAGTAATACTCCATCATAGTTCCTTTTAAATATAATTCCTTCAACCAATACGTACCTGGTGCCTTGCAATGGTAGTATCTTCATTTGTGGAATGGGAGAGTTGTTGGGTAGTGTCCTTTCTACATGTATAGTGTCTAATCCATCACCCATGATTTGTCAGATTTGAATTGATTTTAAAATACTTGATCCATCTCCTTGTTGGGTTGAAAACCTCACTCTTGTGCAAGATATTCACGCAAGCCTCTTCCCTACACCAGCTTAGTCAACTTAATATCCACTTCATACTCTAGGATCTTGGTGATCTAATTGGCTCTCTTTTTGATTATTTCTCCTTCAGTGATGTATTCTCTTACACTCAACTGAGCAAGCAAAATGGTGATCTTATTGGCCGACACTAGGTGTTGAAACTTCTTAAGACTCTTGATAATGGTGAAAGCTTATTTCTTTACAAAGTTATTTATGGTTTTGTAACCTCTGAGAGTTCTTGAATGAAAAGAAATCGGATTCTCCCCATTATCCTTCTCATCCCTTTGAGTGAGTACGAAAACTATGCTATGCTGGCCACTGGGCATGTGTAGGATCATCATGGAAAAAATAGGCCCTTAAGTGGCAATAAAATTCAGAAAATCAAAGTTAGGCAACTTGACGTAAAAATTTGAATAAGTTATCTATATTATTTCAAAAATATGTAAGAATAGAATCTGTAGAAAATTGAATGTAGTTTCTACACTACTAGGTTTATTTTTTTTAAAAAAATCTATTTGGTGAAAATTTGAAATTTCAATGTAGTAGTACTTAAATTTCAAGGAAAAAATGAGAAGTAGGTGTCTGTCTGACTGCCCTAACCACAATAAAATGATAATATTTTTTTATAATATTTTAGATATAAGTAGGGGAATTATGTCCCGATATGATGCATATTTTTTTGTAATTGTTTTCCAAGTAAATAATTAATTATGATTTTTTATTATAAATTTTTAAAAATATAAAAACTCGTACATCTAACCACCTTAACTTGTTCAAAAATTCATGAAATTCATTTTTTTTCTTTTTAATCCTATAGTATGCGAAGCATAGAATGTGACGCCTATTTTGGATTCAAAAAATGTGATACCGTTTTAAAGCTATAGATGTTTTTCAATCAGCCTATCAATCAAGAATTTAGTCGTAATTCAAATAGAAAATGAATAATAATTATTTATTAAATTCAAAGTAAATCATAATTTATATTGGTGGAAAGCTGAGAATCTTCTTTAAAAACCATTTTTGTTTCATCAATTTTGGGTAAAAAAAAGTTCATCAGCCACATGGGCCATCATATCACTTAGATATCACAACTTTTTGGACCATCATGATCCTGCACATACCCCACTGTATACACATAACAAGAAATCCTTAGAAAAATATGGATTGGCCAATATCGAAGTAACAGAGATAGCCTTCTTTATCTACTCGAAAGCTTCCTTGCCTTTGGGATTCCATTTGAAAATCAATTTATTTTTTAGCATCAACGTGATGGACCTTGTGAGGCCTACAAAGCTGGAAATGAACTGACTGAAAAAATTGATCTTTCCTATGAAAGACTATAACCCCTTTTGATTTACTAGTAAGGCCAAATTCATTATAGATTTGACTCTTTTAGAGTCTACTGTAATTCCCTCCTTGGACACTACAAAACCAAGTAGTTTACCTTGAGGTACTTCGAAAACACATTTTTTGGGATTTAAAGAAATCCTGTATCTTTGGCATGGTTGGAAGACCTGTTCTAGGTGATCAAAATTATTAGCCTTCAATTTTGAAAAGACTGATAGGTCATCTAGATAATCAAAATGATTGAATTAATCAAATCTGTGAAAGCAATATCCATAGCCCTCTAAAAAGTCACACTGACATTTGAAATTATAAAAGGCATCTTTGCATATGTGAACATCCCCCACTTAGTGGTAAACGTTGTTTTATGTTGGTCACCTTCCTTGACAAGTTCCTGATTGTATGCTGAAAAATCTTCAAGCAATGAGAACATCTCTGAGCCGACCACCGTTTGCAAGATCTGCTCCATGGATGGAAAAGGGTAATGATCTTTTAGTGAGTCCTTATTCAAGTTTCAAAAATCAACACAAAGCCTAATGTCACCATTTTCTTCTGAACCAGTACCAGATTAGACACCCAAGTTTAGTTTTCAGTTGAATAAATGATTTGAGAATCAATCAGTTTAGTGAGATCTTATGCCATCAGTGCTTCGACCTTCGAACTAACAAGCCTTTTCTTTTGTCAGACTAGTTTTGACCCTTCCAGCAATTCAATGGTATGCTGGATTATGCCAAGATGGTGTCCTCTAAGATCATCATAGGTCCATGCTATAACTTCTTCGTACCTAGAACATAGATCTCTTAGCCTTTCTCTATCTTCCCATTGGACATTTCTTGTGACTTTCAACTTTCTACCCTTTTTGACATCCAACTCTTCATAATCTTTTTTGTCGGTTGTGAAAATTTGCTTGCCACTCCTTACATATTCACAATCAAAAAGGATCTCAAGGGAAATCAAACCTTGAGGGAGCTTATTGCCTTTTAGTTGAATGACCTACCCTTCAGAGGGTTGAAACTCTGACTCCGAATGGTCGGAAGGTCCTTCCGACTTTTGAATAAAAGTGGCTATTTGGGTGTCATCCTCAAACACTTTCCAATTAGGATCGTTGGTGGGAATTGATGGTCGAATAAAAATGTGAATGACACTTTGCTTTGAATCAAAAACTAGCTCAAACTATGACTCGATAGAAGCCATCTGATTTGCTATACTAATCTGGGATTGGGGAATAACTTGCACATTGAAAGCTTCAAAACCCTCAATTAAATCCCATATCAGATGTCCGAAGGCCTTCATTCTCATATTTTTTTCCAATGCTTTCCCGTGGACTTGACTTACTATCAACTTAGAATCTCCAAATACTTGTAACCTCTTCACACCCATCCACTCAACTAGAAACAAACTGTGGATTAACACTTCATATTCCACATCATTATTTGAGCATGAAAATTGGAATTGATAGGCCTTGAGGGTCTCTGATCTTGTTAGAGACAAAAATTAGACTCCTACTCCAAAACTGGCTTTGCATTTAGCACCATCAAAGTACTAGGTCCACATGTGATTATCTGTCAGATCATCATATCTTTCTTGCTCTTTGATTAGCTTCAGATGAACCATTTCATCATCAAATATCAAATTAGTACCCAGTCTCGTGGCATGGAATCTATCCAATGGGTTGGATTCAATGAACTAGTTAAGGAGAACCTCTTCTTCAAGTTTTCATTCGCTTGTATCTTCTTCATCTTTCAACATTTCCATGTAGTATCCTTCTGATCTTGAAAAAGAAGTATGCGTTGCTTCAAAGCATAAAACAACATTATCCACTGTGTGTTCGAGATGCAGAGATTCTCAAAGAATCTTCATCTTTTCCCCATGCTTGGTTCTTAATATCAAATGGGACTAGTCCAGTGCCAAATATCTACCTAGCTTTGCGGTGAAATCTCTAGAAAGACACATCTCGAAAACCAAGGGAATGTCTATTATAACTACCTCTTGTGAAACTATCTAGCTTGGGCATGAAAAAATGGTTAAGGATAGATCTTTTATCCAACCAACTATCTAAACCTTCTTTCCATCTAGCTGCATCATTCCCTTTTCAAAAGGTTCATACTTGAGCATTAAGGCATCAACCACTTACTTTGCGTGAATGTTGTACTAGCTCCCGAATCAATCATATGATTGTGCAAAAGTTTATCTCCCACAATTAACATTAAAAACAAAGGAGTGGGCTTGGGCTTGCTTACCACTTTCTCTTTTGCTTCATCCATGTCATTTGTATAAGTTGTGACCTTCAGAATGTGAGGTTTCGATGCAGGCCCTTTATTTTTACTTAGATCACATGACGAAACTTCGCCCACCTAGGGCCTAGGTTATTTTTTCAATGCTTCCTGAAGCAATATATTTTTCTTAGGGATAGATATCATGTCCCATAGAGACACGTTATCATGTGTCTTATTCAATTGCTCCACCACGTTGAGCATCTTGATCGGCTAAATCTTTGGTCTAAATGGCAGAATCTCTCTTGTCTTCGAAGGAAGATGATCCATTGTGAATGGGTTTGCTAACTTATCACGAAACTTGTCGAGTGATGGTGGAATCTATTGTTGTTGATTTGGCTAAACAATCAACTTAGAAGTTTGATGGGGCAGTTGTCCTTCACGCAAGGGTGACTGGCAAGACTCGAAATGAGGTAGAGATTATGGTGCATATTCCCTAGTGAGTTTTCTCTTGGATCTTGTGTTGTAGTCCCACTGTACCTATAGAGTGTTGGTTGTCGGAGCTTCGTTCGTGAAAACTGCATCCTCTTCTTCCATCCAAGAGAAAAGTGTTTGATCAGGTCCAATGTCCAACTCTTACTCTATGGACATCCCTTGCATTTGCGATCTGAATTGGGTGTTCTCCATCTCGGAGGTCATACCGTTCCGTATTTGGCTAGGCACCTTTTTAACCTTTGCTTCGCTATCCTTTGCTGCAGTTTTCCCTTGGGGAAATCTTGAGGCATATGACCATAATTCTAGGGAAAACACCATGCATTTTCATCATCCGCCAGGTTATTTTGGCCTTGAATCAACTCTGTGTTATGGCTATCCTTGACCGTTTGTAACAACATAGTAACCAAAACTATTTGGTTGGTGAAAGCCACTTGTTGACCTCCCTGACATGAAGGTCCTTGATATGTACTCTGTTGATTCTATTGATAGAATGGTTTACCTCCTTGGTATGTCTGAGTTGCTTGCTTCAGAGGAGCTTCTTGTTGTCGCTTGATGAGAACTAGCTCATTAGCAAAGGATCACATTAGGATTTTCATATCATTAAGGTTTGCCGCTATGGAGGAAGAACCCGACATGCTTGACTGTGCTATAGGGTATACATACATAGATTGGAGTGCAGTTGAGTTGCCATTTGTGTCCTGAAAGTGTTTAGAGAAGACTCTTCTCAGAGTGGCGTGCTTGATATTTCCACAAAAATGGGCAATAGAGGTCATGGCGGAAACTTTCCCACGTCTATCAAATTGTTCTTTGCACATACCTCCACCTCTTAGCCATCAGGTAGAGTGTCTCCTCGAATGGAAGTTATTAGGACCACAATATCCTAATTGATAGCCTTTAAGAAGAACATGAATGCCATAGCAACTAGAGGTCATGTAGTAGTTGGGATCCTCTACCAGGTTTTGTTAAACCTGGTGTTGAAATCACCCATATCTTCTTGTGGGGCTCTCTTGATTGTAATCAGTTGATGTAATAGCGAGGAACAATATCCTTTCTCTGAAAAGCATTCAAAAATATTTTCTCTGAGATCATCCCATGAGATGATGGAACCAAAAGTCAGAGATCTAGATACAAGTCTTGAGCCTTCCCTTTGAAATAAGCAGCCAACAATATCATAGCAATATTTCCCTCCAAGATATTGTGCACCCTACATACTTTCGCTACATCTTGGAGGTGCTTAGAAGGGGTTTTAAAGTCATCTTGAGAAAAATTTGGAATAGCCTTGAGGGCATTAGTGATTATGGTGGGCAAGACGTTGGGTGGAGTCGGTGGTAGTAGTGGACTACCACTGTCCCAGATTACAATTTTTTGGGAGCAGGAGGGGTTATGTGGGCTATGGAGAAAAGGTTCCTATATATTGAGTAAACTGGTATTCTTCTTTGGAAAAACATTCCTCCAAGCGCAATAGATGAGGCTCTAAACTTTAGACTCTTACTCTTTACTCTACTACTTCTCATAGGTGATACATAACCTATGACTCTTCTCCTTCTAGATACTGAGGCTGGTAGCTGAGAATACTGAAAGTTACCCTATAAAGATGCTTTTTTTTTAACCCTGGGCATGAAACCTCCAATTTCCTTCCTTTGGTCTGATTTAGAAATATTTTTGGCTTCTAATTAGGCCTTTGGAATTACTCCCACCGGGCATGCTAGAAAAAGAACTATTGATCATCAAAGCTTGCACCTCTCTGACAGTCTTATGGGAAATTCAACAAGTGGGGGACAATATGCGCTTCACTGAATACCTCTAGGACTTCTATAGAAAACCAAATCATCTCTAAGTTTCAGAAAAGAGTAGAAATAAATGCAAACAAAAAAACATAAAAAATGGCGATGTGCCAACACTTTTACAACATTTCAAAACCACAAGTTTCCTTCTATGAGTGATATGATAGACACAAAACACCTCTTCCCTTCATTTTTTTGTGGAGAACGAACAATAGAGGCTTGATACAAGAATAGATCTAGTCATTCAATCAACCTATAGGAAGTGTGTATTAAGATCTGAATCAAACATAGAATTTCCATAATTAATAGAGAACATTTTTAAAAGTAACATAAACCATTCCTCCTAATATATCATATCATGAAGAAAAAATAACCTGAAAAATAAAATGGAGAATTCCAATGAAATAGTCCAATCTCTAAAGATTATAATTTAAGAATATACACAAATAGCATGGAAATCCAATAATCAAACTATTCAGATTAAGCAAGACACAATGTTCTATTCTAGATAGAGATATAAAGAAAGAAATACTCAAAAAGACCATATCATGCATAGTTTCAAATATTTCCTTAAAATAACTTGTACTTCAAATATATATGAAATTTAAAATATAGATCAGATTCCAATCTGATAATAGTTAGATCATAAAAAAGACATAGCATGCCAAAGTGAAGCAGTGTTCTGTAAACTTTTAAAAGAAAATATTCCTACTAACTAAGAAAGCTAACGAAACTTTTTCCAACAGGAAAAATTTAGGAACCCCTTCATTATGTTGTTGTTCTCAATATATAGCTGCCCAAAAGAGAGAAACACTGACCTTGTTCAATATTAATGATTGCCAGATATCCACACTTTCAACTGCCACATTTATATCGTTTAGATATTTCAATAGGATTATCCCTCATAATCACTCTGATCCTAGAAAGACAGACTGGAAAAGGTCTTGTCGACCACCCAAGTGGTTTTGGTGGCATCGAATCTCATCCCTTCATTGGAAAAGTAAAAATGCATTATGACAGTCTCTGAGTGAACACTCCCAAGATACAACTTCCTTGCATGAAGGGGTGGCATGTCACATGGGCGAATAATCTTAGATTCACAAAAAGAAAGATCAAGAAAACATCTGCCAAGTTGACACATGGTCTGAATTCTGACTTAAGAGGAAGCAATTATTAAAATATGTGCAACCACCATGTGGTGCATTACATGTGTATCATCCAGAAGACAAAAATAAAGCTAAAAACCAAAAATAGACAAAGGCAAAAAAAATTCTTCATAGAATTCATGCATGCTATTATCATCTTCACCTAAGATTTCAATTTCATGAGGAAATTAATTAGGGGTTGATTGAGCAAGATTAGGTTCTACTGCATCAAGATCATTACCAAACATGCAACTTGAGACATCAACCAAAAATGTTAAGGACTTCCATATATTACCAATACACATGTCCATTATGCAAGAATGAATTCAAATGAAAAGAGATTATAAATTTATAGATTTGAAGAAAGATGATTTACTAATTATGCTAAGAAAAAATAGGAAAATGATGCAAATTTGAATTCAAGAAATGAGGTGAATTTGACAAATTAACCTTAATATGAACAATTTCAGAAAATAGAAATTTTGGAAACTAAAACAAAATATTGAATGTAGGAATACAAAATGTAGAAACAATGTTTTTGATGCTCAGAAATGTAGAAAAATACTTGATCAGGGATTTTTAGAACTTTTTTATATGGCATTGTTGTCATTGATGTCAAAACCTTAGATCTGGAAGGTTGTGCACTGGATAATATACAAAAATGATCTATCCTATGATGATTGTATTGCGAGTAGATTATCCTTGATCCGAATATAGAAGTACTTATTTTTGGGACATCTGTCGAAGCAATTTAATGTAGAATATTGAAGGCTAATATTTCTCTACAGGTTATTGTAATCGAAGCTTACTCCTAGTAGCCTTTCTATCCAAAACTTCATGTTGCATGTTACAAGTTTTGGTATGTCAGATTGTGCTTATCCAGCTGATACTATAATTGATGTTAATCAAGATTTGGTCTTGGTTATAGTGTTCTCATCGGCTCCAAAATATATTTCATGTAATTCAAATGTGTTATCTTTTGGTGATTATGCTATCTTATGTTTGACCTATTCTTGGTCCCTTGGAAATGTGGTAAGAAGATCCTTATGTACGACCTATCCTTTGGGTATGGTGCTAGTATGTCAAGCCTTATTGAATATCTTAAGGTTGTTCCTTATGCCGACATGTTTTATGGTGATCTAAATTGAAATGATGTTTGGTTGACTTAGAAAACTATGAAGATATTATGTGGTTGACTTAGTTTTTTTTGACATGTATACATGCATAGATAAAGAGAACGTCTTTTTGGTTGAAGATGAAGAACAACATAAGTGATATGTGTGAACAATGATAATGGCGTGAAGCATTGAGTGACAAGGATTAGAGAAGGAAGTGAAGGAAAGCACTAGGAAGAAGTAATTTCTATTCCACTAATTATGTGAGGAAGGTGTGAAGAAGATTCTTGACTAGATCTACTACAGACAAACATTATTCTCTTAACCGAAACTAAACTCATGCATATGTAGATGCAACTTCATCAATTAACTTTTTTCAGTGAGACTATTTGTAATGAGTTGTTTTATATAGGGTAGTGAGCCCACCAATAGTGAACCACCCGACAGTGAGCTACCTTGCAGTGAGCAACTCGGTAGTGAGCCTTTGTAAGAATCACCTTAACCAGTATCACCTTAACTAGTGTTTTATAATTGAGAATTAGCATTCTCCATGGTTTTTTCCATCCTGGGTTTCCACGTAATTTCTGGTGTTCAAGGTGTTTTTGGTGCTTGCATGTTCATGTTTGTTTTAATTAATATATGAATAGTTTATGATTTCTCTAGATTAAGTAAAGAAAGAAAATTGTTTTGGGATAACTTATTCGCCCCCCTTCTCAATTATCTAGACTTTTCAACAATTGGTATTAGAGCTTGGTCCTTTGTAGATAGAGCTTAACCACTTAAGGGAGATCTTGGCAGTTTGAACATATGACAAGAGATTATTACTTTGAGGAAGAACTGAAGTCAATATTAAGTGATATGGAAAGTTAACAATCTTAGAATGAAGAATTGAAAGAAAACCTCAAGGAGGCAAATACTTGCATGTCAAAGCTTAGGGAGAATATCTATAAATTCAAAGCAAGACACAATGAGTTCAACGAGGAATTAAAGGAGTCAAATGAAAATGTTGTGAATCTAAGGATTTAGTTAGATGAATACAAAATGATAGAAGAAGATCTCAAAGACACCATCAAAAAAAAAATAGAAGAATTGTAGAAGACTGGAGAAAATTTCAAAGCTATCATCAAACAGAAAGAAGAGTAAAATGAGAAGTTATATCAAGAGATAAGAAGGTTGAAATATGAAGCAAGAGTATGTGAGAGTAGCATGATTTTGGATCAACTCTTTTTCCCTACAGAAATTTCACAAAGATAAAGGAGGACTTGGATTTACCGGTGAAAGCTCAAATCTTAACACTAAGGATGAAGACAAAGTAGTTGAAGCTTAAGCAAGATTTTTTGTAACAAGAAAGGTCCATAACTCTAATGCATCTACAAAAATACCTCTAGTAAGGCAACTAAATGCTCAAAGGTACTTATCATTCAATGGTCATTATTTTCTAGGCAAAAATTTTAGACATAAGGCTATAGAATGTAGAAGCAAGATGAAACAAAATACTCAATACTTTAATTGTCACAAGTTTGGTCACAAAGCAAGTCATTGAAAAATTCAATTATCTAATCCAACTAGAAGGAATGAAATGAACAATATCTTTCATGGTTTTTTCTATTTATGCTATGGTTATGGTCACAAAGCTAATCAATGCAAACCTAGGGTTCACTCAGCTAAATCAAGAAAAAGATGTTACAAGTGAAATAAACCCATATATTGTGCTGACACATGAAAATATGTTGCTCCTAAAAATTCTAAGAACAAAAGGAAAGTTGTAGATTCAAATGAATCTAAGAAAAAGAGAGTGATGGTTTGGAGGAAAAAGGAAACAAGTGTAGAGGACACTTCCATGGTACCGGATCTTTGTACATGCCCTACGGGTAATTGAGCCAATTTCCTTGGCTTAGGAGGAGTTTTTCAATACATATCCTATTGGTTCCCCCTCTACTAAGAAAGATTGATGTGTTTCTAGCATGATTATGTTGGATCTAGGTGATGTTACATAATAAAGATTAATCTGAATGATTGAAAAGTGAAGTACAATTGTTGGCATCATCGACACGTTTTTATGACAAAGTCATTATGAGAGATTAAGGATAAAAGATGGAGTTTAAAATCATTTCTCACATTTTTCAAAGAAGAAGAAGAAGAAGTTTCATAAAGAGATAAAATTTTGAAGAATCTGAGCGTGACAATGGAATCTGTGTTGATTGGTAGCAAATCTAGTGGCAGTATTCTGCTGAAGTTAAAGGGAGTTGAATTAGATGAGTTTGATCATTGGAAGTTGAAAGAAATGGAACTAGGGTTGAGTATGGATTAGTTTGAGAATTTAAGTTCTCTAGGTATGTATTTATGGGGAAAATTTCCCTATTTTGTAGACAAAGAGTCTATCTCATTCCTATTGAGTCGATTCATGGATGGAAGCATTGTGTTGGACAAGCCATACCTGAGCATGAAAGAAGCCATTGAAGTTATTACTATTGTGTGTGGTTTTGGTGACCTCCTTGGGAAGAAAATGTTAAAATATAGAGACGTGGAGGAAATTACTATCATCAAAAAATACACGTGAGCTCTACTGATAAATACCATTATCAATCCTATAGTAAGGTTGTGCAACCATGGTAGGAGGGTCCTCAAAGAGAACAATCCAGACTATGCAGCTAGACTAACACAACAGAAGAAACAAAAAATATATAGGTAAATGTAGATACAAACATTCTTATTATCATAAATTTCAATTACATATAGTCGGCCACATTCGGGCTTATAGATTTGGCTCACAGGCCTGATACAACATGCTCAAAATATAGTGCTCATACATGTGAGTGAAAGTCTTACAGATCAAAATCTATATTCTTCTTATTCTACTTAAACTTTATTGACTGCTATCCCAAGGATCTATTACAAGTTTTATATCATATCGGTGGGTCAAGAAAACATTCGCATTGGTCAAAGATCATTACAATCTCTGATGAAGGAAATGTAACGTGTGCAAGAAAAAGTCGGCCTCAAATTTGAATTTCTTCCACAATAGATGTGTATGATTAGGTGTGGACCTAAGTGAAAGGTTAGCGACAATCCACAAAACAAATCAAAACAAACCATGAGGATCTACAACTCATGGAAAGGATCCACGATCGATCAAACTAGCCTTTAGGTTTGAAATTATTTCGGGGCTAGTTCTAAAAACTGTCACTTAATCCACAAGCAATAACTTGTTGGAAAAAGATCTAATCAAGCTAAAATCTTGTAATAAGGAAATTGAACATGTCCACAATGAAGCCATAGATCTATGAAATCTGGTGAGAAAAAATGAATAAATACCAGATATGCCAACTTGAACAAGAAAAAGAACAAAACTAAATGAAAATATTTTTGGTTGATGCAAGATTGCCAAGAACCAAGGATGCTCCTGCATCATACATTCGGGGTTAATGAAAATTAATTCCCTCACTTTGTTGGGGCGAAAGGGAAACCAATATAGTCTACCTCAACTTGAGAAATCAAAGAAGAATCCTCGACTAGTCTACCTTTCCACTTCACAAGATATTCTTTGTATTTTTTTCTGTGAGTCTTTCTCCCATCTCTGACATCCAAAATCTCTTATATCCCATCTAATTATTGTTTATGAAGTTGTTCTTCCAATTTTTCTTTACTGTCTTCACTGTGTTCCACTTCATGGTACTGATGTATATCTGCAATGTTGAATATAGGTGATATACCCATGTCATCTAGTAACTCTACTTCATATGAATTTCCTGAATCAAACTTCTTCAAAATCCTATAGGGTATAATCTTCCTCATCTTTAGCTTACTATATGTGCCAACTGGAAGTATTTCCTTCCTCAAATATACCATTACTTCATCTCCAACTTTGAACTCCTTATGTCTCCTCTTTTCATCTGCTCGCTCCTTATATTTTTATTTCATATCTTCTAACTACTACTTCACTTGAGTATGCACCTTCTTCATATGTTTTTCAAATTCCTCTGCTTCTACACTTCTTTTATCTTCTCTACTGATGTCTCACAATTCTCATATACCTCTAGGATGAACTCTAGTAACAATCTCAATATGTTTTTCTCCTGTACTATTCACTGAATTATTGTAGGCAAACTCTGCTTGAGCAAGGGATAAATCCAAAATTCTGGTTTTCTCTCTAACCAAACATCTCAGCAAATTTCTCAAACTCTTGTTCACTACCTCTATTTTTCCATCTGTCTGTGGGTGAAAAGTAGAACTGAACTTCAAATCTATCTTGAAATTCTTCCAAAGTGTCCTCCAAAAGTAACCAACAAACTTTGTATCTTTGTCTGAAACAATACTCCTAGGTAATCCATGCAATCTAATCACTTCTTTGAAAAAAAAGTCTGCTACATGTACAAAATTTGTTGTCTTCTTACAAGGTATGAAATGTGCCATCTTAGAAAAAATTTCCACCACCACAAATACAAAATCATTACATCTTTGTGTCTTAGGAAAACCATTTATGAAATCCATACTGATATCATCCCAAGGTCTTTCTAGAATGGTCAAAGTTTTATACAATCCAACATTCTGACCACTCCTTTTACAACTTTACAAACTCTGCAAATCTACACAAATTTCTTGGCATCCTTATGAATTTGTGGGAAAAATCAATTCTCACTTACCAATGCCACTGTCTTATCAATTCCAAAGTGTCCTGCCAATCCTCCACTATGTTTCTCTTTCACCAAGTTATCCCTCACTGAGATCTAAGGCATACACAATTGATTTCCTCTTAACAACATATCCTGCTGAATGAAATAATCCAACCATTGGCTTCTATCCTCCAAGATTGATTCTTTACAAGCTTTCCAAGGTTCTACAAAATCTGGGTCTTCCTCATACAATTTCTTCAATTCATCAAAAAAAGAGTATAACTCTGCATTAATTCCACCCATCTCATGTGCTTCTAATTTAACTTACCTTGACTATTCAAGTATTGCAAAGCATGATGATTAGTATACAACACAAACTCCTTAGACAACAATTAATGTCTCCACTTCTTCAAATCTCGAACTATGGCATAAAACTCCTAATCATATACCGAATACCTTTACCTAGAATCATTCAACTTCTCATTGAAATAGGCTACTAGTATTCCTTCTTGACTCAAGACTACTCCAATTTCATTTCCACTTGCATCACAGTGTACCTGAAATACCTTATTAAAATTTGGTAAGGCCAACACAGGCTTCTTAGTCACCTTTTCTTTCAACAAATCAAAACTTATGTCTGCTCTAGATGTCCACCTAAAATCCTTCCTATCCACTCTTAGTGTTTTTGTCATAGGACTGCAAATAGAACTGAAATTCCTAATGAACTTTTGGTAGAAACTATCCAATCCATGAAATGGTCTTACTTCTCCAATACTTTTAGGTGTAGGCCATTTAACAATAGCTCTTACCGTCTCAGGATCCATCTTCAATCTATCCACAAATATCACAAATCCCATATATACCAATTCTTCCTTCATGAAACTACACTTCTTAATGTTTATTAGCAATTTGTCTTCCCTCAACCTCTGCAAAACTTGTCTTATGTGCAACAAATGATCTTCTCTATTCTTACTGAAAATCAAAATGTCATCCAAAAATAAAATCACAAACTTACCCAAGAATCTCTTCAATACCTCATTCATCAACCTCATGAAAGTACTCAGTGCATTTGTTAGTCCGAAAGGCATCACCAACCACTCATACAATCCTTCATTTGTCTTGAATGTTATTTTCCATTCATCCCCTTCTTTGATTATGATTTGATGATATCCATTCTTCAAATATATCTTTGTAAAGTACTTAGCTCCACTCAAGTAGTCCATAATGTCTACTGGAGTGAAAAAGACACTGAGAGAGGGGGGGAATTAGTGATTTTAACTATTTTCACAATTTTAATAAAACTGAAATAAACCAGATGTATGCTCTCATTAATCAATGATAAACTCATTCATGTATTGAATGCAATCACATAAACCGAAATGAGAATTATAATAGTGAAACATAGAATATTAAAGAATTCATGCAATGAATCAGATGAACCATAGATAAGAAAATAGACACAAGATATGCCGATTGGAAAACCCTCCTAAGGTGGAAAAACCACTCCTAAACTGCGGCCTTTTTAGGCTATCATTTTAATAATCATTTTTGGCAATGCCTCATAGGCTGATTTCTGAGCACCAACTCAAGGAGCACCAACCCCTCTTCTAGAAACAATGATTTCATGGAGCACCAACCCCTTTTCTAATTTCAGTAAGTCATACAATGATATAGAGGATCTCTCTATTTCTCTAGTTTCTATCGAGTGCCTCTTGACAAAATTTTTTTACAATCCTCAAGGTTCAAGCATGACCCTTTAGAATTCTAACAATTGTCAAGCCTTAAGATCACTTGACGAAATAGCTCATAATTTTTTACTTTCAATTTCAATTCAGAAATTCTCCTCAATACATTCACAGTGATATTCTCACACTAGCTTTTCACTTTATGCTTCATACTTTTCTCATAGTTCTTCAAAAATAGTTAACTCACACTTTCAATTTTTCCTAGCAAAAGTAAGAACCCTTATTTCTCACTTAATCTCCAAAACAAAACTAAAAGCCCTAATCTCTATGTTTTCCTTCTTAAACAGATTCCGTCATTACATGTTTTGATATTGTAACAGTATCTCATTTTTCTTTTTCAAAGAATAAAATAGAGGTGATTATCAGAATACCCATTTTCTATTGAACAACCTTGCCAGATGTTCCTTTTTTCGTGAAAAAAAGATCAACATGTAGAATTTCTTCTGAAAGGAATACCCAAGCAACATGCAAATTAAGGAAGAAAACTAAACCATGTCCTCTCAAGCAGCCTATACAGGTAGTGCTAATCGAACCAACATGAAAACTAATAAATATTCCATGAACAATAGCCACTAAAACTACTGCAACAGTAAAGTAACCGAATTCACAATGCAGTTTAACTGAAACCCCATAATAATGCATCCAAGAATAGTTATAAATGAATCCAAGTAATAAAGTGAAAAGATTTCGTAGACTTCATGATTACCCACAAACCAAAAACACCAACCCATAATTTATATATTGTAAACTATGGTGAAATGCAGTTTAGATCAAGTGAATTTATGCATTTAATTCTGACCATGAAGTGAATGAACCCATTTTTCATCTTCCATACAGAAGTAAGCACATATCTTCAATTATCTTTGCCAGTAGAAGTAACAGTTTTGCAAAGCAGTTAATGAGATGAATACCTAAGAAGACCAGAAGTGATTTTGTCATGTAGCAATTTACTAGACCAACAAAGCAGCATGATATTATTCCAGTTTTGATCTCTTATCCAATGACAGGAGACTGACAGAAGAATCGATCAAGGTGACAGTCTTTCATATTTACCCATACACTGTCCAAGAAATTCAAAAAGCTAGCAAATAGAGTGAAATGACGGTGAGGAGATTTCCATGGTGGCAACCAAAGTAGGGTTTGAAACCCACAAACAATGAAACAAAATATTTTCCCTAATCTTTCAAAGAGAAAAACAACCGATATCCTTTACCTATTTTGATAAATTTTGAAGTCCAAAAGAATTGAATTAATAGTTCAAAACTCATAATGCATTTTGAAATCTGTGGACTATTCAATGCCTTGCATGTTGACCAACATCATTACCATCTATCAATTATTGACTAAGTGAAATGCCAACCAAATAATGCCTTGTATTATTTGACATGACCACATTACACACCAACTGCCGATTACCTTAGAATTTTTCATTTCCTATTAATCAAGGCCAAGTCACTTCCATGGTGACATTTTAGAACATCATAACCTTATACTTGATGTCGACCTTAAGGCCTAGTAGAGTGTTAACCAAAAGACCCGAATCACATGCACAAGAATGATCAAATGTTTTCCATTATTCAAAATTGATTGCCACCATATAATGCCATAAATACCCAATGCCTTATGAAGTATAATAAAGGCTGATATTCATGCTAAATTCAATATTCCATTCACCCAAGCCAAATTCAGTATACTGAATGCTCAAGCCATTATCGAGTATTTAAGGAAACCTGATAGGGTTTTCTTAAGACAAAGAGAAAACTGAAGGCATTACCTGACAGAGAAGCCCACCTCCAATATTGTTCAAAACAAATTGTATCAATATCATAATGGTAGAAAAGCTGAATAAGCCAACATCATATAATTTTGTAGATCACTGAATAAGCCAGTATCATATAGTCAAGTTTTTCATAGAAAATTGAATAAGCCAATATCAAGTGAATCACTATTGCACAAAATGTCAAATCAGAAACATGTCACCTGAACATGGGAACATAAACCTGTAACCAAGATTCCTTATGCTCTGCACATGGAGTGAAGAGATCAGTGCCACCAAAATTTAATATCATAAATGAAGTAAGTATGCCAAAGATAGAATGAAAACAATTCAACTGAGTAATCAACCACCAAGATGCCAAACTGAAACAAATATTGTCATCAAGGACAAATAGAAAAATAGAAGTTCAACAAATGTCATCCATCCAGGGCAAAGGAAATCTATACTTCACTATGATCTTGTTTATGGATTTAGAGTTTGTACACATCCTTTGTTCTTCATCCTTTGTAGGTTCCAATATAGTAGGTACTGTACAAGGACTTAAGCTTTCTTTGATCAAACCTTTTCTCAAAAACTCTTGCACTTTTCTATTCAATTCTTCATTCTCTCTCAGTGTCATCCAGTGTGCTACTTTATTAGGAAAAATAGCTCTAGGAATCAGATCCATGTAATGACTAATCCTCACAGGTGGCAATCCATTAGGTACACTATCTAAAATTCTAGCTTCATATTCTATCAGCAATTCCTTTATCTCCTCTGGTTTTTCTTCTCCATGCTTCAAGTCTTCAACCCTATTAGGAACCAAGGCATAGCACATGGTCTCATGTCTCAATCCATCAAGAAATCTCCTTCCATCAATCAAACAAATTCTAGCATTCGTACAAATCTAGCTTTAGGAACATCCTCCAATGGAAACAAAGTCTTCTTCATCGCATTAAAAACAATTGTATATATATTCTTCTTTCCATTATGAATATCTTGTCTATCATATTGCCAAGGCCTTCACAAAAAAAGATGGCATACATCCATAGGCATGATATCACACAAAATTTCATCATGGCAATATCCTATCCTCAACTTTACCAAACACTGTTCACTTACCAGTATCTTATTCTCATCTTGAATCCAAGTTATCTGATAGGGTTTCGGGTGTTTCAACCTTTCCAACTTCAATTTGGTCACCATTTCTTCAGAAACCAAGTTCTTATAACTCCCATTGTCAACAATCACTTTGCATCATTTACCAGCTACCTTGCATCTAGTCTGGAACAAATTCTTTCTCTGTAATGGTTCCTTCTCCAATTCACTTTGACACAATACTCTCCTATTCACCAATAGTTCTTCTTCTTCTGGTTGATTAGGTGATCCAACATGATCCTCCTCAACAAATGTTTTTCTTCTATTGTTCTCAATCTTTTTTCTTTCCCTTCCTATTTTCATTCAAAGGCTCTATGTCCTTCTCCACCACATTTGAAACAAGTTCCCCTAAATACTCTTTTCTATATCCTTCATTTTGGTAACCACCATATCCTCCTCTTCGATAAGATTTTCCATCATCTCTTTGATATGAATTCCCATTCTTACTGACATCCTTATCCTTGTTCTGATCTAGAAAATATCATCTTTCTCCTTTAGTAAATATTCTTCCTCTCTGAAATCTTCCACCTCTTCCTCTTTGTCTGTGCCCATGTCTTTTGTTTAGCTTCTCTTATGCTTTTAGGGAACATTTATATACTTCTTCCACACTAAAAATCTTGATCAAACTGATCTCATCTTGAATAGACCACCTCAAACCATTTACATATCTGACTACTTGCTCAATATCATCCTCTGAGTGTCCAGATCTAATGTTCAACTTATAGAAATCCTCAGTATACTCTACCACACTTGATTCTTTCTACTTCATATTTTTCAAATTCTTGAACAAACTGATATGATAATCTCTAGGCATAAACTTTTTCTTCAACTTATTCACCATTTGATCCCATGATCTTATCTTCTCCTTTCCTTTTCTTTGTCTATTTGTCTACAAATTTTCCCACCAATGAGATGCATGTCCTTTCAAATTTGTACAAGAAAATTTCACCTTCTTGTCTTCTGGGGTACCTTCAAAATAAAATTAATTTTCCATCTCTATTATCCGATCAGACAATTCGTTTGAATACAACTTACCATTATAATCCGGTGGATTGAAATGTGGCTTAGTGTTCACTATGGTTAGGGCTCTAATGAAACTTTCTTCTCCGTGATCAAGTCTAGGTTGCTCTTCTCTTGCAACTTATTCCTATTCTTCTACTTCTTCATCACTCACATCCTCAACTAGTCGACCTCTTCTCTAAGACGTTCAACTATTTCCAATCTAGCATCAATCCCTCTCAACATCTCCATTGCAGTTGGGTCTAAATTTCCACATGCTCCATTTCCTCTACCATTTCTTCTTCCCACCATCTTTACACAAATATTCTACAGCTATAGGTCGGATCCTTAGTCCACCACCCTCAAAAAATCTTCAAGAAGACTGCACAAACTCTGATGGTCTTTGATACAACTTACCACGGTAGGAGGGTCCTCAAAGAGAAAAATTTGGACCATGAAACTAGAGTAACACAATATAAGAAACATAGAATATGGGGGAAAATGCAGATACAACCATTCTTATTATCAAAAATTTTGATTACATATAGTCGGCCATATCTAGGCTTATAGATTTAGCTCACAGGCCTGATACAACATGCTCAAAATATAGTGCTTATACATGCGAGCAAAAATTATACAGATCGAAATCTATATTCTTCTTAGTCTACTTAAAATTGATTGAATGCTATCCCAAGGATCTATTAAAATATTTATATCATATCTTCGGGTCAAGAAAACATATGTGTCGGACAAAGATCATTACAATCTTTGATGAAGGAAACGTAACGTGTGCAATAATAGGTCGGCCTCAAATTTGAATTTCTTCAATGGTAGATGTGTATGATGAAGTGTGGACCTAAGTGTAAGGTTGGGGACACTCCACAGAATAAATCAAAGAACACTGTGAGGATCGAAAAGTCACGAAAAGGATCCACGATCGATCAAACTAACTGTTAGTTTGAAATTATTCTGGGGCTAGTTCCAAAAACTATCACTTAATCCAAAATTGACAACTTGCTGGAAAAGGATCCAATCAAGCTAAAAACTTGGAATAAGGAAATTGAACATGTCCACGATGAAGCCATAGATCCATGAGATATGGTGAGAAAACATGAAGAAATACCAAATTTTCCAACTTGTACAAGAACAAGAACAAAACTAAATGAAAATATTTTTGGTTGATGCAAGATTTCCAAGAACCAAGGATGCTCCAACATTATAAGGTATGTTTCTTATGACATCATCTGAAAAATATATTTCAAAAATCTTGAAGGTTCTACTTTGGCTATTGTTTTATATCTTGTACACATGATGGTGAAGGAAAATGAGCAGTTTGATTTGTGTAGCGTAGTAATGGAAATCTAATTGAGAATGTCAGAATTTATTTGGTTGAGAGTTATCCTTTCTAGTTTGGGTTTCTACTCATATGTTTGGTATTTTACTTTCTGAGTTTGTTACGAGAAAAAGATAATGTTAAGTGGAATTTTTGCATCCCTATCGAAAACCAAGTTTACAGATATTATGATGTGGAAGGTTAGTTGATGAGATCATACAAATATCGCAAATACATAAACATTTGTGCTTATTGTTAGTTGTTTCCTAGCAATTTATGCTAATTGTTAGTGTTTTTTTAATTGCTATGACTTTCTCATAAGTTTGTAAGGGGAAGGATGTTTTTTTTGCCATAGTTGTCAAAATGTTGTAACGGGGGTTTTTCATTTTCTAATTTTTTCATTTTCTTGAGGTTTGAAAGAAAAACTTAATCTATGTCTTTTTTATTTACCTCCTGCAATAAATGGCATTAAATTATAAGGACTCAAAACATGAAATTAATTTTGTAAATTAATTCATATAAAGTGCCACAAAAATTGAATGTATTCCATAGGGAAGGAATTTGGGAATTTTAATACATACACTAGATTATAAAGTGTAATAGGGGGTTGTGTAGAGCCTTGATTTGACATCAAAATTATGGATCCTCATGAATCTTGCCACATGGTGCATGTTTCCTTCATTTTCCATCACAACAATGGATCCTCATGATTCTCGCCTCATCTATGTGTGCCTTGATGAACACCCTTTTTCAATTTCTTGTACATCTTTTAGATCTATTCTAGATCTAAATTCCTCGCACACTCTTGTGCTTGATTTTAGATGGTCAAATATATCTCTTAGCATTAATGGGGCATTATGAAAGTGTTATTCTAATGCTTCTTTTAGTGAACCAATGAAGGGACCTTCTTTTTGGGGGGTCACATAGACCTTCTATCTTGATATCTCATATGGGGGATTATTTCAGTGGATCATAAATTGTGAGATTCTAGTACTCCTAATCATAGTACTATATATATTTTCAACTTCACATAGTTTTATTTACTTTGTGTATTCATGGTTGAGTAACATTCATATGTTCACTCATTCAGTTTTTTGTTTCTCTTATATTGGTCTACATTTTTTTCAGGTTCGTTGATTCAAGAAAACACCACTTCATCTTTGGTATAGTTTACAAATTTGACATGCTTCAGGAGTTCTTCATCATGATGTTCCTATCATCGTGGGATATATTTTTATATCATCTTAAATCCTTCTTATTCTCTTTTGGATAGAAGTCCTTTTCCCACTAGGTTTTCTCCTTTTCTCCACTTTATGAGAATTTTTTTACATGGGTACCTAACATAGCCTCGTAGCTAGGAACCATTTCTATCTATTAGAATTGTTTTATCTCCCCAAGTATCACTTAAGGGGTGTGTTAAAGTGAATACTTTATCTATTCACTATAATTAAGTGTACTTGGGTTTTTGAGGTTAGACACCATCTTGTCTAATCGAATGATTAACCTTTTAGGCCTCTAGAGGTTACCAAGTTATTTGGTAAACCTAATGTACACACCTTTTGAGGTTGCAAGACTTTCTATGTCACCTCAAAGGTCACTCAACACTTGGCATTAAGGTTTATGACTTGGTCAAATAGGTTGTTGGTTTCCACATTCCTAGTGATCCATAGGTTGACACCTATAGGACACTTGTCTATTCATTTGTGCCAAATCATGGGGCAGTTGCCAATCCAAATTTGAACATTTATGTCGACTATATACAATATTTAACATTATTCACTTGTGCTTATTTTTTATCTCCATAATCTCTTAATTCGTATAAGCTATACTTGTATATAAATTGATTGTTTATGTATTGAGGATCCTTAAATTAACCTTCACATAAATGACCTTTTATAATTATTAGTTAAGGAAGCTACAAAGATCCTAACTAAACATTATTTTCCTTGATTAATATTTCTGAAGTAAAATGAGATATTATACTTGAACAAAGGATCTTGAGATGTATGAAGAAATAAAAAAACAAATGTACATTTCTCAGCTGATGATAGAGTGTTGTTGAATTTATAGTATTTTGTTATTTTTATATTAAAGATGTTTCTTGAACCACCTAAATACACCTAGATAATCAGTGAGAAACTTATGAATTCAATAACTTTACTTCACTTGCAACATTGTGTTGATATGAGAAAAATGAGTTGGGTTATGCTTAATCATGTTGTAGAACAACTGCCAACAATCAAGAACAACATTATGATAGTATACATCCCAAAAATAGCTAAAAAATATTACAACCATATATATAGCTAATATATTAGTCCCAATATCTAATATCAGTGTTAGATAATGCTGAGGGTTTCATAGAATTAGTGTTTTTTCTGAAAAATTAGGTCACAAGTTAGGTTCAACCTTTATCTTGTGTGATGTGAATTCAATTTCAATATTTGGTGGTATAATATTCTTGAAACTCAAATTAAAATGAGTTGATCTACACTTAAATTTATTCCTATTTTTTTATTAAACAAGAAGGGGAAGGGCCCTAATCCCTAACAAAGAAAACAATAGAGCTAAACATCCTAACAAAATAGACTGGACAAACACAACAACTAGTTAGAAACAAATAGACAAGAATAAAAAGAGAAAAAAGGGTAGTAGAAAGAACATAGCCAGTAGCCACAGGAAAAATAAAGAGGAAAACCAAAGGGGAACAACTCAAGCTCCAAAGCTAGAACCCAACAACCTTGTCTCCAATTGAATGTTAATCAAAACTAAGACCCTCTTAGCAAAATCTTTCTTTTTTACATTGCACCATTATCCAAAAGGAATCAAAAGTTAGATTAGAAACACTTAAATAAGAAGGGGGAGAATCCTCTCCGAATTAACTTACAAGAGGAGCAGAAAATTCTTCAAGTGAAGCATCCAAATCCATTCCAGAAGCATCATTATTTCAAGATAAAACACCCTTTTCTAGAATGGGGATAGTAGGGACCTCAAAGGAGGTAGCACACTCAGCAGTAGTAGTTGTCTTGTCCAAAAAAAATGCATCAAAAGCCATAGGTGAAGTTGCACCATAAACACCTAGATTATTTCGTTGCATAGAAGAAGAAGGTGGTCTAGAATCTTCATTATTAGAAGAAGAATCATCAATAGGGTACACTATTAAATTTTCTCGAAGAGCATTCTTCCACCGAGTGGAGGAAGAAATAAGATGAGAGCCACAAGGGAAGTACCAAGAAAATTCAATAGTATCAAAATAGTAAAAAGGAATGCCATTGTAATCCACTAGCTGATACCAAGACTAGCCATTAACCTGAAGCACAACCTGACTAGGTAACGTGTGAGATAAATCAACCCCCCCAAGATCCTAGCAAAGGAGGTGTGGGTAAAGTTATTGGAAGTAATATCCACTATCAAGAATTGACCCAGAGCATTATCAATCCACTCATAAGTAGAGGGGCACTAGAATTGTAAAGGGAGATACACCAATCTCACCCAAACAAGCATAACATTAAGGGATTCATTCAATGGGTTAAGGTAATGAACCCAAGGCCTCACATATAAGGGATGAGAGCCCCAATCCCATACACCACGATCCAAGATAGTTTTTCGATCCTTAGAAGAACTAAAACAATCAATAAATAAACCTCTAGTAGAAGGGTAAATTTCTATCTTACCCTCTACCAAATGTTTCCACTACTTTAAAATCTAAAGATGCAAATCTAAAAGAGAAGGCCAAACTTGACAATGTTTTTAGATAAGACCCATCTTAGAGAAACATTCAATGTATCCTAAGACCTCTTGTCTGAGGGAAATAATAGGAGCAACAAATAAACATAGTAGAGGGTGTCCCTCACCCACAAAAATAGAACGTACTATTAGAATCAAGGAACACTGAGAGGGGGGGTGAATTAGTGTTCTGCACTTTATTAACTTGATCTTTAAACCACTTATAGAATTGAACCAGAAGAAATATGCAAGAACATAAGGCGATCAACCACAACACCATAACACAAGGATTCTTATGTGGAAACCCTGTAAGGGGAAAAACCATGGTGGAGGTTAATCCACAATATGAGTATACTCAAAATGAGTGTTAACAAATAGAATACACATGCATTTAGGCACACTTCCTAGAGATCACTACTCAAATACAAAAGGATTTATACCCAAAAGAAGAATCACTGTCTTACAGTCACATTTAGAAGAAAATTGGAGTGGATGAACTATGAGATAGCATTTTCTAATGCCTGATTATAGTTCCGGTTAAGCACATTGGTCCTTTTCTTCACATTTTGTCTAATTCTGCTCTTGAAACTCTGTTTTCTTTAATTCGAATCACCAATATTTGTTCTGCTCAAGTGAAATTTTGCACAATTGATATATAATCCTTCTAACTCTCGCATCATATCTCAAAATAATATGAATAATTGATTATATATATCCACAACTAGAGATTAGAACAACTACATGTTGGCTTTAACAGAATATGAAATGTGCACAAACTGTCGGCCCAATCCATAGATAATTATCAATGTGACTCAAACAATGTCAGCCAAAAAATAGTAAAGATCCAAAACAACATGTCTCAAACATGAAACACCTTAAATAATTATGCCTTGAATATCTGCAACATGCTGCACTCATCTAGTCATCCTTTTTGCACTGTGAGACTGAAAATCAATAAACCGAATCTTCTAACTTGCACACCAATCAGTGTGAAGCCTGATGATTCAAAGATAAGATAGTTCATACATCAAAATAACTTCCCTAAGATCCACAAAATAAAATGATAACATGAAATCACATATGAGTCAATGTACACAACTGTGTCAGAAGCCCTATTTTAGCTTTGACAGATAACACATAAATTCATTTGACTTCTGGTATAAGTAATCACTGAGGTGTGGATGGGATTAAAAACTAGGATTTCCATCAATGACAACACCAGATGACTTGTGCAATGTCTCTTGCCAAAAATATCCCCCTTTGGCATTGATGGCAACACTTAGTAAAAAATGACTAAGTGTCAGAATCAGTACCAACATGAATACACTGCAATCCTCAAAACTTAAAAAATAAATTATTCACAACTCCCCCTGAGATGAATATGACATTTTTCAATGTCCCACACTCCCCCTTTGACATCAATGGAAAAGACGAAAATCTGCATACCAAAAATCATACAAAACTGTATATGTACAAACATTCTTTTCTAACTTACATGAACTTGAATATGTCTACAAAATTGTTCTTCAACAGGCTTAAACTAGTGTCCCAACCCTTTTTGAGACTCCAAAATAGTCATGTGACCACAAAATAGGTAGGATTGCATCTCTATTGACTCAAGATTTGTCGAATCACTGACAACCATAGTGCCTTTGCATCATGTGCTTCCTTCAATGCACTAAGCATTGTCTCTATTTTAGGACCAATTAGTCCTCTGAGTTCACATACCCGCTCCAAAATTTTGTCTTTTTCATGCTTCAAAATTTTAATTTTTTCAAGCAATATATGATTTGACCTTATTTCTTACTCAAAAAAATGGTTAGAGAATCAAAGATTTCAGAAATATCTGCTAATTGTTTCTCATATTCCTTAATTTTATTCTCAGTGCCCTAAGAGAATTTTGACAAGGATAAGCATGACTTGTATATATTTCCACCCTCAGATAATGTACCTTGAATCTTCTTTTCATAGGTAGCTAATAAGGATTTATCATTAGCAATCATACACTTCAATCTACTGGACCTGTTTGCATCAAATTTTTTTTGGACCTTATGCTTAGCTGACTTTTCAAGAGACTCAAAGTGAGTACTTATAGAGTTGATAAGTTTCTTCAGCTGACCGAAGGGAGAATTGGATGAGTCCTTGACATGTGTGGGCATGATCTTCTCCAAGATACTGGATGCAAGACTTAGCAACTCACTGTCCTCAATGTAAGATTTCAATATCTCATGCCTTGCCTTGGTTTGAGAAAATGATGCCATCTTCATCTTTTGAATAGGAGATAGAGTAGACAATTTGATAGGAACTACAACCAATTCAGGGTCAAAATCCTCCTTTTGTTCTTCTAAAAACTTCTTTACTACCTTTGTAGTGTCTCTTGCTTCCATATCAACCTCCTTTGCCTCAGCCTTCTTTTCTTCAATCTTAGATTCTTGCTTGACTTTGGGAATCTCTATTTCTTTAGCTAACACACCTTAGGAGCTTCGGTCTCCATGGGAATTTCAATATCTTCCATAACTAGAGGATTCTGAGTGTCCTTGATTGTGTCTTCTTTCTCTTTTTCAATATTAGCCCAAACATCTTGAACTTCCAAATCATGAGTTTCTTTAGAGACAACATTATATCTGTTCTTCAACATAATTATCTTAATAATTTTCTTAGTGTCTTTTGCTACTTCCTTAGTTTTCCCGATCATAAGCTTATTCACCCTTGATTTTCTCTTAAAATACTTTTTAGCATCATTGAGGATTTTCTTCATTTATTTTATTGACATTACCACACATAGATTGGAAAGTATTTGTTCTCTCATTCGTTCATCTTTAGCTCTTGCATTTACCCTCCTCATTTCTAGGACTTTGTATAACCCTTTAGGTAACTCTTACATTATTTCTATGAGATTCATATTGAAAATATTCAAATATTTTATTGTGGTGTCTTTAAGCATTCTTTGAATGATACTATCAAAATTTTTGTATCATTTAGAAAGTGGTTTGAGATTACCATCCTTAATTGAAGCTTTTCCCACTTCCCTTATAGTCATACCTGATCTATCAGTTTTCACCTTCTTTTTGGCTTTTTCTTCATAGAAGGGCTTGTCCTTAGAGACCTTTGATGCCTTTGTGCCCTTATGCTTGATTTATCTTACTTCTTTAAGGTATGTGCAGGATCATCATGGAAAAAATAGGCCCTTAAGTGGCAATAAATTCAGAAAAATCATAGTTAGGCAACTTGACATAAACATTTGAATAAGTAATCTATATTATTTAAAAAATATGTAAGAATAGAATCTGTAGTAAATTTAATGTAGTTTCTAGACTACTAGGTTTATATAAAAAATAAAAAAATCTATTTGGTGAAAATTTGAAATTTCAATGCAGTAGTACTTAAATTTTAGGGAAAAAATAACAAGTAGGTGTCTGTCTAACCACCCTAACCACAATAAAATGATAATATTTTTTTATAATATTTTAGATATAAGTAGAGGACCCATGTCTCGATGTGATGCATATTTTTTTGTAATTTTTTTCCAAGTAAATAATTAATTATGATTTTTTTATTACAACTTTTAAAAAATATAAAAAACTCGTATGTCTGACCACCTTAACTTGGTCAAAAATTCATGAAATTCAATTTTTTTTTTTTTAATCCTATAGTATGTGAAGCATAGAATGTGACACATATTTTGGATTCAAAAAATGTGATACCATTTGAAATCTATAGATGTTTTTCAATCAACCTATCAATTAGAACTTTAGTTGTAATTCAAGTAGAAAATGAATAATAATAATTTATTAAATTCAAAGTAAAGCATAATTTATATTGGTGGAAAGCTGAAAATATCCTTTAAAAACCCTTTTCGTTTCATCAATTTTGGGTAAAAAAAAAGTCATAAGCCACATGGGTCATCATATCACTTACATATCACCACTTTTTGGCCCATCATGATCTTGCACATACCCTTCATTTGATTTAGTTTCTTCACCATCTTCAAAAACAACATAGACTATTGTGCTTTTATCCTTCTTCCTCTTTCCTTCTCTTCCAGATGTCTTGAATTGAGCTTTTACTCGGCTTGATTTCTTTGTAGGACTGGATAAGGGTGCAAAGCTCCTTCTAGATCTAGATCTAGTAGAGGATGCTGCTAGACTAGATGAATCAGTTCTAGTAGGCTTCCCTTCTTCATCTTGTTCTATTTTCTTCCTAGTTTCCCTCATTGCTTCAACTGATATGTCGATGCTTTCCACAAAATATTCAACTTCCTTTCTCACCTTTTGGACTATCATAGGCTTCTTCAATCGTTCATGCACTTGCATATTATTCTCTCAAAGGTACCAACCCTTTCTTTTGTCGGATCTCGAGGTTTACTCAACAAGTGTTGGGCATACAACTTCAAAATGTGCTCTTCAACCTCATATCCTGTAGGCATTATCCAAAATATTCTAGGTTTTGTTGCTTCCATAAAACACTAATCAATGTCAACCATGAAGCAAATAGTGTCCTTATACTTTTTCGCAATATATTTAGGAATCTTTTCCCTAGCTTGCATTTCACTTTGAAAGCTTTTGAAGTGGCCCTAGATAGCAGTTTTCTTTGCTTTTCTATCTCCAATTCTATATAAGATGTCTCTAATTTGAAAAACTACCAGTCTGTCACCTTCCCATGGCACTTTACCAACTCCCAAAACTTCATTCATGAAGTAGAAGAATATACATAACAACAGATTGCCATACTTAAAAATATTCTTCTTGTCCTTGATTTTACCAAGGTTTTCAATAAGGTGGCTCTAGAGTAACTCGCATAATTCATATTTTGTATTTTCCTTGATCATTTCATAAGCTACATAGATTGCAGTACCAAATACAAAGTTATCTCAGTTGGAGTGATAGATTTTATATCTAATAACCATAGAAGAAATTTTTACATCCAATTCAATGATGTCATTAATTGTCATCGCTCTTTTGTTGAAAGAGGAACCGGTTGCCTCAGTGACTATTTGGTTCTTCGCAAATTTTAATGTGGGCAACCCAATGGATGAATACATAGTAGTAAAAATGCTTATAGATTCTCTTGTGATCTTGAAGGGATAATTTAACCACATGAAATTGGCATGCTCTCAACTTAGTATTTACTAGACCCATTGATTTTCGTTGAACATAGGAAACTTCACAATTTGTGTGAACTTCTTCTCGTCCAAAGTATTAAATTCATGCCTTACACATAGATCTTCTCCCATAATGTGATTTGTTTATAGATTTAACAACTTGGAGCTTCCTAACTCCTCATAATTTGTATGAATATATGCCCTAATATCTTCAATGTGCAAAACACCATAAGGAATGGAAGAAAATGCACTTAATGGTTCTGTCTCAATGGATTTGAATGGGTTCCATTTGAATTTTGGGTGAGGTCTATCCTTATTATCAATGACTAACGGATCGACCATTTCCAAAAATTTCAAGTTCACAAGTTTTGTAGATAAATACCTTTCGTCAGATTAGGGTTTGTTTGCCGAATTGCCTTTAAACTTGTATCTCGCCAAAATTCACTTGTGAAGCTCTCCAAAATTCTTCTTATCAAAATGCAATGTGATGAATGAGGAATAGAAGTAACCTTTTATCATTCGTACACCTAAATTTTATCGCAATAAATGCTTTTTCTCTAGGTCTTCCAGATACCCTATTTTAATAGAGGGTGAACCCACAAAAGTGGTTTACAATTTGAGTAAGGAAGGAAAATTTTCAAAAAACTCACCCATGCAAAAAAAAATCATTTTGAGGGGTTTGATTGAACTCAAGGTTCGAACGAACCCATAAGGGGTTCGCTCGAACCGGGGTTTGAGCGAACCCCTTTGGATGTGGGAACCTATATTTCCCATTGTGGAAAGGGGGTTCACTCGAACCCTGGTTCGAGTGAACCAGGATTCGAGCGAACCTTTGGGGGTTTGAGCAAACCCTCACCTGAGCCCCCCTTTTCCCGCCTTCCCACCCTCCAAGACAAAAAGACTCCATATTTTTGCCCTTTAAAGCTTGGGTTGAGGATGAAAATGGAGGAGAATTCATAGATCCATTGGAAGATGATATTCTTTGGAATGAGCTATCTAATGAATATAATTTTAATATGTTTTGGTTTTTTTTTTTGATTGGTAATGGGCACTTTTTAAGGTGCCTAACACTATTGTTGTTCAAATCTGCGAGCCCACTAGCCCAGCGAAAGCACAAAGCCTACGAGCATAGCGGCCCAGTGGGGATTTGAACCTTGGTGGCAACGTCACCAAGCAAGTGTTTCAACCGCTGCATTATACGGGTCACCCCCTTAATATGTTTTGGTTTTATTATGTATATGTTTTTTTAGTTTACTTAAACATAGGTTTTCCACCGAAAATCAAGTTCTTTGTTCTACACATGTGGAAAATAGTAGATTATCAAAATAAAATTTTAAAAAATATGTTCGAGCTAGGTATTGATGTCCTTGACCTATTAAAAAAAAATGAATTTTGATACATACAAAAATAGTTATGTTGTATACAGTCCGCCTATGTCTGAATTTTAATTAGTTTGACTTCAAAATTTGATTAAGGAAAAAATATTCAATAAAACACTACAAAACCAAATGAAAGTGCTAGATATCATAGTTACAAATCTAAATTTGAAAAACATAAAAATTTATCCTTCATACAAAAAAGTTATGTTGTATATGGTGAGCATCACTCCTTAAAAATCTTGTTTTAAAAAAAAAACTAATTTTCGAAGGAGATGCAAAAATAAGTGCAATTTGATTCCAAAAAAAATGAAAAAAATATATTTAAAATCTATAAACAAAACATCACAAATCACTAGTTTTCATCATCTTCAAATTCCTCACAGTTTAGCCGCTATAGGAGCCCGAAAGTGAAGATTTAGCTAAAAAAAATAGTTTGGTGTCTAGTTTGCCCAAAAATTGTAAACTAGTATTGTGGGATCACCTAGTCTGTGAATAAAAATTCTTCTACGATACTTCAATTTTGCATAAATTTCCTCCACAAGTGTTCCCAAAATATTTGTAGATCATTAATGTAATCGTTGCAATTTTCCACATTCTGGCACCAACTACCTGCAGGGGGGTAAAATGTTTTCTTGAGAGCTCCCCCTAGGCCAAAGGCCTTAATCTAATTACCGGAGGAATTTCTAGAACTAGATTTTGGCGTGGATCCATTTCCTTCATCAGGAACACTCTTCTTCACCCATGCCTTCTTCATTTTATTCCTAATCTCATCCGCAGTAAGTTTTCCTTTCCGCTTACATCCTTTTGCATATTTTTCCCTTTGTTTACCAGACCATTCTTGCTTCTACAAAATCTTGCAATGTGACTGGATTTGTTACAATTATAGCACACAACATTTCTTTGTCCAAACCAATTATTCCATTGATTATCTTTTGATCTGCACTGGTTAGCAATATGGCCAAATCTATTGCATGCATAACATCTGACATTTCTATTGAAAAATTTGTTTATCATATTTTTGCATTCAATTGACTTATGACCATACTTATTGAAATTGAAATACTAACCAAAGAATGATGGACCACTTGTATTGATTTTACTTCTACATTGAGCAGCCATATGACCAAATTTATTGCAAAAAAAATAGTATCCATTGAACTTTTGAGCATTGGGTTGTCTTACTAGACACCTTCTAGCTTTGCTCATTTGATTTCCTAGCCTAAATTTCCTTTGACTAGATCCAAAGCTTCCTCCTGTCTCAAATCCAAGACCTTGCTTGTCACTTCCAATCTTGTAACTTTGAATCAATTCATCAAGCTTAGCTGAGCTAATATTGAACTTCTTGTTGTATTCATTTGCAGTAGAAAGTTCATCCTTGAGAATAACAATCTATCTTTCAATCTCTTCTTCATTATTTTTGGATTGTTGCAATTCAAGCTCCAGCTGATTGAATCCACCATTAATTTTGTTGCATTCATCAAATCTTTCTTTCAAGGACTGAGTAAGATTCTCTCCATTCTTATTTATGTAGATTCAATATGCTTGGTCATCCTCATCACAATAGATTCCATCTCATGCTTTAGGACAACATTGTCTCTGGTAAGCTTTTCACTATCTTCTGTCTTTTCCTTCAAGGATTAACTTAGGTGTTCATCTTCCATGCTTTTACTCTCTTTCAACTTGAGCTGATCATAGAGTTATTTTCTCTTTTCCCCATACTTATTGATTTTATCTTTCAATTATTGAATGAATTTCTCAACATTCATGAGGCTTTCTTGCAATTCTTGGACTTGAGATTTGGACTGAGCAAGATCATCTAGTGCCACAAAAAGTTGTTGATGAAGACTACCAGAATCCATTTAATCACCTTCCTAGATCTTCCCCAAGCTATTAAACTTCTTCCGAGGAACTAGGATCTGATACCAATTATCGAAATCAAGGAACACTAAGAGGGGGCGGTGAATTAGTGTTCTGCAAAATTTAACATTATTAGTGTGATATTTAAACCACTTATAAATTTCAACCAAAATAAAGATGCAAGAACATAAGGAGATCTACCACAACACTATAATATAAGGATTTTTACATGGAAACCCTATTAGGGGAAAAGCCACAGTGGAGGTTAGTCCATAATATGAGTATCCTCAAAATAAGTGTTTACAAATGAAATGCACATGCATTTAGGCACACTGCCTAGAGCTCACTACTCAAATACAAATGCTTTCTTTCCAAAAGAAGACTCACTATTTTATAGTCACGTTGAGAAGACAATTATAGTGGATGAACTCTGAGATAGAATTTTCTAATGCTTGATTATAGTTCCGATTAGGCGCATTGGTCACATTGTTCACATTATGTCTGATTATGCTCTTGAAACTTTGTCTATTATAATTTGAATCACCAATATTTGTTATGATCAAGTGAAACTATGCACAATCGATCTATACTACTTATAACTCCTGCATCATATCTCAAAATGATATCAATAATTGATTATATATATCTGCAACTAGACATTAGCACAATTGCATGTCGGCTTTAACAAAATATGAAACGTGACCAAACTATCAACCCAATCCATAGACAACTATCTATTCAAATCAAACGATGTTGAACAAAACATAGTAAGGATCCAAAATAACATTTCTCAAACATGAAACACCTTAAACAATTATGCCTCGAATATCCATAACATGCTACACTCATCTAGTTGGCCTTTCCGCATTGTTAGACTAAAAATGAATAAAATGGATCTTCTAACTTGCACACCAATTAGTGTGAAGCCTGATTATTCAAAGATAAGATAGTTCATACACCAAAATACTTTCCGTGAGATCCACAACACAAAATGATAACAGGAAATTACATATGAGTCAATGTACACAACTTTGTCAGATGCCTTGTTTTAGCTTTGATAGATAGCACATATCTTCAATTTGACTTCTAGTATAAGCAATTACTGAGGTGCAGATGGGATTACTGACTAGGGTTGCCATCAATGACAACACTAGATGACTTGTGCAGTGTCTCTTTCCAACACTTGCAACCTCAACAAAAGAACCTATAGCCTGAGTAGACCTAGAGCTCGTAATAGGGGACCACTTTAGAGAACCCATTGCAGTAGTAGGCACACCCACACCCTACAAATCACTATCCGTAGAGATGTCCACTACTAAGTCGCACATAAGGGACACATGTGACAAGCGACCCAAGATGCAAGTGAACAGAGGAGCCAAAGATATGTGATGATGAAGAATTCAAAGCAGTGGGACAACCATTATAGAAAGAGCGACGATCCATTGAGTGAGATATTTTCTATTTAAACATAAAAATTTACTACAAAATATATCCAATTATAATTACAATGAAGCTTTACCAAAATTGACATCCTTTTTATAGAATTTTTTTTTTCGACAAAAGTGGCAAGCCACTATAATATATTAATTTATATAAATAGAAAAACAAAACATGGTTCAGAGGGCATACACGCAAGAAAGAACCAAGAATGAAACCTCTGGTTATATCACAAATGATGCAAAATTTGATTTGAATCATTATAATAGATTACAAAAATATCCCACATATTGGGATCAATAATCAGATTTTCAAAGACTAGCTACAGTACCACCACCTTTTAGTAAACCTATGGAAAACCCAATACATGATCGATACAAAATGAGGCATGATTTTCAAACATATGCATGCCAAGCCTTTACCAAACTAGTTGTATTAAAAAAAAATTTACTATCAAGACTTTTAACTACTCTTCTATTCACTCTACACATGTTGAATTATGGTCCTATGCTACAATTTGCTCATCCTGTAGATCAGATTGAATGGGAAGATGCGTCTCTCTTGCAAAGAAGTCTTAGCCAGGGAAAGGAGCTGCTTCATCTTCTGATTGAACCAGAACTTCTACTCAGTTGCTTGCTTTAATGCCCTGATGCAGGGACTTGGAGCTCCCCGCACATGGGTACTGATGAGATTCTCTAAACACTTGAGCATTTGGCTCAATACACAATTTAGTTTTCTTACCAGAAAAATAGCTTAAAGGCAACTGTTGCACATAATCCCGAAGAAAAGAAATAGCATAAATTTTTTCTTTCATTTGATACTCCAGAGACAAACCGATTCTCTTGCCATGTTTCTTCGAAGCAGATAAGAGGGAAAAATCATTTCTAAATTGAAGACCCAACCTGATAACTTCGAATATTTCTTCAAACCCAAATCTTTCGTTAACATATTCACAAGGGAATAAACCTCCAATGTAGCCCTCCCCAGTGAAAAAATTATATTGTTGCACAATAGGGAGCAACTCATTCCTATTCATGGGCTAAGGGTTCACAAATTTTACTACAATTAATTCTAGTTCTCTCAATGGTTGAAGTAAATCCATAGCATTTGATAGAAATATCAATAACACCTGAGAAGGGAATATTAGATGATGAGCTCTCAGACTAGTGATCTTGATTCCTAAAACCAATCTTATGGTATCCTCTACACGCAAGCTATCTATCTTGAAAATGAGGCTTAAATCCTCCTAAGAAAGGTTGCATTCGAACGACCTTTCCCAAGATTGAATAGGACAATTTATTCTTAGATTCGAGGGTTGGAGAGCCATGTCGCCACAGTATCTTCACTAGGTAAACAATTTAGAATTAGCTACTCGATGGCACTGTCAGAAGTTTCTTGAAACAAATTAATGAAAATGGTTGGTAGAATGTAGTTTTGAGCCCAAAAAAACTTCGCACAAAAAATGGGGATCATAATGGCAATTGAATCATATGGATAAAGATTGATAAGGCAAGATCCATTAACATATACTGAATCATGTGAAGAGGATTAAAAGTTGTGCAAGAAATTAATGTGAGGTACTACCAGAGATGAAAGGTACCTTTAAAATACCATTAGGAGGATCTCCAACATTCACCAAAGAGGTGGCAAAATTAAATGTGGCCAAACTTTGCAATATGACCCGTCCCGTCACCTCTTAATGTAAACTCCTAAATGAATATTAGAGCACATGGCAATATCCTTAACATACCAATGAGGGTAGCACACCCACTTTCAATTGACAGGTGAAATCATTACCCTATGTAAGAATATAAAGTTAGAAATTCAAGGTATAATCATGAACATTAATGCCAAATTTAGCATCGAATCGTCAAATATTTAGCTTTCTTTGCCAAAGTCAACATAATTTATATAATTTTCCAAATTAGATCTCATTCTCTTTAGAAGCAAAAATGTGTCTATTTGAAATTTGAGGCATACTCCTTACAATTAATGCCAACTTTAGCATCAAATCATCAAAACATTTGGCTTTCCCTACCAAATTCAATAGAACTTATATTTTTCAATATGTATCTCATTCTCTTTGGATACGAGATTTTGTCCCTTACTTAAGATGGCGATATCTTCATCAATAATTTCAACTAAATGAGGAAAATTATCAAGCAAAGATAGATCAAATGAAGTACATCTTTCCTTCTTTGAACTGCCCATGTTAGCTAGAAGATCTGCTAAATTATTTCCTTCTCTATAAGTATGGGTTATCAAGTAATTTTTAAACTTATCAAGAAGATCCCACGCTCTCTTAAGGATATATTTAGGACTCTAGTTTTGAATTTTCTTTTCTTTACTCGAATTAATTATCAGTAAGGAGTCACCTTCAATATGGAGGTTTTCAATACCCATCTCTAGGGCCATTTCCAACCCTAATATTAAAGCTTTAGCTTCTCCTAGATTATTAGACCCTCTGTGAAGATAGTTAGAACATAAAGCTAAAACCTTTCCCTGAGGATCGCACAAGAAAAACCTTGCACCTGATTCCCTTAGATTTCCTTTTGATGCACCATCAAATTTCAACTTTATAAAATCTCCTTGGGGAGTCTTCCATTTTACCTACTTTCTATTACACTTCTCTGGTTTAGATTGCAATAAGCTACCTGGAAAAGGGAGTCTTATATTCTTCCAATTCTACAAGATGGTATTATCCCAGCTAGTAAAAGACAAACTTGTATCTTTAGTTACTTGAGTGTTTGCATTTACTACCTCAGAAATTGCATTTTCAAATTTTGCTTTGACAGTATTATTGGAAGAGGATACTTTCCTAAAAATTTGAAAGTTTCTCTCCCATGAGAGATTCAATATTACACGAGCTGTAACAATTCTCCATATGCAAGCAAAGAATGATGATTTGTAGAGGATTAGCCAAGCTTGGAACAAGTCCCATAAGGAGTTTGGGAGAGGAATGCACAGATTGAGCTTATTAAGAATAAGCTCCCAACTTCGCTGAGAAAAATTGCAATTAACAAATAAATGATCAACAGTTTCTAACTCCTCAGTGCACAAATGACACATAAAGGGATCCACTATTCTTAGAGTAGCTAACCGATTACTGGTTAAGATATTTTTCTTTAGTTCTAGCCATGAAAAGCTTGCTACCTTGGGGAGAATTTTATTATTCTAGCAGAATGTGTAAGCCCTTTGGGTAAGATGGTCTGATTCCTAATTTAATGCCTTACATCCTTGAATTACCATGTAGTTTCCATCCTTTGAGGGGGCCCATATCAATTTTTCTAAACTAGGAGAAACATATACCGACCTTGTTTCCAAAAAAAATTGTAGGACACTGCATTGATGAGAAGACATAAACGGGTGTGCTATTCTCTTCTAGATTACCTTGCCTAAGCTAGGATCCATCAAATGAACAAAATTCAACAAGTTATCTCCCTAAGCATCCCATATAATTTCCATTATTGGGAAGATTTCTGGAATATTCTGTAGTGGAAAATTACCATTCCAAGAATCCAACCAAAAGTTAACACTTTGACTGTTATTTCCCTCCAAAGAGATGTATGTACTTACTAATTTTTTGCAAGAAATTAGAAAATTCCAAATAGCTGATCATTTTGGAGGACTAGAAACTGTGAAGATCCTTTGGGGGTCGATGCTATCTAAGTAATTTCTCTGCATTATCTAACACCACTTAGCTTGTAGATTCACATACATTTTCTAGGCTAATTTTGCACCAAAATCTTTGTTCCGTTTCAAGAGGTTCAAAATACCTGCTCCGCCTTGAGATTTTTCTCGAGACATAGCTTCAAGGGATATTAAAGGTACCTTCTTGTTGTCATCCATATTCCCTTTCCATATGAAGCTTCTAATCACTCTCTCAATTTCCACAATTATAGATTTTGGAGCCTTTAAGACTGCAAGGAAGTAATTAGGTATTGAGAAAAGAACAGTCTTAACTAGTAGGATTCTACCTGCTACAGACAACCATCTAGCTTTTCATATTGATATCCTTGATTTGAGCCTTTCAATTACTTTTTCCCAGTAATTATATTTACTTGTACCTCCAAATAATGGTATCCCTAAATATGAGTCCGACAAAGCTGCTTTTTGAAACCCTAGTATATTGAGAATCTTTTTCTCAATGGCCTTAGTTGCATTAAAAATGTAAATTTTGGATTTTGAGTCATTAATCCGTTGAGCTGAGATTGAAGAGTATTTTTTTAGAACTTCTTTAATTTGGTTGGCTTCTGCTAAAGTGGCTACCCCAAAAAAAAATTTGTCACCTGCAAATAGAGAATGAGTAATGGCTAAATCTGTATTTTCTATTTGGATTCCTTTCCATATGCCAAGAGAATGTTTCATAATAATATATCTACTTAAAGCCTCTACCATAATGATAAAAAATAAAGAGGATAGAGGATCCCCTTTCCTTACACCTTGAGAAGCATTGAAGAATCTTGTGGGTGAACCATTATGAATCATTGAGAATTTGGCTCTTGAAAGGTATGCAATAATCCATCTACACCATCTCACTGAAAAACAAAATTTAAGCATTACTTTTCTCAAAAAACTCCAATTAACCTTATCATATGCCTTCATCATATCAAGCTTAATGAGGATAGAAGGTACATTATTAGCTATTATTGAGTGCAAGGTATCATGGGCCACAATAGCCCCTTCATATGTTTCTTTTCCCGCAACAAAACCCCATATTCGTGTAAAATTATCCTTCGGATAATAGGTTGTAACCTCAAGTATATTGCCTTGGAAAAGATCTTTTAGATTGTGTTACATAGAGAAATAGGCCTGTATTCTACAAATGAGGAAGGGTCACTTACTTTAGGAATGATAACAATATTGGTTATAAATTGTTTGAGAAAAGTTTTGGTTCTTTGTGATTCTTGTAATGCCCATAAGATGTCATAGCACACAATTTCCCAAAAGAATTGGAAGAACAAAGCAGTAAATCCATCCAGCCCAAGTGCTTTATCTGGAGGCAAAGAAAAAACTACCTTTTTGAGCTCCTCAATTGTGAATGGCTTCAATAATTCTTCATTTTTCTTTGTAGATATTAGTGTCAGAATTGATTGTAGTAATTCTTCCTCATCCTTCTCATTTTGTTCATTTCTATCATTTGGGGCCATTAAAAGATCCGAAAAAAATCTCACATTCTCTTCTTATATCTTCTTCTTTTGTGATCCAATTATCCATGGGAATCTCTTTAACAGCTTGGATGACCTTAGCCTCTCTTTTAATCTGGGTAGAAGCATGAAAGTACTTAGTGATTTTGTCACCTTCTCTTAGCCACAGTTCCCATGATTTTTGCCTCTAGTAGGCTTCCTCTCTATCACTTTGCTCCTCCCAATCCACTTGTAGCTTCTTTTGTTTCTCAAACAATAAATCATCAAGACCATGTTGAATAATTTTTGCATGAATATCTTCTAGTTCTTTATGAATCATCTCCATTTGTTGAAAGATATTCTTAAATGTCTCCTTGTTCCATTTTATGAGCTGGTGTTTAATACATATCAATTTTTTGCACAGTTGGAACATCATTGTTCTAGGCTCAAAAGGAGCAGAAATCTACCATTGGCGAATCATCTCCACAAAGTTAGGATATCTGAACCACATACTTTCAAGTTTGAATGATGATTTAAAAGAAGGGGAAGACATATTTTCTATCGAAAGGGATATTGCATAATGGTCAGAGTTAGGAAAAGGCAATATCTCATATGTAAATTGATAGAGAAAATTGAACCAATTTGAAGATAGAAGGTATTAGTCCAATCTTATTACAATTTGAACTAGAATATTTTTCTTTGATTCATCCAGGTGAACTTACCCTTAACTGGTATAATATCCCGTAAAGCATTCACATTAATGAAAGATCTAAAGTCAGTCATTACTTTAGATGGGGGACTTATAACCCCAACCTTGTCATGGAGAGATGGAATGGCGTTGAATTCTCTTGTCAGAATAAATTTTGCATCCCCCAAAGTCAATATAACTTGTGATAGACGATCCCAGAGCCGTTTCTTATTCACTATAGGCATTGGACTATAGATATTCAATAACCAAAATTTGGTATCAAATTTTGTTACTTCCAATAGTTGCCAATTGTTTTCATTTTTATGAAAAACCATCAAAATTTGTTTTGGATTCCACAATGTTGTAAAACTTCCTGAAGCCCCTTGTGCAGGTGAGTGTTTAGAATTCCGCATATGCCACTTTTGAATTGATATTTTATAAATATCATCTAAAATTTTGGTTTCCTAAAGAAAGACTATATCAGCTCCACATCCATCAATTTGATGTTTGATGTGATCTTGTTTGTCAAGGGGAATTAATGCCGCTAAAATTCCATGAAATGATATTCATTGTACCTAAGCAGAGTTGCATGCTCTCCTCAGATGCTTATTTGGTAGAGATGTCAAAGAGTTATACAATGTAGCTTGTCGCCCTGCTTCTATTTCCTCTTGCATGTTTGCATACTTCTACTTATGACCTCTTTTACCCAAAGACTTATTAATGGGTGGTTGATAAGGAGTTTGGGAGATGCACATAGATTGTGAATAATCGAATTTTGAAGAAGTATTTAATTCTTCTCCATCAACTTCTCTCTCTTCTTATAAATTTGGTTCCATAATTACCTTTTCCTTCTGTGACTGCAACTAATTTTGGGGCACCTCAAGAGGTTCCTAATTATTTTGGACATTTTTATTTTGGTGGATAATTTTCCCTTCCATGGTATTACTATCCCAATCCCAAAAAAATCCTTCCTTGAAGACCTCATCTGCTATTTCATCAATTATTTTTTAACCCACTGTGACCAAAATATTTTCCGCTAAAAGCTCTAGGTATGCTTGTTCAATTTTTCTTTCCTTTGAATACTGTAATAAACCCTGAGCTTCACCCCATGCTACAACTGAAGGATCAATTCAAAGAGAAATTTGTATACCCTGCTTGACCAAATGACCAAACTGAATGAACGTATATTTGATTCATGAGACATTAGTTTTCTGACTATTTCTTCTAGCTGAAATTCATTGATTTGAAAAGATGAAAAATATAGACTTATACTTAGGCTAGTGTGTATTTTCCAAAGCCACTCATAAAGAAAAGATACATTAACAAGTTTAAAAGATTTCTAGCAACCCCAAGTAAGTGTTTTTCCATTTAAACCTCATTTTGCAGGAGGATTGAGAATTTGATTACTATGCTCTTGCATGACCCCATTAGCCATGGTATCATTGACACCTGAGGCTGAGATTAACTATCCCTCATCATTACGGGTATCCTTCTTATCCCCCACTTATGTTGATTGAATTTTTCTTTGTGAGAATTGGGAGTGTAGTGGATCCTTTCCCTTGCTTATCTTGGTGGGAATGTGATTTTGGTTGATGGGTTGCGATGAAAACTCTGACTGAACACATGCATCTTGTAGGATTTCCCATCTTCTTTCTTGGAGCCAAGTACCAAACTTGGTTTTTAGCTCAATATGTGTTGGTTTCTTTTTAGTTGGATCATGTAATACTAACATCCTAGCAGGTTTAGCAGGGTTGTTAAAAAATAGGAAATCATGCTTTTGAAAAATACCTATCTAGTTAGCCATGATTTGTAGTAAGTGTAGCTCCCTATATTCCAAAGGAAGGCCATGGAGTGGCAACCAAAAGGGAGCAAAACAAATCACAAAATCTTCAGGTTTGAAATTAGGAATCCATTTTTGCATGTATAAGCCAGATCCTTGGTAATTCCAATATTTTACTTTGAATACCTCATCTTTAGATGATGTGCTTGAGAATAAAGCAAAAAAAATACATTTATTTTCATCTAAATAGAAAAACTTAATGCCTCTTTGCCATTCTTGAAAAATAATATTCTTTAAAGATTCCAAATCTAAAGTGAGATTCCAAAACTTACAAATGAGCACTTTTTCCTTGAGGTCAATGATTTGTGGCTGGACCATATGATCTGGACATGTTACCTTAATGACTTCATGATGATCTATAGGCTGAAGGACATCTGCGTCTTGTTGGATTTCTTTCCGCCTCCATACTTTCCTTTGCTTGATCTTACTTTGTTTTGCTGAGGGTTTTGTGTTTTTTCAGTTTCCTCCTATTCACTTGAAAACCCTTGTTGCCTTTAGACCATTTCTTGTGATATTTCTTGCGTTGGGCTTTCAGATGACTTTCCTTCGACACTTCCACACTCCGTTGGTTTTTTCTTGCATCACTTTCAAAATTTTGGGATTTTTCTTCCTGCAAGGATTGATCGAAACCCTTCTCTAGAGCCTTTTTGTCATTTTCATTTTGCAAGCCTTGATCAGAACCCTTCTTTGGAGCCTTGTCTTTGTTAGGGTTCTCGTTTTTTGTCTTGGTGGCTTAAAATAGCAATAGATGACCACGATCGAGATTTTTTGGATTGAAGGGACCTCCTGAGGGCAGAGAACCCCTTTGCACATGGGCGACCCTCAAATATTTTTCGCTATCTTCATATTTGCGTTGTAGATGATTTCTATCTTATGCTGGTAAATCCCTATCCTCATAGATATAAAAAATTGGTTGCTTGGATCTATTGATATTTCTTGGATATCTGCGCCTTGGATACCTATATGGTCTCCGAAAGGGTCTCGCAAATCTATTGTTCCTTCCGGAAACCCTTGATGTTGATGCTGGTTAAATTGACGAGGATGATAACGAGGGTGATGTTGATGAGATTTGTTTCAAGTTGCTGCATCCCTAGCCCTCCATTTTTTATGATCTATCCCTGTGTTCCGCATAGGGCCATGCTGATAGAAAAGTCCACCGAAAGGACTTTGGTTTCTCTGCCTTCCAAGAGATCTATCATTTTGTGTGGGTCCTCTTGTAGGACTGCGATACCTCTGCCTACCCCGAGATCTGTCATTTTCTGTAATTCCTCTAACAGGACTTCGATGCCTCTGCCTTCCCCAAGATCCATCATTTTCTATGGGTCCTCTACCAGGACTTCGATACCCTCGCTATTCTTGACATCTATCATTTTCTGTAATTCCTCTAGCAAGACTTCGATACCTCTATCTTCCCCAAGATCCGTCATTTTCTATGGGTCTTCTGATAGGACTTCGATACCTTCGATGTTCCAGAGATTTTTCATTCTCTGCATGTTGACCGTTAGGAGGCCATTCTCACCGTGACTGTTGCAGAGCCATTGTATTAATGTTTTTATCCTTTTTATAGAATTACAAGAAAGATTTTTTCAAATTTTTAAATTTTATCACAATGATTGAATTTTGAAGCCGATGTAAGAACAAAGTAGAATCTATTGTTTTTGGATTGCTTTAGAATCTTTTGATTTTATTTGAGTAGGTTCTCATCTTTAGACTTCAATTATTTTGTTGTCCTAACTCAGGTATTTTAATATATTGGATTTCCCTTGAGTATTTGAATTTCTCTTTCTTTAGATATTTTATTTCCATCATTGTTTCATATACAACTCCTTTCTAACACATTTTATTAGGGTTATTTTCATTATTTTACATTTCATTTCATTTCTCGTTATAACCTTAAGCACACTTAAGGTTGAGAGCATACACTTTTATCTATTATCAAATCAAATATTCATGGAGGTAGAAATACCAAAATGGGTTTTGATTAAGGTAAAATATTATATGGCCACCCCTTCTCTTCTCTTTTTCTATAATTTATAGGTTTAGGTGTGAAGAAAATATATTTCAAATGATGAATGTACAATGTAGACCAGTAACTTCTAAATTTTATTGAAGATGTTTAAAACCCTCATTTTAAAATTGGGCTGCCCTCGCCCTTGTCTGGTCATTTCAAGCCCTTCTTGTTGTCACGATCCCCTCTATTTTCTCCTCCCATATATGTAATTCCTTCATCAATTTTTATATTTTTGTGCAAATTATTCATATTTTTAAATTAGGTCTTCATAATAATTAGGTTAATTAAATCATATTCAATCAATCTATTTTCTTTGCAACAAAGAAACTAAACTCGAGAAAATTGGCTCTCCTTTTATGTAGTTAGCCAATCCTAACAGCTTAGTTTGTGTTCCAATGTCAAGAAGAGAAAAATGATTCAAATTAATATATTAGTTATTAAATCTAGGATCTCCTTTTACACTTAACTATATCTTGCTTAAATGCTAGCCTCTCATTATTCTCATGGTATTTCTTACCTTTCTTGTATATGGATCATTATGATTGATGAGAATAAAATAAAATTTAAAGAAATTACTACAAAGGATATATTGACATACAAAATTTAGCTCATTATAATAAAAAATATTAAATTTTACTTGAAAAAAAAGAAAAATCTAAATGTGTTGTCTAGTGAAAAACTTTATTTTACTATAAAACATAAAGTTGTGGTATAATTTATTATTGACTCTCTATTAGCTATCCCTCTCTAAAAAATCATTCAAAAAACCCTACCCTAATTTATTTATGACACCTCAAGGGCCAATATTAATATTGTTGTTATTGGTGTTGTGTCATATTCTAGATCTTGAAGTTGAAGACATTATATTTAAACATTAAAATTGAGTGCTAATTCCACTCAAAATAAGTTGGATGGTGAATTATTTAGACAACTCTTTGTAAGTCTCTTGTTTCTCACTATAACTAGAGCAGATATTGCATGTGTAGATGGTATTGTATCTAAGTACATGATAGATCCACATATTGAATATTGGAAAGTAGCTAAAAGAATACTAAAATACATTCAAGTACGTATCAACTTGAGTTTGAATCTAAATATGAGGAGAGACTATTCTATGAGGGTATTCACATTCTTGTTTATGTAAGTGACATTTATGATAAAAAAAAATCAACTTTTAGATGTATTCTCCATCTTGGCTCAAGACAAATTTCATCGACCTGTAAGAAGTAATCAAATATCTCTATCATCCACATAGGCTAAATATATTGGTTCACCAAAGGCATATCATGTATTGTTATTGCTTAGAAAACTAGTTGAAGAAACACAACTACCACAAGATTGTCCAATTGTTATATTTGTTATAGTGAAAGCACCATTAAGGTAGAACAAATCTTGTGTATCATACAAGATGCAAATCAGAGTACATCATCACTTTGTCCATGATTTGATTGAAAAGAAAGTAATAAAGTTAATGTTTTATGAAATAGAAGATTAAATTGCCTTCATATTTATCATAGCATTGCTTATAGAGAAATTTGTGAAACTCGGAGACATATTATATCTCAAAGGAATTGCTATATAATTATTAGTATAATAAATATAAGACAATCTTCTTCAAATAAATATTATAAAAAATGTTTGAAAATAATGTTTATTTATAAAATGTATCCACAAAACTTCACTGTTGAAAATAATATTTATTTATAAAATGTATCTATAAAATTCCAGGCCATATGTAACCTTCCTTTTCTTTCTATATTTTTCTCTTTAGAAGTTTTATTAACCATTCTAAATACTTCTAATATTGTGTATGAAGAAGCAAACGCTTTTTTTATTTACTATATTCTATTTTTTCTATTTCAGATATTTTATTTCTTCAATAGTTATGGATAGAGGTGTTGGTAAAGGCGAGGGGTTGCGATTGCACAGAGAGGGGTGGCCATGAAGAGATCATGCAGACCTTCTTGAAGGTGAATGGGTGCCACGGAAGCGGTGGACCAGTGGAAGCAGTGCAGTAGGCGGGCTAAGAGCATCACTGTCATTGAAGTGCCCAGAGCAACTCCCGTGCACCCCCGCCTTCCAGTGCTGAAAGAAAGGAGGCGTAGCTTAGGGTCGCTCAACTCAACACCCACGTCACTGCCATCTTCCACGAAACGATCGGGGCAGAAGCGTAGAGGGTCTTTCCATACGCATGGGTTTCGCCCCAATCCCACGCGGCTCAGTATTACGTGACTGCCCTTGGGAATGTGGTACCCAGCCACTGTGCTATCCTCCATGGACATGTGAGGAAGGTTGAAGGGTGCCACCGGATGCAGCCTCAGTGCCTCCTTTGCACACGCCTTCACGTACACGAGCTGCATAAGGTCTGATTCTTCTACTAATCGATCTTTGCCCACGACTGTGTCGATCTCCTCCAAGGCTTTATGCATTATGTCAGGCTGCAACAGCATCTCTGCTAAAGCCCATTCTACGGCATTCGACGGATTATCAACTGCCGCCAATTTCAATTCCTGCACATTAGATTTGCGTTAGTTTAATTAAAATATATATAGATGACTTTAATTACAATATGGCCATACTAATTATTGATAATTGTTCTGGATAATTACCGTCACTTGAGATTTGATCTCTTCCAAGCTGAGCAAGGGTTTGCCATCAGAGGGGTCTTTTATAGAAGTCAGGACGTCCAACAAGTCTTGCGGTTACTCTAAACAGGTGCTTTCGCGCCTCAAACGAAATCTTTCTTCGATGAGTGGTGTGTGATATTTATCCAGAGTGGATGGCTTTTTTCATGGCCTTCTCATTGCCTCCGATATCCAGCCACCTCAAACAGCGCATGTAATCGGAGACGCACATATTAAACAAAAAGACAACGCCTTGAATAGTGCTTCTACGTACTCTTCCTCCTCTGCACCGGGACCTCCATCTTTATTATCACCTCCATTTGCAAAGTAGCGCCTGTTGAAGATGAGCTTTCTGATCACATTGGCACTGTAGTGCCTCGCAGCACTTCTTATATTAATTAAAGTCTTGGGTTGTGCGTGAGATTGAGCAGTGCATTGGTTCCATATCCAACGGACCAGTTGTCGGCCTCCTCCATCCGCTTGCCATGCAACCACTTAAAGCGTGAGGTTGTCAACACCTCCGACGCAAGCGCACGCCTCATTTTCTTCCACTGATCTCCCGAAGGAACCAGCACGACGGATAGAAATCCTCTGTTGCAGTATTCAGAAGCCATCGTGATGGGGCGAGAAGCAAATATAGCGTCGTGTTTCTTAAGGAACTCTCTTGCTATGTCCGGCCTATTAACAGCAATGACGTGGACGCTTCCTAGGCGAACGCACAGGATTGGGGTAGCATAAGTGTGGAAGAGAGAGTGAACCCACTTGTAATCGGGTGCATTGCGTACTAACTCTGGCAGATTACCAACTAGTGGCCAGGGTTGTGGCCCTGGAGGCAAAGCCAAAGAATTTTGGTGTTTTGATAACTTCAGCAAATGGAGAAAGATTGCAGATATAATGACAAAAATGGCAAGAGTGGGAAAGATGGGTATGGCGTAATTCAACAAGAGCGCTACAAAATCAGTATCGATCGTATAGTGCTGAACCTTGTTTCTTCCATTCCAGAAGAATGCAGTGGAAGACAACGAAGAAGAAGAGGCGTTGAGCCTAGAAGTGTGATCCATCTTATGGAAAGAGAAGCGAAACCCTGCCTCGCTCGATTATCACCCAACAAAGATGAGCTTTACTCTAAGATGAGATTTGTTTTGTGAGAGAAGTGTTGTCATTCGTCGAGTATTTATAGGCTAAGGTTTACTCATACACACCTATTCAATGGAGGGTCAAGTTTCACGTGTACTTAGCCCTCCGATGGAATGAATCTGTGCATTTGCCGTCTGGAGATTTGAACTCCTCTAGGTCAATTTTGAAGTGGATGGACATCACCGATGACAATACCCTCTGGAGATTTCAAATGGCTAACCGTGTCGACCCCACACATACTTACGTAAACCTTAAAATTACGACACTCTTTCACATCGTGAATATTGTGCATATATTTCTGAGAATGCATTGTATTTTTCATTAAATACAGTCAAAGGTGCATTTTCACGATTGAATAGATGACGTTTCTTATATGATGAATTGAAAAAGCAAGAGCATGTCTGAAATTTGATGGTTTGTGATCCTTTAAGTATATTACAATTTTACAATTTATTACATCATATAGTTTAACTTGTTATGTGTTTTTATGAAAGTAAAATTTAAAAGTTTATTATAGATAAATTTAAAATAATAATTTAATTTATAATATTAATATTTATTATAAAAAATATTTTCAAACGTAAAATATAATTATTTTTAATTTTTAGAATATTTTTTGTCATATTGTTTCAAACATTTGAATATGAATTTAGAAATTTAGTGTTCATTGTAATGATAACTTTAAGATTTACATTTAAATTAGTAATAGTTTTCATAGTTCTATATTAATATACGTCATTTTAGAATATTTGTTATAAAAATTCATATTATTTGTAATATTTTATAAGATAAAATATAATTAATTTTTTTTTAAGAATAGTTTTAATCAGATTATCTTGAATATTTTTAATATGAATTTAGAAAATTATTGTGAATTGTAATAGTAAATTTAAGACTTTTTCATTTATTATTGCATTCATATATATATATATATATATATATATATATATACAGAGAGAGAGAGAGAGAGAGGGGGAGGGGGGAGAGGGGTGGGGGGGAGAGAGTGCATCTATATGACTAATGACATAAGTAGGATTCTCAATTGTTAAAAAAAAAATACATGCTTTGTTGGTGAACATTGACAATGTGATAATCATGCTAGTTTTTAGCAAGGAAAAAAATATTTTCTTTACTATTTTTTTCTTTCTAATACCGCTAATAATTTGTATTACTTTATTAAAGATGGATGTGTTTATTTTTATGAAATTTAATGTATATGTCTAGTACAATAGATAAAATTATTTTAATAAAGAATGTTTACATTAATTTTTCATAAATTAAACATTTTTTTGATAGTTTATATTTTTCTTAAAATATTGAATGCAAGGAATTTGTATGACTAAACCATCATAAAATTTTCGTAAAATGAATAGGGGTGACTCAAATTCTAGGTTTGAGCGAGAGTGATGAATATTGCAACGCTTTCACTAAAATGAGGCAAATTTTAAAATGATTTTACAATGAATATCCATTATGGAAAACTTGAGCTACTTTACACAATTTTAATACCATGACTATGAGAAATGTGTGTAAATAGTAACATGATCACCTTGATTATGGAAATAGATTTTAATAGGAATAAAATAATAATAAAAGGTATTGGATTATAAGTTGAACTTAAAAATAATATATATTACTTGAACATATGTATTTGTATCAAGTAATTCCATTTAAATATGTTTGTTAGAATTTTCAAATAGTAATAAAAAAATAATTATTAAAAATGAAAAATATATTTTTATTTTACTTTTTATAAATTCAACATTTTAAATTATAATGAATAAATATCTAACAATTAGAATTAGTATCTAACTTCTGCATATTCATGTTGTTAATTATTTAATTGAACAACCTAAACAATATAGAAATTATAAAGCATGCCTAAACTAGATTGTAATAGTGAAAATTGTTTACCAATTACTTGTTCCATAAGTTTTAGATTCAAATTACTAGGTTAATTTTTATATATAGATTAGTGTATAATATGATATTTATTTTTATCAAAATTGATACATGATTAGATAATCTTCTCCTCTTCTTTTTATCTGTCATCTTTAGGACATAGAGTCAATCTCTAAATTTGTTCATTCATCATGCTAGTTCAAATGATTTGAGAGTGTAAGATTTATCTTAATCACTTTCATATTTATTGAGTTAAAACCAAAATATTTAAATTTGGCTTTCTTAATTTAGACTTAAGCTTCCCTTATTAGTCATTATTAGTCAACTAAGAAACCTAAAATATTTTATATTGCATGCGAGCATGACATATTTAAATGTTAACCCTGATTTAAAATTAGTAATCTAGGAAGCCAATGAGAACATTTAGAATAGAAATAAAAAATATTAAAAAATATTTTTTTAGCATTTGATATTTCATTCTTCCCTATTGTTATTGACCTTAGTTCATATTTCCTAAATTAATCCATCAAGAGGTTTGATTAAGGAGAGTGTGGACCTTATAATTTAGTAAATTCCCTAAAGATATTTATAAGCATTACATATTTTATTACAATCAAATCACATATATAAAGGTCCATAACTCTTAAAAAGAAAAATCTAGTGACATCAAGCCTATAAGTTACAAGTTTATATCTACATAAAGGTTCATATCCACACTTATAGAGATCACTACCACACTTATAGAAGTGAGCCATAAAATTTAACAATCAATATTTATATCTAATTTTAAGAAAGAACATGAAATAATTATAGACACTAATTCTACACATAAGAATAAAAGTAATGATAAAACATTATTAATATTGGAATAAAAACATAATAGAATTAAAAAATTAGCTTAAGGATTTTTATTTCTACTAAAATAACTTCTCATGCAACTAAAATACTTAACCATCTTTCTAATTAATAAATTATAATTAAATTCATGCATATTATATGATGTAATATGTCATGCCCAACATTCAATGACATGAAAACCCATTTTTTTAATGAAAACACAAACTAAATATAAATCTTATCATGGCCATCATGGTCTAATATAACCTACACTCATTGGTATTGACAACATATCAATGAGCATAAAAATTTAATAACAATTAAATCAATTGTAATGGATTTAACACTCCAAGGACACTCCTTAACATATATCTGATGATTTGAGAATTTAACCTTTTTAACTTAACCATGTTCTATAATTTAGTTCTTCTGTAAAATTATCTACACAAGGTCTAGTCGTAGCATTATGTGTTTGAAGGTTAATATTAAAAACTCTTTTATTCAATATATTTTATTAATTGACTTAATTTTGCCAAGTTAATTTAATTAAATATTTTACTTCACTAAATGATGGGGAAATATTAAATTTTATTAAATAAACCATAGAATGACCTAATAATTTTTTAAATGATAATTCACTACACCAAATAATTATAATTTCCTCTAATGTTGTATAGTCTGAATAATTTTTTTGATTATAAAATTGGTTTAGGGCCCGGTTCCCATAAAACAACCAAAATTAAGCTCACTGTCAACAAATCAAAAATGGACAAAATTAAAAAAACAAGAATTTTTGCCAACAGTTCAAACCAAAACTAGGCCAATAGTCCACCCACAATGCACATAAAATCAAGTACCAATATTCAAAACCAAAAAACATTCCCCCAAAGTCTCATAAAAAATAGAGACCTTCTTAGGAGTATTCTTATTTCTATGTTGCACAATAGTCTAAGAAGAAGTGGAACCAAGATTTTGAATCTTTTAGGTAGGAAGGAGGAGAAGCCCCTTCATAAGAGCTAATAGGTGGAGCAACAAGAACATCAGGTGGAACATCCAAATCCAAGATCGGAGTAGTCAAAATCATTGTAGAGATATTTTTTCTAGAATAGGAGTAATAAGGGTGTCAAGGGAGGCAATATACACAACATCAAGAGAAATTTTGTCCAAAATCTAAGAAACAAGATCCACAAGTGGGGTAGACTTTTCAATAGTAGTCACCTTCTTCTAAGAAGGAGGAGAAGGAGGCTCAAAATCCTCACTATCTAAAGAAGGGGAATCATTAGGGAACATAGTAAGATGGTCCTTGAGAGAATTCTTCCACCAAGTAGATGAAGAAGTAGGATGAGATCCATGAGAATAGTCACGAGCCAAATATCTAGTAGAAAAATAGTTTCTATAGTGAAATGAGATTCCTTTGTAATCCACAAGATGAGACCAAGAAAATTAATTAACTTGAAACACAACCTCACTAAGTAGTTCCTAAGAAAAACCAATCTCCACAAAAATTTGAGCATAGGAAGTGTGGATAAAGTGTTTGGAAGCCTCATTCACTTTCAAAAAATTACCAAGTGCATTACCTATGATTTGAGGAGTAGAGGAACCCAAAAACTATAAGGGTAGATAAGGAAATCTCACCTAAATAGGCATGATATCAATGGGTTCCTTCAAAGGGTTAAAGGAGTGAACCCAAGGCCTCAAAGACAGGGGATGAGAATCCCAAAACCATATACCATGACACCACCAACAAGAGGACACATCGCAAGAAGTAAGAAGAACACACTATGAAACATAAATTATAGTCAAAATTTTCAAAACGATAATGCAAATATATGCCCCCACTTTAAAAAAAATGAAAAACACCATGCTATGAGAAATTACTTTAAAGTAGGAAATGATCAATGCTAAATAATAAAGAAGACATAAGAGATTATTTATAAAACTGTATGTCAAGCATATGTTTTCAATTGAATCTACATCATGAAAAGGGGTTGCCCCCAAAATGAAATCATAAAATAACAAACAAGGTATCCCAAAATTTGGGGTTAGCATATGTCTTTGCTACAATGATATTATAAAACTCATAAATTTCATTATTCCCCAAATACTCATATAACTTGAAGAATGATACATAGAGAGTGAAAAAAAGGAAAATACTTTTTTGTCAACATGGAAGAGACATAAATGTCTCAATGCCTTATGTCATCACCAAGAGGGAAACACAAGACAAAAGAAAGGATAAAGGTTTATGACATATAGAAAAATGTAGATACACATAAAGGAATGAACATAAGACATACCAAATAAAACAATACAAGGGATCATATCACACACATGAAATAATACAAAGAATATGAAAAGAGAACAAAGACATGACTAGTAAGGCACATGCGAGACAACCTATAACAGGTCATCTGCATCCCAATCTTATCCAGTATATGTGGAAGGTGGACAACTAGCCAAAGGGATAATGTCAAGTGCCAAACTATGACAAGGCTATCTAACCTCTTGCCCCCACTAAGTTCAAGACAAGGATGAGTTGAGATAAGTGGTGAGAATGAGCTCCTTTTAATATAGAAAGTGATTTGTAATGTATGCAAAATATTTAATAGTGAGTATGCTATGATCCTACAATTATCTCATGACAAGGAGAAAATTTCATGTAATTGCTTTTGAACTATGAAGTCATAAGAATTGTCAGGAGGAATAAATTTAGTGAATATCCTCTTTAAGGCATGACACTCATTGGTAGGATGCCCAATATTTCTATGATATGCACAATAGTTCATTTTTTAACTCTTAACTTTTTTAATTTCTTTAGATAGGTGGCAACTGAATCCATCCTAGATGGAGAAGTTGTTCCATTTTTTGTTCAATTTCTATTTTAGTATGTGTGAGCACAAAACCTATATTAACTAACAGAATATCAACAAAATTATGTTAAACATGTTAATACCACAAATCTAATTCTCCCTATGAGATTCTTTAGCCAATTTAAGAGAAAACATGAAATAAACAAGGAAACAATAAAAATGAAGCATCTAATCTAGCTTAAACGAGAAAAACCTTCATCCCATAAGGGAATTGGTGCTTCTTTGATGTGGAAAGAAGCCCTTTCCCAATCCCTTGACAAGCGCTTTGATGGATATGTGATTCTTGATGTAAAATTCAAATAACCTAGCTAAGATTGATGAAAACTATGAAAACTTGGATGAAAATTGTGGATGAACTTGCTCAAATATGTAGATATTAATCTTGCATAAAGTTGTGGATCCCAAATCAATAGAGAAGCTCTCTATTTATAGGAAAGAAGGATGGAGAAATCAGAAATAGGGATAATTTGGTATTAAACTTGGCCCAATGGCATTGTGCCTCTTGTCAACATGCTATTGAAGAGAGGTGGAAAACATTTTGGTCAATGTGCAAATTAATGCATATAGTTGGAGTTTGAAATTCAAAAGATGGCTTGTGGAGGAAGAGTTGAAAGATGAGTTAATGTCACTTGGTTCAATAAAAAGGACATGTAAGAGCCATAAATACCATGTTGGAGGACAAGTCCTTTTGGGAGGGATATTTCAAATTGAGGGAATATTCTAAAGAGATGCCATATTTGAATGAAAATAGAAGAATTAATAAATCAAATCAATTGATTTATATGTGCAAGTTGCTAAAGCTAGAGAAAAGAGGATTAGTGTTAGGAGTTAATTAGGATTTAATTAACTTAGATGAAATTTAGTTTGATTTAAATAAAAATGAGAGGAATTTGAGATATTAGATTTAATTAAATAAAGTGATTTATTCAATTAAAAGAGATGACATTAGAACTTAAATCAAATAAAGGTTAATTTACTCATTTTAAAGGAGATGACTTTATTAAATGAAATGATTTATTTAAAAAGAGGAATGTTAGGATTAAATAAAATTGATTGATTTAATTAAAAGAAAATGATGATTTAATCAAATAAAGTTGATTTATTTAATTAAAAGAGGAAACTTGATGAATTAATTAAATAAGGACTATTCAATTAATAGGTTAGTAGAAAGAAGTAATGTTAGTGAATCAGGATCGAGTGTGTGATATCAATCTAGATATTTTTGGTGTCTATATTTTGCCCCTCTTTGAAGCAATCTACCTGTTGTGTTGGTTAAAATAATAACACTCGTGAGATCAAAATTCAAAACTTTTCTTATTCTTTCGGATGCCCCAGCGGACACTTGTACATATACATTGCCCCCTCAAGAGATTAGGTGAAAATTTTGATTTGAGGGTCGATCTTGTGACAAAGAGGTTCAAGATGGATGTATGGATGGTTAGACTAATAGATCTATATGATAATGATGATGTAAACGAGATTAATTAAGATGTTGAGAATAAAAAATCTATATTATCCTAAACATCTTAAATGATGATGCAATGCATGTGAGATGGATGGTGTTACTTATTATGATGCTATGTATGAATATGCAAGACGCAATTTTTTTGTAGATGACATGATACCATGTTAGAGTGAAAGAGGATAGAAGAAATAAGATGATGAAAAAGGATCCACCAAGTCTATGATCTGTCGAGACTTTTTTAGAGATTATGATGCTTTTCTTATCAGAGATTAGGGACGTAAAGAACTTACTTTACTTATGTTTGATAACACACATAGATATGATGCATCAAGGTATAAGTGACCAGGATGACATTGTATCTAGTGAGATGGAATTTGACTCGACAATCAGATAGGAGTATTCTTGTTCATGCCTGACATACAAAAACCTTACTAGGATGTACTTCAGAAGTTTTGAACATCTCAAACCAAGACACAGAAAGGAATAACCTCCCAATGTAGTACTCAAAAATCTATCCAAAACACCTTCTATACACACCTAATAAAGAAAATATTCACCAAGGTTATATTACAAGAATATCCAACAAGCACAAGAGACAAAAGATAAATATCAATGCCCCATTCCTTTCTCTCTAAATTGTTTAATTAGACATCATTGAGAGGTCATTGGAATGAGTGCAATAAGATAAATGAACAAGATCAAGATCAAGTACAAAAACAAGTCAATGTTCTTCATACCGCTAGCCAAGACTAAATTACGATGATGTCTGATGTCAATACCCATTGTAGGAAGGATGCATCCTTGGACATGATGTTATCAGATGATGATGAGATTGACTAGATGATAGGCTATTGATACTTAGAGATGAATAACTTTCTTACCTATTGACCTAGTATTAAGACACTGATGTTGGAGTGCACACTTTTAATGACTAAGCTTGCTTCCAATTGTTTTGCTAAAGGGTAAAAGTGATGATTGATTTATTATCAGTGAATGCTTATTGCGAGTGAAAGAAAAATGGAATGGATGATTTTTTGGGTTTTTTTAATGTTTTGAGGTTGTTTTGGGTTTTTCGAGATGTTTTACAATTTTTTTTATTTTCAAAAGTTTTCAATGGTTTTGGTGTTTTCTAAGATTTATGAATGTTTTTGGATTTTGTGTCTCGCGGGCCCATCAATAATGGCCTTGTTTTTGGTATTTTGATATGATTTGGATGTTTTTGGATTTTCGCTTGATTTTGACGATATGGATATTTGATGATCTATTAGTGCTCTATTTTTGGATTTAAAAAAAAACCAAGCTAGGTTTGAATGATTAGATTGATGGATTTATGATGAAAACATCATTGACGATACACAACAATGAAAGGATAGTGTTAAGCAACATAAGGATTGGGAAGGATATCTTGAATGATGATGGATTGGTTGGTTTTGATTGATCAATATTTTGAAGCTTGATTTATAACAAAATTGTTTTGATGATTTGAAGTGATGTTGAAGTGCAAGTTAGATGTGATTGATATTGATTAGATTGATGTTTGATAAAATATAAAGATTGATAAGGAACATCTTCTCGTTAAAATATGCCATGGGTTTGTGATTTTGATTTATGCTCACAAATGATTTGACCAATTTGATTTTGTGTTTTCTAATGTTTGGATCACCACATTAGTTTGAAGATATAGATCAAGACTTATTCTTGAAGCAAGATGTAAATCTCTACCCCCAATGTCTAGCAATGTATGGAATGTTATGGGTGGCTTTTTGGATAGATGTATGGATGGATGAATATGGTAAGCATGCAAAGGATTCCAAGGATTATCTTATGATAAGATAAGGTGTTCAAACAAAGTATGCTCATTTTGATAGTGCTTCATAGCTCAGATAATGTTGGGTAGGATAGGATCAATGAAAATGACCCATGTCAAGATTCTTACCATAAACAAGTGTAAAGTGTATGCCAAAATTTTATCAAGATCAAGATAAGGTAGATAGAATGAAATGGGTTGGATAAATGGTTCATGGATGAATGTACTTATTATGGATAAGATGGATGGAATGTCAAATTTATTATGGATGAGATAAGATTTTTTCACCTGAACTAGCGCATGTAGATGCTCAATTCTACACATGATTCCTATTTTCTAGGTTTCATCATGGTACTTGTCCAAAGAGCCACCATAGTGGTTTTCATTGGAGGACGGTTTTTTTTCTTTACTGTTTTCATAATTTTTTGATTTTTTTGATTTTTTGCTGGAAGATTTTAAGCTCATGTTGAATCACGTCGTGGTGTCGATGTAGATGCTTCTTTCATAATGTGCCATCAATATCCTGTTTGAAGAAGCTTCTTTTCCAAGATACATGCACTTGAAAGAAACTTTTGAGATTCTTGATACGCTTTGTTGATACCAGAGTTAACTTTATCTTTGTGCGCACATCGCGATAGAGTTCCTTTTGAATCCTTATGATGAAGGGTTGCTTCCAATACATGGTCAATGTGAGAATTGGATATAATGCATGGGGGAGTGGATGTTTTTGTATGTTTAGGGATAAAAGATGGATTTATTGATAGCTTGGAACCTTTGACTCTCCAAACTTGGGAAGATGAGCATTAATGGGTGGATATAGAAGTTTGCATGGAATTAGGACCAAAAACTTCATATACTTTTTATGTTACTTGAGAAGTCTGTTTTTTCCTTTGTGGACATCTTTGATGGATACTTTTCCCTTTTTTATTTAACCCCATATTTTCTTTAACTAATGGAGTTTGATAGGGATAATCATTCTTTGTATTATTTGGTAGATCCATGTGTGATTTTTCCATTATTCTCCTTATCTTCTTTTTCTTTGATAATTTTATTTGTTCTTTGATTCAAATATTTCTTTTGATGTCGGTCCCAATTTGTGAATGGGGTGATGGGTGGATGAAGATTCATGATGTGGCTGGGTGTAGTATTGGCATTGGTTTCATCATAAGGATTCTTTTTTCTCACTATGATGACATTTGCTTGAGACATAGTTTCCCCCAATATGGAAGTAGTACCTTCATGATTTGATTCTTTCAGTTTTGAGATGTCCTGTTGAGTAGCCATCTTTTGATAAATGACCACTGTGGATGATGTTATTTCAATTTGTTGCTTTGTTGGCTCCAAAATGTCTTGTTTGGTTTGACTTGTTTCCTTGAGTGGATAATATTGGATATATACATAGATAATGTCCTCAAACTGAATTCTTGATGTTGACAACTCAACCTGACTATAGGAATCAATAACTTTCTCCTTTTGTGTAATAATGTTAGGAGTAAAGGAATCTTGTTCTAAATGAAGATTATCTATGTGTCCATCCAAATAAAGAATCACATGGGTATATGGATGAGTATGTGTTATATGAATATGATCATCATTTATGGAATCTTGTATAGATAAGAGAGTTCGCATTAGATGATTGTAGTATTGTGGAGATACAGATTCTTGATCTTGGTTAATGTGGGAATTTTTTTTGACATACTTTGGATCAAGTTCTTGACATGGGTCAATTTCATAGGATGGATTGCTTACAAAGGGTTCCTGGACATCATCATTAGGCATGAGAAGTGGCTCAATATCCTGTTGATCTTTGAGTGGACCTAGATCAAATGTTGAGTTAAGGATCCCTTTAGTATCTATAACCATGAGGTCAAAGGATGCAAACATGTCTTGGAAAGGACCATTTCTAGACTTTGGTGAAAGATGTTGATCTTTCTTTGCAATAAATTCTTGAGATATTTCCTCGAACTCATTAGGTGATGTAGAGACATTTTCAACTTGATCACTGGTCGATAGATCATGGATTATGTCAATAGGATCAAATAATTCTAACATTGCTTGAAATAGATCATTGTTTGAGGGGTTTTGATCATGAATAAAAAGTGACTCTTGATGTATGTTGATTTGATCATTGGATGAGGTGGAAACATCTTCAAGGAGATTATTGATGAATAGATCTTGATCATTGTTTTCAACAATTATTGTGGGGAGATTGTCAATGTTTTCAACCATAGGATCAAATGATGTTAACATTTCTTGAATTGGATAATTTTTGGGTATTGTTGTTGGACTTTGATCATCATTGGAAAGTGACTTTTGATGTATGTTGATTTGATTGTTGGATAAGGTAGAAACATCTTCAAGGTGCTCATCGATGGACAAATTTTGATCATTGTTTTCAATAATCAAGGAGGAGAGATTGTCACTATTATCACTAATTCTTGAAGCATGGTCATTTTCATCAATAATTATTTTTCGTTGATCAATAATGTCTTGGATGAGATTTTTGAGTTGAATAAAATTTGATGTTTTATGAAGATTTTCTCTATGGGGTATGTGCAAGATCATGATGGGCCAAAAATTTGTGATATGTAAGTGATATGATGGCCCATGTGGCTGACGACTTTTTTTTTACCCAAAATTGATGAAACAAAAAGGGTTTTTGAAGGATATTCTTAGCTTTCCACCAATATAAATTATGCTTTACTTTGAATTTAATAAATAATTATTATTCATTTTCTATTTGAATTATGACTAAAGTCCAGATTGATAGGTTGATTGAAAAACATCTATAGCTTTCAAAGGATATCACATTTTTTGAATTTGAAACATGTGTCACATTATATTCTTCACATAATATAAGATTAAAAAAAAAATTGAATTTCATGAATTTTTCACCAAGTTAAGGTTGTCAGATGTACGATTTTTTATATTTTTTAAATTTGTAATAAAAAAATCATAATTAATTATTTACTTGGAAAAAATTTACAAAAAAATATGCATCACATCGGGACATTAGTCTTCTACTTATATCCAAAATATTATAAAAAAATATTATCATTTTCTTGTGATTAGGGGTGTCAACCAAACACCTACTTATTTTTTCCTTGAAATTTAAGTACTACTGCATTGAAATTTAAAATTTTCACCAAATAGATTTTTGTAAAACAAAAATAAACCTAGTAGTTTAAAAACTACATTCAATTTGCAACAGATTCTATTGTCACATATTTTTGAAATAATATAGTCAACTTATTCAAATTTTTACGTCAAGTTGCCTAACTTTGATTTTTCTGAATTTTATTGCCACTTAAGGGCCTATTTTTTCCATGATGATCCTGCACATGCCCTATGATACTCACAATAAGATCCACCCCTATTCCAAGGGAAGTTTAAGATAGAGTTTAAAACACTTACTTTTGGAAGAGTGATGAGTTTTTTTATTAAGTAGCTTTCTTAGTACCATTTCGATTGTCAGTCCAAAAGGAGTGTATTCACATTTGTGATCTTGTGAGATTTGTGCTTATTGAGGTGATTCTTGTTGTGATTGATCTTGGATATTTGGTGATTTATCTTCAAGATGTGGTGATTGGGATTTTTTTTATGTTGTTGATCTTGATATCCAACCTCTTGACATTGGATATATTGTTCTTGATGTTGTTGTGGACAAAACTCAATTCTTTGATGTCATGGTTTAACCAATGGAAGAGTGCATTGATTTTGGGGTGGATATGTCTCTTGGCACAATGAATAAACTATTTTGGTAAGTGTATCAATTTTATCTCATAAAATTTGATCTTGATTTTGATCTTGACACCCTTGATATAGTTGATTTGGTTGTTGAGCAAACATATTTAGAATGTATACTTTTGGTGTTTTCATGGGATCATGGACAAATTGATTTTGGACAATGTTTCAATTTGGTGTGATGTGTAGATTTGGAATTATAGGCTGACATTGAAAATTGTTGTAGTTGGAAATCATATTTCTTTGATTTAGGTAACTTTGATTTTGCATGAGGTTACCTTGACTTGGTTCAAGATATTGAGTTGTCTATATATTGCTTGGACTTTGAGCAACATTTGTATGATTCAAAAACATATCTATCCCAAAGTTTACCTAGTTTGGATTTGAAATGTTCATGTTTGGTAAACTTATACTTGGTATAGTCACATTCAACATGTATTTATTTGGTGGGATAATTTTATTTTGTTGAAGACTCATGCATTGATTGTTTCGTTGATAGATTTGTAGGTTTTGACTTTGATTTAAATATATCATAGGGAAAGGTGTTCCAAAATTTAGATTGGGCATAGTCACATTTTTTGTACCACTGAGGTTTGTAGGAGATAATGATCCCATGTATGAATTGTATAAATGTGAGTTTTGATAATCAATCGACATTGTAAGGCTTTGATAGTTTGGTTGATTTAGATCACTCATGATGTATAAATCAAGTTTACATTCCATGTTTCTCTTTTTTTTTGACCTTGTTAACCTATAAGGGATTTAGGACCAATAATGAGATGAAGGATGAAAGGGATGAATGATATGGGAGTTGAACTTTTAAGACCCTTTGAGGAATATTAGACTTTGGGATTTTTTTGATTTGGATAATGAACCTATAAACCCCAAGATGTTGGATGTTATCTTGGAATAAACTTTTCCACAAGGATGATAGTTTAACTAAATGTATGAGGAAGGATTCATCCAAACACACTTAGCCAAACAAGGTGATTTTGATGTTGATTTGAAGGATTTTACCAAAATTCTAGTATGAATGATTTTTCCAATGGTTCAAAAGTTGTTTGTGAGATGGGATTTTATTGATATTTTAGATGGATGAAATGAATGGTTGATTTTATCCTAAGTGAACCTAAGAGGGAATTTTTTAAAATACCAAGGTTTTAAAGAACATGCTTCTCCATAAGAGTACTTCAAACCAAAAGATTAATGTTTTCTCAAAAGACCCTAAGACAAAAGATAAACAAGCACATGTATGGGGTTCAATTTATTTTAACACATCCAATGTCTTGCTTAAGTTTCAAACTGAATGTCTATGCCTCATTTGCTTTTCATTCCACAAGGTCCATTATGTGAAAATCAAAGTTTCAAGAGCATATTTTATTAATGTTGACTTTAAAGGGAAAATTGAGATATAAATCCAAATACTTAGAAGCCTCTAAGGATGAAATCCCTAGGGACAAGCGGTAGCACTTGGATTTTTCAAAGGTGTTTGCTCCTACTAAAGGGTTTGAAATTTGATGTCCTTGTTGAATGTTTATTTTGAAGATTTTGGATCCAAGAAATGTGTTTAACTCACTTAAATATTTCACAACCCTAAGATGGAAAATAAAATATTTGTTGAATTCCCACTTGGATAAATCTAGTTGTGCTTATTCAGAGTGGATGATTAGAAGCCTGACCACACTGAATCCCCTCCATGAAACTCACTTCTATGTGTTAGCCAAAATTCAGTTCTCATGAATCTCCCATGACAAAATTTTTATCTTTATAAAGAATCAAAAATATGTGGGACGACTTCGGATGCCCGACCTCCTGACACCAACAAATAGATAGGGATTTTGGATTCTACACAAATTGGTTCATAATCAAGGAACTCACTTAGAATTCCACTTGAAAGGAAAGATAAACCCAATAAAGAGTATCACTTGCATGTCTATAGGAAGTTCTATAATGCTAATATTTCCGAGCAACATTCAAATTTATATACCGATTAGAACTAGCTTTGTATTTAGCTCATTATCGATTTGAGTCGTTCTCTTGGGGTGAGTAATTTTTACCTCCAACGTAGGCTCTCTAAGGGTAAACAATAGCGAAGAAGTGCATTTGTAGTTCAACCACCAAATGCATTTAGATGAGAGCACATACAATGCCTTTTCTTCACTCTCGCATGTTTCGTTCAATTTTAAAACCCAAATTTGAAGTGTGGAGGCAATATTTTAGACAACCTAATGTCACTAGAATGCTTTTGATTCTCAATATCATTGTGAAGCATGAGAGAAGTGCATACACATTTTGAGTGACAAGATTTTGTAAAAAAATACAAAACACAAAGTAAGCAAAATTTCTTTTTAATCCTCAAAAACAATAAATGGATTCTTTTAATACCACCAAATTTGAGTGTGAAAGTTGTTGGTCCAATTTTAACCCAAATTGAAATGCTAATAAGTTTCTAAGATTCTTTTTAACAACCTTTGAGAAAAATGAAATATTTTGTGTGTTCTTTTTAAAACCCAAAAAAAATTGTAGTTGTCCTAAAAATAAAGGTAAAAATGTCTAAATATGGGAAAAATGTCCCCACAATGTTAATAAACACCTTTTTATAATTTAAAAAAAAAGGGTACCATAGAGATTCTTTCTTATTTCTTCTCCTTCTTTGTCACCAAAAATCTACAATCAATGCTCAAAATTTTAGATGAGATCAAGAAACAAGAATATATGAGGGTTAGATAAATGATTAAGCATAGAAACTATGAAACTTAGACCAAGTTTCATTATAATTTGAAATTAGATGAAAATTTTGAAAATTTTAACTCTATTAAAGTTAAGAAACACCTACACCATTGCATAGCTTATGAAATTCTACCCTATTAAAAAAAAAATTCAAAAAAAACCCTGTATGACCAAGATATGGTCATTTTAAGATTGACTATAAAAGTGCTAAAACAAAGAGCATATGCGCTAAAACAGAGACGATATGCACTAAAAATCAGACCATATGCACTAAAAATCAGACCATATGCACTAAAAAGTAGACCAAATGGACTAAAACTTAGACCATATGCACTAAAATATCTTGTATATGCACTGAAATAGGAGGTAAATGCACTAGAAGATGTCAGGTATGCACTTTAATAGATGTTGGATACACCAAAACTCACCACCTATGCATTGAAAGAAGCCATGGGTACACTACATCGAGATTCATGACCAAACCTATTCATAAAAAAATTTCTAGAAAACATTAAAAATGGGGCTAAGCCCCATGATGCGCACCAAAATATGGGAAAAATCCTACATTGACTAACAAAAGATCAACAAAATTATGTTAAACATGTTAGTAATACAAATATAATGCTCCCTATGAGATTCTTTAGCCAATTTAAGAGAAAACATGAAATAAACAAGGAAATAACACAAATGAAGCATGCAATCTAACTTAAACCAGAAAAACCTTCATCCCATAGGGAAATTGTTGCTTCTTTGATGTGGAAAGAAGAACTTTCCCAATCTCTTGACAAGCACTTGGATGGATATGTGATTCTTGATGCAAAATTCCAATAACCTAGCTAAGATTGATGAAAACTATGAAAAATTGGATGAAAATTATGGATGAACTTGCTCAAATATGTAGATATTAATCTTGCATAAAGTTGTGGATCCCAAATCAATAGAGAAGCTCTATATTTATAGGAAAGAAGGATGGATAAATGAGGAATAGGGAGAATGTGGGATTAAACTTGACCCAATATCATTGTGCCACTTGTCAACATGCTATTGAAGAGAGGTGGAACACATTTTGGTCAATGTGCAAATTAATGCATATAGGTGGATTTTGAAATTCAAAAGATGGATTTTGGAGGAAGAGTTGAAATATGAGTTAATGCCACTTGGCTCATGAAAAAGGACATGTAAGAGCCATAAATTCCATGTTTGAGGACAAGTCTTTTTGGGAGGGAGATTAAAAATTGAGGGAATCTTCCAAAGAGATGCCATATTTGAATGAAGATAGAAGAATTAATAAATCAAATAAATTGATTTATATGTGCAAGTTGCAAAAGATAGAGAAAAGAGAATTAGTGTTAGGAGTTAATCAGGATTTAATTAACTTATATGGAATTTAGTTTGATTTGACATTTGATTTATATATTTAGATTTACTTAAATCAAAATGAGACGAATTTGATATATTAGATTTATTCAATTAAAAGAGATGGCATTAGAATTTAAATCAAATAAGGTGAATTTACTCAATTTAATGAGATGACTTTATTAAATAAAATGATTTATTTAAAAAGAGGAATGTTAGGATTAAATAAAATTGATTTATTTAATTAAAAGAAGATGATGATTTAATCAAATAAAGCTGATTTATTTAATTAGAAGAGGAAACTTGATGAATTAGTTAAATAAGGATTATTCAATTAATTGGTGAGTAGGAAGAAATGATGTTAGTGAACCAAGATTGAGTGTGTGATATCAATCAAGATATTGTCGGTGTCTAGAGTATGTAGGAATGGAAAATCTTTGACTTTATAAGGTTTGTATTTCTTGTTTGAGTAGCTTGGTGAGATGGATTCAGAGGAGTACCTAAGATGATCCTATCATCCTTGTGAGTGATTTGTTCATTATGCAGGAGGAAATTTGTTTCCTTAGAAGATGTGGAGGGAGGAGGATACTGATATCCTAGTCCTTTAGTATCTTCAATTGGTATTTGTTCTAATAACTTATGAATTTCATGTTCATTTTTTGTGTCACATCCTTTTTAAGGTAAGATATTAAAGCCTTGGACATAAGACTCTTGAAGGTTGATGGGTGTGTTGGTGACTTTATTAACGTAGGATGGATGAGTATGCACTAGGTTAGAGAGACTAGGTCCACTTATGGTTGACGGTTTAGGATTGGTTTGTGATTCAATCACAAGATATAAAAGACCAAACATCTCAATGGTGGAATAATAGGAGGTGTTGGTTGTTGCATGGAGGGGTAAAATGATACATTGTTCTCAAGGTTGTCAAGACAATTACTTATGAATTCAAGCATGTTATTATCATCTTCACCTAAGATGTCAATTTCTTGAGGAAATTAATTAGGGGTTGGTTGAGAATGATTAGGTTCTATTACATTAGGATCATTACCAAACATGCAACTTGATACATCAACCAAAGATGTTAGGACTTCCATATATTACCAATACACATGTTCATTATGCAAGAATGAATTGAAATGAAAAGAGATTATAAATTTATAGATTTGGAGAAAGATGATTTACTAATTATACTAAGAAAAAATATAAAAATTATGCAAATGTGATGTCAAGAAATGTAGTGAATTTGAAAAATTAAGCTTAATATGAACAATCTAATAAAATAGAAATTTTGGAAATTGAAACAAAAAATTGAATGTAGGAATACAAAATGTAGAAGCAATATTTTTTATGCTTAGAAATGTAAAAAAATCCTTGATCAGGGACTCATTTACCCATGGGTGAATGGATCTCGCTTCAGGGTTTTCTTAAAATTAATTTACATATTTCTAAGTTTATTTTTATGCTTTAAGATTTTGGTAAATCAAACAGGTCGTTAAAGTTTTTGATTCATGGAAAATCAGATCTAAATGTAAGTGAAAAATATTGTTAAATTATTGTAGACACTCAAAATAATCAATTGACATAATGCATCAAATCTCGCTCTAATTAACATCAAATTCCTCTATTAATCAAATAAAGTAATTTATTTGATTAATTCACTAAGGTGCATCATACTTGATTAAATAAATCAAATTATTTAATTATGTCCTAAAGGTCCTCTTATTTGATTTAGTAAATCAAAATGATTTAAAAAATATAGCATATATCCCTAAAATTCCTCCAAGTTAATTAATCTAAATTAATTAACCTCTAATCCTAATTACCCATCCTCTAGGTTTTGACTCAACCTGGGTCAAACCTAAACCCTTGACTAACCCACCCACTTACACATGAAATTCATTTTAATTACTTATCTAATTACCCCTATTTTCCCTCACAAGGAATATTCCCTCATTAACTCCATTTGTTTGATTTTCTTGCCCAAACAAATTTCTCCTCAAAATGTCTGAACCATATGCATTTAAAGCCATCTTTCAAATTTCAAATCCACCTAATTGCATTTACTTGCACATTCTCAGAAATGTGCTCATTCCTTATCCACTAGCATGTTGACAAGTGTCACTTTTCCATTGGCTCATGATTAGTTCCACATTCCTCCCATCTCTCCATCTTTCAAGCCTTCAACCTTTAAATGCATGGCACTTCTACTTCAAAATCGTCCATAATCTTAGAATTCTCACTATAGGCATTTTAGAGTTCATCAATTGCATCTTGGAATCATTATCCTTCGGAGCTTATCAAGGGTTGGGAAAGGGCTACTTTTCACAACAAAGTAGCACCAATCCACTATGAGATAGGTATAATTCAAGTTTTTATATGCTTTATTTAGCTATCCTTGTTGTTTTAATGTCTTATTTTATCATATTTAACATGATTTAATATCTCATAGGATCATTTGATTTTATTATTTTAAACTAACCTACACTAATGTGTGTGGAGGTTTAAGCTAGTTTGTAGATTTAGGTGCTTACATCTAGCACCCACCATTGGGCCTTTCTTGTGCATTGGCTCTCTAATCTAGTTATGTATCACTTTTTCTAAGGCTAATATTGTTTGTATTTACGATTTAGAGTACCTTAAAAATTGAGTAGAAGTGTATTTGTTAAGATAATTATTCTATGGTTTTAGACTAATCAATATTCACAATAATTTCACCATAGTATTGTTGATTGAAAGCACTTGTGTTCCCAGAAAACTGTCAGAATATGTAGATGATATTTGATTTTATGATAACTTGATCCTTTGTGATCAATAGAATAGAGGGCTTTGTAATCATTGGAGAGACAACACACTATATTTTATTTGTATTCTTTTGTTTGAGATTCTGCTAACATCTTGCTATGATAGACACTGAGGAATTTTGACTTGTCCAAACCTTCATCATTGAAAGTAGTGAGTTTCCAAAGCAAGGACGTTCCATTTAACAAAGTTGTGGGTTCATTTGGATTATTTGCAAAAAAAATTGTTGTCTCATATATTAATCAGACCATTTGCAGCTTCCATTTTTTTTAGCTAAATCCTTTCCAATCTTGGCGAGAATAAAGGATACTAATAGGGTATGTGCAGGATCATCATGTGGAAAAATCAGGCCCTTAAGTGGCAATAAAATTTAGAAAATCAGAGTTAGGCAACTTGACGTAAAACTTTGAATAAGTTATGTATATTATTTCAAAAATATGTAAGAATATAATCTATAGAAAATTGAATGTAGTTTCTAAACTACTAGGTTTTTTTTTTTTTTCAATCTATTTGGTGAAAATTTGAAATTTCAATGTAGTAGTTCTTAAATTTCAGGGAAAAAATAAGAAGTATGTGTCTGTCTGATGACCCTAACCACAATAAAATGATAATATTTTTTAATAATATTTTAGATATAAGTAGGGGACTCATGTCCCGATGTGATGCATATTTTTTTGTAATTTTTTTCCAAGTAAATAATTAATTATGATTTTTTTATTATAAATTTTAAAAAATATAAAAACTCGTATGTCTGACCACCTTAACTTGGTCAAAACTTCATGAAATTATTTTTTATTTTTTTAATCCTATAGTATGTGAAGCATAGAATGTGACACATGTTTTGGATTCAAAAAATGTGATACCATTTTAAAGCTATAGATTTTTTTCAATCATATCAATTAGGCATTTAGTCATAATTCAAATAGAAAATGAATAATAATTATTTATTAAATTCAAAGTAAAGCATAATTTATATTGGTGGAAATCTGATAATCTCCTTTAAAAAACCTTTTTGTTTCTTCAATTTTGGGTTAAAAAAAATTCATCAGCCAGATGGGCCATCATATCACTTAGATATCACCACCTTTTGGCCCATCATGATCCTTCACATACCCAATAAATTCTCCCACCTTGGGTGTACCACCTGCACTACTTGCATGCTTTCTTTAAACATAAGTGATGCACAATTCTTTTGTGTAGTGAAATTCATGACATTAGCATAGAGCCTTGGTTGTTTGATTAGATGAATGCATTCCATTTATAGCAATGGAAATATTTCATTGTCATCATCGAGTTCGCTAACAAGACTTGGCATGTTTAGCTCTACAATCTTAGAATTTTTCATGGTCGACTTCTTAATTTTTTACTGCCTTTTACGTAGGGTTTAGTTCGACATGTTTGCATTTGAGAGTTTTCTTCTCAGAATCTGCAATCTAAAGCCATTGCTTAACATGCACATTCTAGGACTCTTCTTGATTGATAACTAGTGCCTTACATTTATGTCACAAACAAGAAGGGTCGCTTTACATTTATATCATTTTCAAACTTGCAGTTGTTTCTGAGAAATTCCATCGATCCTAGAGAAGCAAATGAATGATACTTTTTCTTGCTATCTTTTTATAAATTTTTCTTAATGTGACATATCTTCTTAAGTGTACTGATCAACTTCTCTAAGCTCTCACTAACATGTTGTAAGTAGAGTGGTGTTTAGTGTCTTATTGAGGCACCATATCAAAAAATTTAATGGCTCATTTCATAGTAGATCTATGAGTTTAATGGCCCATATGTAAGACACTTTATTTATGCATCAAATCCATTATGACGCTCTATTGTACTACCATGATTTTGATCTTATATTTTTTTTCCCAAAGTGAAAAGTTAGTTAGAGATCATCATGCAAGATTGGCACATTTTTATAAATTGATCAAATCTTTCTAAAAAAAAGTGCAAAATATTTGTCTTTCAAATACAATCTTTGATGTTGTTTAAATATTGATTATTGGAGGGGGCAATATTCACTATCTTAATTTTGAATTTTTTCAGCCTTTAATAAAAACTCAATATGCACGGCTGAGATCAATGAGACTATAAATCGATTTTAAGCCATTAAAGATTTCTTCATTTTTTTTACTCAATATTGATATCTTTTGCAGATTTGTCTTAACTTGATATCTTTCACAAGTTTGGCTTAACTATCTCAACTGCTTAAATGTCTTAAATGCTAACAACTCGATATCTTTTGCAGATTTGTCTTAGCTATCTCAATTGCTTAAACTTCTTAAATACTACAACTAATGCTTAAATGTCTTAGGTATATAATAATTGAAGGCTTGACAAAAAAAATATCTGTAGTAGCTGAAAGTTGGGAGACTATCAAAAAATTTACGTGATGAAAGAAAACCAATAGATGTAACTGCCTCCTAGATGCTACAATTATGTAAGGAACTCCCAATAAATCACCTGAGATCTAACTTTATTGCTCATAGTAAATACATTGAAGGCTATGCTGATATGCTCATTCTGCTTTATTCAATATTGATTGAATATATCAAGTAACTAAAATATTTGTTCAGTAAAACAAGAAACCATTGGTTTTATGTGTATAGGTTTGTCTCTTTAAATATCTCTTTACTATTGATGCATACAAACAAATGGGATCCAACTTTATTGCTCATAGTTAATGCATTTAATCTCTAACATTGGATGCATTTAAAACACCCTTGTTATTCCATCTAGGCATGCAAAATTGAGGTGTGGTAAAGACACATCCCCCAACTTGTCATATATCATGAGTATTTTGTAGGATTTGGAGTCATCTTTAGATTCTATTAATAGAGATTTGGAAATTGTTGTCAGAGATTTGAAATCATTGTCATCATCTATAGTAATTTGGAGACAAAACCTCGATTTTGAAGTTTTAGTATGTAATTATATGTAATAAGTGAGCCTCTTTTGTGTTAGAATCCAAGATCACCTCCATGCAAATGGATACCTGTCACATGCAAAAGACATGCAAAACCAACAAGATGTTCTGCAAACCTCAAAGTGTAAAATGCATTATTAGAATCTCAGTTATTACAAAGAGATCAATCCTTATGAAGGAGATCAAGAAACCCTAAAAGGGAAACCCTAAATGAAACCCTAGTGTGCACACTTAATAATTAAACAATTATTAAGGTGCCTAAGTTTAGCTTAAGCAACTAGAGGAATAAGTGACTTAATTAATTAACCAGTATGATATAATTAATTAAGTGTAATAAATTATTACTCTAACACCCCCCCTTAAGACGAACTTAGGAAGAAGCTAAAACACTAGAATAAGATGCATGCAAGCAAAGATGGGTCCCGACAACTAGGCCTGATCAGGTACCCATTTACAAATGCAAGAAAGAGGTAGAGGAGGAAAACCAAGTGGGACAAAACCCCCCTACAATGATATGACATGCTGCAAAGAAGCATTGGAAGAACACTATAGAGTAACACTGGAACCGCAATCTGGCAAGCAAGGAAAGATACTTTTGTCTACAAGAAACCATATTAGAATCATCATAATGTGATAGCAGACCCGATGCCACGGAACACTCGAAAACTCCAAATGGGAACAACATTGGAATCTATGAAGTAGTAGTTGATTATTGAATGATGTATCACTGAAAACGAAGTGCAAAGATGCAAGATGCACTCTCCCAACTGCCAAAATATCCAGGTAATCTCCAAAACACCCATCGGGCCAAATCTGGATTAACGAAAAACCTAGGACAAATACAGAAAAAAGTGCATGGACAACAACATAGAGCTCCTCAATACCTTTCCAACGCCACAAAGATAACAAAAATCGGAGATCGTGGAAAAAAGTTATGAGCTCGGAAGCATAAAACATACATCTGACTTCAACCAGAAATAAATGAATTAAAATATGAAAATACTATAAAATAAACTACACAAAATGAAAGTGCTCAGAACCATCTTTCCGGCGATATCTTGTTTGCCCGATTTTGATGCCATATGCCTAGGTTATGCCAAAAACAAAAAAACTGCTCTTTTAAGGAAAATAAGGGTTAGGGGGACAAACTGCCGTACAGCCGATGACGTCATGCTGACGTCAGCACTTCACGACAAAAAATTTGATGGCCATCTGGCCGTCGGCGCAAAAAATTGGCTTCCTTGCAGAAAAATTTTGGCCCCTGGTCACCCATGTGACCGTGGGCGCAGAGCAGGGGGCTGGGCGGAGCCCTTGATTTTCCGTGGCATCAAGTCTGCTATCACATTATGATGATTCCGATATGGTTTCATGTAGACAGAAGTATCTTTCCTTGCTTGCCAGATTGCGGTTCCAGTGTTACTCTACAGTGTTCTTCCAATGCTTCTTTGCAGCATGTCATATCATTGTAGGGGGGTTTTGTCCCACTGGGTTTTCCTCCTCTACCTCTTTCTTGCATTTGTAAATGGGTACCTGATCAGGCCTAGTTGTCGGGACCCATCTTTGCTTGCATGCATCTTATTCTAGTGTTTTAGCTTCTTCCTAAGTTCATCTTAAGGGGGGGTGTTAGAGTAATAATTTATTACACTTAATTAATTATATCATACTGGTTAATTAATTAAGTCACTTATTCCTCTAGTTGCTTAAGCTAAACTTAGGCATGTTAATAATTGATTAATTATTAAGTGTGCACACTAGGGTTTCATTTAGGGTTTCCCTTTTAGGGTTTCTTGATCTCCTTCATAAGGATTGATCTCTTTGTAATAACTGAGATTCTCATAATGCATTTTACACTTTGAGGTTTACAGATCTTCTCTGGTTTTGCATGTCTTTTGCATGTGACAGGTATCCATGTAGGTGATCTTGGATTCTAACATTCTCCACCTCTAAAAGAAAGTGGTGAAAGTTTTGCCATCTTCTTGTGTCGTGTGGCACAAGGTTGCTATTGTTATCTTATTGTCTATGTTGAAGGCGAAATGTTCAACAAACTTTTCAGCTAATTCTCCCCAAGAGTGTATACCATATGGTAGTTTAGAAAACCATTCTAGTCCTATCCCAACAAGGGTTCGTGGAAATAGTCTCATCAGATATGTGGGGTCATATGATATGTCCATGCATGCTATTGAGAACTCCCTAATATGTTCTAGAGGATTCTTTTTCCCATTATACTTAGGCAAAATCGGTATAATGTATCCATGGGGAAAAGGTGTCATGTAAAGCGCTTTGTCAAATGGACATGGACATAAGTCTTGTGTTGAGATAGTTCGTTTGCCTGACATAGACATATTATCCATTTGTTGTTGGAGAGTTTGCATTTGATTCTAAAGGACATCGACTTGTGTCAAGGACATGGTGTTGGTGTTGTTCGGATCAATGTAGACGTTCTGATATGCCATGTTTTGTGACGAGTTGTGATTTGGTGAAGGAATATATCCCATTTGAATAGTCCGTTGTGGGATAGGAATATTCATACCCGCCTTGGATCTCTTACCAATCGTGTTGGTGCCAAAGGGGTTGGATGAAGTTGCTCCCGTCGTAAATTTTAAACCTTGTGTTATGTTGAAAGGGGTTGTGTTTACAATTGACAATGTCTGAGTTGGTATGCCAGTTGGTATTGCTGCGGTGATTTGGGGCATAGAACCACTTGATGTCACTATTTGCATTGGTTGGGTAGATGTCGTTTTCAATGTGTGAATGTCAAATCCTGGTGGTAGTGTGGCACCTTCTACTAGCAATTTTGCTAGATAGCATTGGGGATCATTTGCCAAGCACTCATCCATGAAGGATGCAAATTCAGGATCTTGGACTGCAGACTCTATGTCTTCAACAAAGACTCGTCCATTGGTGTCTCTAGTGACAAATTTATCAAGCAATGGTTTGTGTGGTTTGTTCTTCCTAGGTGGTTGAGTGCTGAAAGGATTGATAACCTCGTTGGGGTCTGCCATTTCTTTGTGCCTCTTTTGAGACCTTGTTTCGACCATAAAAAAGTTGCTCAAAATGGGGTAATGCAGACTATGCCTAAGAACTGATATGACCTATTTCTATGTTTTTGGATTTTTTGGACAATAAGGATGTTGCTAAAATGATTTCTAGAAAGACGTATACTGAGATGACGTATGGTAAGACGGACAATATGTAAGACCTCGTGTAGACTATGATTGTAAAATGGGTATAACCTACCTCCTATGGAGTAAAAGCATGCAAGGATTTATTTTGACCAAGGAACCTGATTGTAGGACAAATGACAGTTGACAAGGTGAGCTTTCCAAACTAGACTTGTTGAGCTAAAAAGATTCACTAGATAAGACTAAGGTGACTAGGTTTGATGAGTGTGACAAATCGGGACATGAATTTATCCAAAGATGAGGAAACTTATCTATGTTGTGATATGCAATTTCCTAGGGAGTATCTAGATGCATGCAACTTAGGATGACAATGACGAAGACGTGGATTGTAACTAAGATTTCCGAGGAAGTATCTATATGCATGTGACTTTGGATGACTATGATGAAGACACGGATTGTAACTAAGACATATATAACCACCTAATGGATGCAAGATTTTTGAGCAAAATTTTGACAGTTTCTGTTCAGACTCAGTTTGCAGTTTTGATTGTTCTCTGTTAACAGGCAGATGCGGTTCACCTAACAGTTGCGGTGTTTCTGACAGTTGCGGTTCAGGATTTGACAGTTGCGGTGTTTCTGACAGTTGCGGTCTTTCCTATGACAGTTGCAGTTTACCAATTCACATGCGTTTTTCCTATTCTAGACTTAAAAACTAGTTTTCCTGACAGACACTTGCGGTTCGGACTTTGACAGATGCGGTTTGCATGGACACATGTGACTCAGGATGTGACAGATGCGCTTCGAAACTTCAAAATTATGAAAATTATGACAGACAGATGCGATTATTCCCCTAATAGATGCGACTCTCTAATATAGATGCGGAGATTAAATTGACAAATGTGACTCTGTTCCTGACAGTTGAAATTTTTTTTTTTTCTTTCGAAAGTTGTTTGACTGACTTTGTTTGTTTGATCAAGATTTTGGCAAATACAGCAAACAGCAAACACAACATTCAAAGTATTTTCAGTTTTGTGATGAATGGACTGTTGAGACTCAAAAAACATTTACACCCTAGGTTTTTAGGACAGTACTTGTTGAATTCTTACTTGGATTTCTCTAGCTACGCATATTTACGGTGGATGATTAGTAGCTTGACCCCACTAGCTCCCCTCCACGGCACTCACTTATATGGGGCAGCCAAGCTACAGTACCCATGAATCTCCCATGGCATACTTTTCATCTCTACACGTAAACCGTAAGATTGTAAGATGACTTCACAGGTCCGACCTACTGCACCAACAAGTAGATAGGATTTTGGTAACTCTACAACAAGGCTTTTAATTCAGGCATTCCATTCATGGGACACTAACCAACATCGGCGAGAGTCCATTTCTATCCATCTCGTCAGATTAGTGCGTGTGATTCTTGGGGTTTCCCCAAGAATCCACTTTTGTATACCGGCTGGAAGTTGCTTGGCTATAGCGTGCTATCGGTCTGAGTCATCTTGGGGTGAGTACTTTTTCCCACCAGGACAGGCCCAAGTTCTATAGTCAATAACCATTTCTCTTACACCCAGGATTGCATGAATGCGCAAGGGGAGAGGATACTTCAATTACTAAATCGTGGGGTTATAAACTAACAATACAGACACGAAAAACACTGGTAAATTATTAAGCCCAAATGAAATTGTTTACACTACCAAGTAGAAGTTCATTTTAACCCACAAAATGATTATCTATCTACCAAAACAAAAAGCAGGCTAAAATGATAAAAGCATTAGGTCCTGCATGCAACTTTGTCAGTAGTTCATTGTTTGTCTCTGGTTTTTGTATTGTCTTCTATGCTTCATCCTGCAAACACTTGTTATTCCACCTTGACACAACTGAACCAAATATTAGCGAAAATCCAAATCACGAAAAACAAGCGAAAATCGAAAAATGGATGCACAGAAGTCGATAAAACAAATAAAAATCTTTACCAGCCAGATGTGGCTTTTGGAGCCACAGATGCGGTTCGAATGGTTACAGGTGCATGCTGTCAATGGAGTGTCTGATGCGGTTCAAAATTCATCTACTGGCAGATGTGGTGAATGATAGGCGGATGCGGCGATTGATAGGCAGATGCGGCGATTGACGTGGCAGATGCGGTTTGTAAGTATGTATGCATCAATGTTTTTGACAGATGCGGTTCACTGGACGGAAAACCTGCAAAAAAGAAACAAAAAACAGAAACGAAAAACGGAAAGATGTGCGGATTTTGAAGTGCGTTCACATCGGGTTCACCAAATGTAACTCAAGATTAAATCTGTGGTTCGATCTGCAACTAGAAATAACAATATTAACCCTAATCTAAAATCCTAAAATCAAACAATAAAGAATGAAATTGAAAACATAAATGAAAACTAACAAATTGAATTGATCTCACCGAATAATGTATTCACCCTTTCGAATTAACTCCATTGCTCTTCTCCATTTTGCCTTTTAAGTATTCTTGCCCTCATATTTCTGTGTTTGAATGCAAGTATAGCTGTGTTGAATGTCTAAGCAAAATATCAAAGATTGTTTCTTCTCAAAAGTGTATAATTTCGGGGAGGAGGAATAATGATCATGACAGGCCATTTTATAGATTTTGTGTTTTCGAACGATCGGCTCATATTGAAAGAGAGATCAATGGATGAGATTGATCAATGCCATACAATGAGTTATGTGACAGATAGAACGCGAGTTAGAACGTGAGTTCAACTGCATGATAAAGACTAATTTTAGAACATGAGTTAGAACATGAGTTCCAATCTTCATCTTCAAAAATAAAAGAAATAGACTTTGTATGCAAAAGATAAAGTTAGAAGTTGAAGAATAAATGCATGATAAATGCAAACTTGAGTTAGTTAATTAAATAAAGATATTTAATTAATAAATATAGATCATGCATATGAGTTGGAACTAGTTAATCGACTAGTTGTGACGAAGAGTTCTCTCATAGAGATAACTCAAGTCAGATGATAAGTGCATGTAAGAGATAACTGAATGTTAGAGGAATGTGACATAATTAATTAAATAATGAATTAAATGTTAATTTAATTCAACATTCAAAATATGAGACTTTTAATTAAATAAATAAAGTAATTTATTTAATTTGGCTGTTGAAAAGGATAAATGAATAATTAAATAATAAATATTTAATTATAGATGAAAAGGGGTTAAATGAATAATTAAATAAAGATATTTAATTATAGTTGGAAAAGTATGATAAAGGGGAATTAAATAATAAATTATTTAATTGATAGATAAAGGGGAAAGAATTAATTAGTTCGCAACATAATTAAATAAATATGATTTATTTAATTAATTAAGTTGAATAAAGGATGATTATGAATTAATGAATTAATTAAAAAGGGTATTTAATTAATAGAGGAAATATGTGTTAGAAAGGCAATTAAATAAGTAACATTATTTAATCAAGAGGACAGACTATAGAAAATTATGTTGAAATGTGTACTCGCAGGCCTAGACCAATTTTCGGTATCTACAGTGAGTACACCACCCATTTTCCCACCATTTCCACCTTCGACATTAACATCTATACCATCCCTTGGGATAGGCCTTCCCCCTTTACAAAGCATCAATCAACACAATCTAGGCAACCCTCCAATCATAAATCAAAACATCATACCAAATCCTATCGTCTTGCCATCGATATCAGAATAATAGGTGGAAACCATTCAAGCAGCCCAAGCAATCAACACATCACCTACCACTCTCTAGAGAGCTCAAAAAATTTTCTCCCAAGGACCAATCATATCAATCGCACCATCCACCACAAAAAACCCAATTACCAATACAATGGTACCTCTCATCACAACAACAAATACCATTCTAAATCCTCCACCTCTACCACCAAATCCAAAAATTTCCAATAAATATAGAATCACTTTGCAAGAAGCTCGAAAAGCTTACCAAAAGGAACTCCAACAATTCCAAACCTAGCAAGTTGCATAAGCTACACAACAACAACAAACACAAAAAGCTACACAACAAGCCTAACAGGAAACCCAAGTGCAAGAAAAAGCTTTATTACAACAATAGAAAGGCGCACAAGCTGCCCAAGTTGCACAAGCAACTCAAGTCACAAAAGTTGCATAGGTTGCCTAGGTTGTACAGGAATCCCAAAAAGCACATTCTCAAGATCAAGCCCAGTATCAAGCTCAAAAATTGTAAGAAGAAGCTCAATAATAGGCACAACTACAAGCAACTCAACAATAATAATATCAACAAACCCTACAAAAACTTATCAAGCGCAATAGGAAGCAACCCAACAACAAGCATTGTTGGTGCAAAGTAGCAACAATACCAACATTGTTGGTACAACAACAATTACAATAATATCTACAAGTGTTGGCTATGAAAAAATCTCTCGTGAATGCACCATCTAGTCCACAAGTCATCACATGTGTCACCCAAATAACTACACTAACCTAGGATGCATTCATTCCACCACCAACCCACAAAGTGATTTATTCACCCAAATCAAGAGGCTCTCACAATAGGTGTTGGATATCCAATCAAGGAATACCCCTAAATCATAAGGGAATCTATGCCCTTATCCATTCGACAAGAGCATTGTGATGAAACCATACCCACAAGGCTTCAAGATCCCAAAATTTGATAAGTACCATGGAATCAGAAACCCTGAAGATCAAACCAGGGAATTCTACATGCACTGCATGGAAGTATCCTATGATGACTCCTATCTAATGAGGCTCTTCCCACGAAGCCTAGTTGGCCCAGCCATGGAATGGCTCTCCCAACTTCCTATGATAATTAAGAAATTCCAAGAAATTATAGATGCGTTCATGCAAAATTATGCATTCAACATGGGCATGGATGTTAGTCTAGAGTAATTATCTCCAATAAAACAAGGTAAGGGGGAATCATTCACTTCCTTCCTACAATGATGGTGATCCAAGGCCAATAGGAGCAAGTGGGGCATGTTGGAAGAGAAAAAAAATTTCACCATAATTTCCAATCTTAAGAAAAACTTTCCATTCCATCTAAAAATTTAATGCATCACCACTTACAACAAATTGATCCCCGAGGATCTCAACATCAAACAAGCCCTCATTGCATAAGGACAGACACCCATCTATCTAGAACATCAAGACAATTGCCCTTCCACCAACTATAATGAAAAAACTTACATGTGGGAAAAAATAGGAACATCACTAATTATGGTGTGGTCCATGCCAAGTTCATGATCAATGCTCCAAAGGAGAACACCCAAAAATATCAACAACTGCAAAACAATAATCACAACAACACACAAACGAATGCGGTAGCTCAAAAACCACCCAATAATCAAATCAAAAATCTAAATAGTCAAGGGGGACCACCTTCATGAAATAAATATCCCCCCAAGAGAAATTTCACAGCTCTTGGGGAATCAGTCAAATCTATCATGAAGAAATTGGTAAACAAAAATCTCATCACAATCCCCACCTATGAGAATTATCAAGAACCCCAAGTGAAACCACCATGGTACAATGGAAATTACCTTTGTGATTATCATAAAATCAAGGGGAACACAACAACCAATTGCATGAAGCTAAAAAATATAATCCAAGACCTCATCGATGATAGGATCATTAATATGGAACAACAACCAGGAAATCAAGATCTTAAGATCTACACAAATCCGATGTCGGATTATAACCAAGGAAATAACAAAGGGAAACAAAATTATGCCAATGTGAACCATGTGTATGACCAATTTTTCACATCCCTAGATGAATGGGTCACTATTGTTAGCATCAAGGGAGCCAAATTTGATTGTGGAGTCATCACATGCGGTAGAAAAGTCACCATTGTTGGGTCGTCATAGGCACCTAGGATATCTACCTCAAATTAGAAATCCACTCCTAATGGCTACAATTTCTTAGACCAATTGAAAAGAAATCCCACTCAGATCTCCATCATGGAGTTATTGAAGATTTCATCCACCCATAGAGAAATCCTTGAGGAAGCATTGGCTTCATCTATTGTCTCTGCCAATCTTGATACTGAACAATTCCAAGCTATGGTTGGGAACATTACCACCCCGAATCTCCTCAAATTTTTTGATAAGAACTTCCCCACCCAACTATCTCATAATTGTGCACTCCACCTTGAGGTCCCAGTTCATTAAAACAAGGTCAAAAGGGTCTTGGTGGATGGGGATGTAGGTCTCAACAGATGTTCTCTCAAGCTCATAAATAATTTGGCATTCTCCGAGGATTCCATTGAAAAAGGCAATGGCATCATGATCAAAGCTTATGACGATCAAGAAAGAGTGTCTCAGGGCACTATCCAACTCCCTATTCAAGTAGGGCTAGCCATTATGGATACCACCTGCCAAGTTCTTGACCTTGATGTGCCTTATATTATTGTCTTGGGGCGTCTGTGGATCCATGGGATGCAAGCAATCACATCAACTTTCCATCAATGCGTCAAGTTCTCATACCAAAATCAAGAGGTCACAATTTATGGTGATCTTGAACCCTTTTCTTATTGCAAGAACCTAGAATCAAAGTATTATAAAATCCCTTAGGTCCCAAAGAATGATGAAGGCCCTTCAACTCCGTATATAGATCCATCCAACATAGCGTCCACTTTTGGGACAAAGACACCTACCATTCCTGGCATCTATGATATGAAAGTCATTATCAAAGACAATGGGTTTGGAGATTACAAAATGAAGAAGGGAGTCTTTGTGGTAGGGGAGTTACCTCAATCCCCTAGATCCCATGGACAACCACAACCAACTAGTACAATTTCCCAAATATTCAGAGCAGACCCTTCTCAATTCAGGAGTTAGGGAGATCTAGGCTGAGAAGTGGTGGACAAGAGAGATGTATCTAGTCTTCTCTATCAACATGAAAGATCTGTACCGACCCTTCCTATGGATGATGCTAATAAAGGACTTCAATTAATGTTGGGCATGGGTTATAACAAGAATGAAAGTCTTGGAAAAAAAAAAAAAAGGCAAATTAGAACCTTTCATTGTTGAGAAGCATATGAAAAATATTCACCTTGGATGTACCTCTCTAAGTATAACTATAGATGGAGTAAGTCCCCCCATTAAAGCAGTTAGGACTCCCCCTTAGCTATCGATAGCTGCCCTTCAATTACCAGTGTCTATAGGTCTAACCTTAGATAACTTTACCTTTGACGTAAGTGATGTGTAGTAGTGATGAGGATCCCATAACTGACTTGCCTATTCTTTTCAAATATTCCTCCCTATTCATGATCAACACACTATCTTTTGATTCAGACCGTCAAACCCATGAAATAAATCTTGTCGATCCCCAACTCATCGATTACAACCAACAGGACCACCAATTTTGGACACGTTCAAAAATGATGAGGCACTCTTGGAATTCATGGGATTGTGGGATACAATGCCATATGGAGATCATCAAGCTGGGTTTTACATCATTCTAGATACACAAGCCTATTACGGGGAAACGATTGAATCATTTAGTTGCAAAAGTGAGAAATTGAGAATATTCTCAAGGTCTTTGAGTGAAAACCACACAGTGGCACTCTCTAACTTAAAAACAATAAAAATAAAGGATGTATCCAATGGTGAAAACCTCTCTGAGGCACTAGAGGATGAAATATTCAATCTTCCTCTTAGTGCCATTCACTAGGAAAAGTCAACAGTTCTGGCAGAATAGTGCAATCTAGTCAATCTAGGAATAGAGGAACTACCGCACATAAAATTCTATGTCGAGTCACTTCTCACAAAGAAAATGAACTCCTAGCTACATTCCTAAAGGAAATAAAGGTAAAATTAGAATACACTTATGTCGATATGCCTGGGCTTGATCCAAAATTTATAGTTCATCACCTACTTGTATATCTTGAAGCGAAGCCTATGAGACAAAAGCTAAGAAAAATGCATCCAAAAATAAAATTGCTAGTCAAAATGGAATTGAAAAAGCTCATAAATGCAGGTTTCATATGGCCAATCAATTATCTAGAGTGGGTCTCAAACCTTGTACCTATCTCAAAGCCCACTGGGGGCATCTGCATTTGCATAGACTTTAGAGACTTAAACAAAGCATGTCCAAAGGATGAATTTCCACTTCCAAAAGTTGACATGATCATGGATATGATGATAGGACATGAGATGCTATCATTAATGGATGGATTCTCATGATACAATGAGATCATGATAGCTAAAGAGGACCAACAAAAGACAATTTTCACTTGTCTATGGGGGACATATTGTTGGAATATGATGTCATTAGGGTTGAAGAAAGAAAAATAAACTTACCAAAGGGACATGTCACTCATCTTTCATGATATGATCCATAAAACTATGGAAGATTATGTGGGTTACATACTAGCTAAATCAAAGAAGTGAAGTGATAGAATATCAGCCCTAAGCTCCATTTTTGATAGATTAGAAAAGTACAAGGTTTGACTTAATCCGAAGAAGTGTGTCTTTGGGGTACAATCAGGTAAGCTCGTAGGGTAGATCATATCAATGAGAGGAATTGATGTAGACCCTTCCAAGGTCAAGGTGATCCTTGAAATGGAGGCACCCATAACATTGAAGTAGCTAAGAGTCCTACAAGGAAGACTCTAGTCCATTCACCGATTCATAGCACAACTAGAAGACAAGGAAATCCCATATTCTCATCTACTCCATAAGGGGGTAGCATACAAATGGGACAAGAAATGTGACCAAGACTTCAACAAGATCAATGAGTATTTTCTCATACTACCAATCCTTATGCCACTAATTCTAGGAAAACACTTGATCTTATATGTATCAACAACAACAATAGACCTTGGTGCTCTCTTAGCACAACACGATGAAAATGGGAAGGAGAGAGATATCTACTACATCAGTAGGACCATCGTGGGACATGAGCTGAACTACACACCTATTGATAAATCTTGCCTAGTAGTTGTGTTTGTAACACAAAAATTTAGACAATACTTGCTAGCACATCAGATCAAGCTCATTGCAGAGATAGATCCACTCAAGTACTTACTTTCTAAAGATAATCTCATAGGATGAATGAAAAAGTGGGTCATGATATTGACAGAGCATTACATTGAGTATGTAGAACACAAGGCCATCAAATGACAAGTAATCCTAGATCAACTGGCAGAAGGACCTATATATGTAAAGAACCCACTTGTTTCAGAGTTCCCTGATGAATCAATCTTCAACCTTAGTGTATCAGATCACTAGAAGATGTACTTTGATGGATCCTACAAACAACATGGGTCAAGAGTAGGAATCCTCTTCACCACTCCACAAGGGGACTATATACCTAAATCATAGAAACTGTCATTCTCATGCACAAACAACATTAAGGAATATGAGGCCTTTGTCATAGGGCTAAGAATTGTAGTGTGTTAGGAACATTTTTGATTGTAGAACATATTTTCCTAATCCAAGACTCAAAGGAGAATAGAGATATGCCTTTCTAAAGTTTACAATTATAGTTTATTAAGATGCATATGAAATAAATAATAGAATGAGAAATAAACTCAAACACAATTAACACAAGGTTTACTTGGGAAAACCCTTATGGGAGAAAAACCCACCACACCAAAGAATATCAGTTGTATTATAGTAATCAAATTACATACAAGTTACATACTCTTATTTTTTAGATGTCAATTTATAGCAGAAAAATTTCTTAGATTAGCCTCACAAAGAATAACATTGTTATAATGCTCTCATACCAGCATACAATTCTACTCACAAGACATACCATTTGATCAACTAACTATCAAAAAACTACACAGTTCCTGTATGTTGCAATCTATAGCAACAACCATGTCCGATCCATTCAACTACCATGACAGACCAACTATCAAACTTCACAATTATCCCAATGGCCACCTGCCAATTCAACAACAACCTCCAATGATCCACATACACCTCAACAATCAAAAAATCCATGCGTCTAATCTCCTTACACCGCACTACTGCTTCACATTCCACAAGCTCCTCGGTGTGGTAGTTTACCTCACTAATGCTAGATAGGCTAGATGTTCTTACGGTATGGTGGTGTCCACCACTCTATTGCTCCATAGTTGAGAGATGCCTAAGGTATGGTGGTGACTGCGCCATCGCATCCCAAGTTAAGAGATTTTGTGATATGGCAATAAGTTTCCCAACCACTAGACTAAAAGGGTTCATCGCACTACCACCTCACACTCGATGACCACCTTTGGCATGGTAATAACCACACCACCATAGCCCAAGGAAAGAATACCTGTAGTACGGTGGTGTCACCACTCTACCGCTAGACTAGTTAGAACCTTCCACAACAGGGAGGTAACCCTATGCTACCGTGCCTTCTCAGTAAGCACCTGAGGGTATGGTGGTAAATTCACAATCAAAACTCTTATGAACTCTTTGCTACTTGGTGATAGAACTAGGGTCTCTTCCAATGAGTTTGAGGAACATAATCTCAACAATCTCCCACTTGACGAATAACTCACTGAACCATTTTCAATACCTAGAGTCATTGAATATTTTGGACCCCGCGACCCATCAAACTTGCACACCATCTAAACTTTTTTGTGCTCACTGGCTTTATTAATTCTTCAACAACATTATTTAGAGTATCAACCTAATCTAAACCAACCTTTCCATCCTCCACAACATCTCAAACAAAGTGATACTACACATCGATATGTTTCGTCCTGACATGCAAAGTTAGATTTTTTGCCAAACAAATGACACTTTGACTGTCACAACAAATAATAATCTTCCCTACATAAAAACCAATATCATAACACAATCTTCTAAGCCAAATTGCTTCCTTACAAGTGTGAGTTTCTTCCATGTACTCAACCTCTATAGTGGACAAAGCGACTACAACCTGTTACTTTCTCATCCAACTAATTGCACCACCATTCAACATGAAAATATATCCACTGGTAGACCTTTTGTTGTTGATGTCCCTTGCCCAATCATAATCAAAATATCCATGAATTCTGAGAGTCCTTTGTGATCCAACAAAATTTCCATGGTAACACAAAGCATATTCCAAAGTGCCCCTCAGATATCTAAACAATCTTTTCACATCATCCCAATGTGTCCTTCTCGGATTCACCATAAAGTGGCTAAGAACTCCCACTGTTTGAGAAATTTATAGCCTTGTACAAACCATTGCATTTATTAAACTACCAAATGCACTAGCATACAACACTCTGGTCATTTCCTCCATCTTAGTTGGAGATTTTGGACAATCTTCAACAGATAGCTTTGTTCCCTGCAAAACTGGAACAACTAGCTGCTTGCAATCATTCACAGCAAATCTCTCCAGAACAATGTTAATATACTTACTCTAGCTAAGCCAAAGTTTTATGCTTTTTCTATCCCTAGTTATTTCCATCCCCAGAATATACCTAGTTTCACCAAGATCTCTCATTTTGAACTTTGCAGACAACTGATACTTTAGATCAAAAATCATTAGCTTACTATTTCCTATGAACAACATATCATCAAAATAAAAAGCAATATTAAAAACCCAATCATTTTCAGTCTTATAGTACACATAATAATCTGATTTTGATCTTACAAATCCCAATGACAAAACAAATGTGTCAAATTTTTGGTAACACATTCTAGGTGATTGTTTCAAACCATATAAAGATTTTTTCAACCTGCAAACTAGATTTTCTTTACCTTTTTTCACAAAGTGCTTAGGTTGGGACATATAAATTTCTTCTTCAAGACCACCATGAAGAAAATTTGTCTTCACATCCATGTTCTCAATCTCCAAATCATATGTTGCTACAAGTGACAAAATAAATCTGATAGATGTCAACTTTGCTACAGGAAAAAAAATTTCCCCATAATCAATTCCCTCTACCTAGGAATAACCTTTTGCAACCAACCTTGCTTTATGCTTTTCAACATAGCCATCTAGACCAATTTTCTTTTTAAACAACCATTTGCAGCCCATGGGCTTTCTACCTTCAAGCAATGGAACTAGATCCCAAGTATCATTTTTTCTTAATGATGCCATTTCTAAATTCATGGCTTCCAACCAAGAATTTGAATCAGACATTTCAGTTGCCCTTTTACATTCCTAGGCTCATCTGTGTTAGTAATCAAAGAATAAGCACGACTAGAATCTAACATAGATAATCCATAACTATCTGGTTGTTTCTTCTCACGTGTAGACCTCCTCATACGCTGAGGCTAAGGTTGTGGTTCTTCTTCTTGTTTAGAACTCTCAGAGCTTTTCAAACTCTCCTTAGTTTCAAGTACAAGTTCAATGTGTTGTTCCTCTTTTTTTGGAGTTAGAGGTATCTCAACAACATCCTTCTTCTTTCATCTCTGGCTACAAATCCATTGAAGAAGGTTTTAGTTCCTAGAATATTACACTTTTTTTGTACAATACCTTCTTAGTCACAAGATTCCAAAGAATGTATCCTTTCACACCAAGTCCATACCCAATAAAGATACATTTTTCAGATTTGTTGTGCAATTTAGATCTATTTACATCTGGTAGATAAACATATGCTTCGCAGCCAAAGAAACAAATATGTTTGAGAGAGGGCTTCTTACCATACCAAGCTTACATAGGAATTTTATCAACAAGTGCTAGAGAAGGTGATCGGTTCAACAAGTAACATGTTGTAGCCACAACCTCAGCCCAAAACTTCTACTCCAGGCCAACATTGCTCAACATACTTTTGGCCTTCTCCATCAACGTCTTGTTGAACCTTTCAACAACTCCATTTTATTGTGGAGTGTAAGGTGTAGTTTTATGCCTCTTAATCCCATGGTCTTTGCAATACCTTTCAAAATCATTAAAAAAAAACTCACCGCCATTATGAGTCCTTAGACACTTTATTTTCCTTCTAGTTTGACTTTCCATAAGGTTTTTAAATTCCTAAAAATGATTGAATACGTATGATTTAATTTTTTTAAAGTACACAAATGCCCTTCTCGAATAATCATCAATAAAAGAAACATAATACTTAGAATTTGTTAACAAAGGAACATCCATTGGACCATACACATTAGAATGAATATAATCTAGAACACTAGAAGATTCATGAGGACTAGAGTAAAATAAAATATGGTATTGTTTGCTATATATACAATGTTCACATAAATCAAATTCAAGGTTACAATCATTAAGACCCTCAACTAGGCTTTTATTTTTCAAGGCTTTCAAACATTTTTTACCAATGTGACCACGCCTTTGATGCAAGAGCATAGTCTTTTTTGTTGGAATTTTAACTTCCAAGGAATTTTCTCCAATAGGAATATTGTCATTCTTCTCTTTACGAACAACCTTTTGTGAATTTGTAGAGACACTATTGCATTGAAACACCAGTGCATCCATCTTGAATAGAGTACCAATCCAGGCACCCATAGCTATCACCATCAAGCCTCTAGTCATTTTACATCCATTTCTAGAGAACAATACTTGCACTCCAACATCGTTCAATTTTCTTATAGAAAGTAAATTTTGAGTCAGACCTGGTATATGCATTACACCATCAATTCCCTTAATTCTTCCATCGGGAAACAAAATTATGACTCTTCCATGACCAAATAACTCCAGAGATAAATCACTTGTTAAATACACCTTTCCACCATCACATTCTTCATACTTTGAAAACCAGTCTCTATGAGATTTCATGTGGAATGATGCTCCAGAATCAATTAGCCAGACATCATCTAATGCTTGAGTTGGCAAGGTTGCAATAAAGGAATTTGCATCACTTTGAGAAGAATCATTGTCAGAAGAATTCCTCTTCCACTTATTTTTCTCCTCTTTGCAATCCTTTCAGACATGACCAGGCTATCCACACTTCCAACACTTCACCTTGAAATTTTTTCCATGAGACTTTGATCTCCCTTCTGATTTTGATTTGGACTTCTTGTGCTTTTTCTTGTCTTTTTCTTTCAATCTACCTTGAACAAGATCCTCCTTCGCCATCTCAGAAGATTTCCTTCTCATCTCTTCTGATAAAAAAGAAGAAACCACATCCTCCATCTTGAAAATTGGTTGTCATGCTCCCAATCACCATCACCAAGTGATCACAAGAATCTGATAAAGAACATAACAATAACATACAATAATCTTCATCATCAATCTTCACAACCACAAATGTTAACTAAGCAATCAACGTGTTAAACGTATTCTAATGATCAACCACAGATGCCCCCTTTTGCATTTTCAAAGAGTATAGATTCTTCCTTAAGAAAAATTTATTTACCAAGGATCAACCCTGATAAATATCTCCAATCTTCTTCCACAACGAAGATGCAGTGTTCTCTTCATGAATGTTCAGGAGAACTAAGTCTGCCAAACAAAGTCTTATCAACCCTTTTTCTTTTTTGTCTCCGAGATTCCAATCTTCTTGCTTCATGCTAGAAGGTTTTTGTTCTAGACACAACAAGCCAGAGCTAATGATCCACCAATAGGTCTTCCATTTTTAGCTTCCACAACTCAAAATTGTTTCCATTGAATTTCTTAATTTCAATCCTTCTAGATGTACTTGCCACTGCCATCTCAACCTGTAATTTAACAAATTTCAAGACTTCTACAAAACTCCCACTGAACAAAAATTGACACAAAAAACCAACTTACTGTTGGAAAAGGTTCCTCAAATTACTGGCTTGAACCTTTGTAAAATACTTCGATATTTGTAGTCTTTTTTGGCCTTTACTGCTTTAACATGGGGAATAGTTCATAGAGGTGTGGTTACATAGTTTACCGCTTTAGCGTGAGCCTCTGTTGTTTATTCTATGGTTGGGCGGTGTTGCCACCGTACCACTGGCTCTCTCTCCTTCGCTGGCAGTAGTGTGGTGGACTGGGCAGTTGGTTTAAATGTTTACCTTGGTACCGCAGGGGTTGCTCTGGGTTGGTGTGGTGGTGCAGTAGACCATGGCAGTCAGCAAAGAACGCTTACTACCATACTGTGATGGCCTTTTGGCCATTTTGCGGTGGCATGGTAAGTCGTTGTAGTTAGTGGAGTAGATTACCTCGTTATTGCAGAGGCCTCATGGTCAAGATGCGGTCATGCAGTGGGCTCGACGGTCAACACTGGTGGTTACCTCCATACCATGAAGGGTTGAGCTAAGCTCGATGGTGACGCGATGAATGTGGTAGATGGGTGGTCATGCACCTACTGTTAGAGTAATAATTTATTACGCTTAATTAATTATATCATACTAGTTAATTAATTAAGTCACTTATTCCTCTAGTTGCTTAAGCTAAACTTAGGCACATTAATAATTGATTAATTATTAAGTGTGCACACTAGGGTTTCTTGATCTCCTTCATAAGGATTGATCTCTTTGTAATAATAGAGATTCTCATAATGCATTTTACACTTTGAGGTTTGCAGAACATCTTGTTGGTTTTGCATGTCTTTTGCATGTGACAGGTATCCATTTGCATGCAGGTGATCTTGGATTCTAACATGGTATTAGAGCTCCAGACCTGCCGCTGCCTGTTCGTGATCTGAAGATATGGCTTCTTAGTGAGTTTCAAGTGCAAGGGTTTCCACAGGCATCTTCATTTGCAAGATCTGGGGGTAGCCGATTTTTTGGCAAACTATGGGCTCAAACGAACGTCGCCATCGTGTTCACAGCGCCTCAAAACCCTAGGAACGCCTGTCGTTTGGTTGATTTTGGTGATCTTGATCTAGGAAGCAAAATATTTTTACCAGGGAGGCCATATGGCCTCCCTAGCACGCATTCCGATTTTTTTTTCTACCCAAAAATCGAGAAAATGACCTTTCTTGGGTTCTGCGCCGGCGCTCCCAGTTCAGAACAAAACGCCGCCAGCCCGCCACCCGGCGGCCACCTGGGCGCCACCCACGCGCCACCGCCGCTAGTGGCTCTACCGGCCGAACCAGCCCCCACGGGCTCTATGCAGCCAGGCTGCAATCACATGGGGGACTGAGCGCTATGCGCACAGCCCCCGGCCGGCCTCAAAGCACCCGCGCGGTCGTATGGAGAACCAAGGGCTCCGCCCAACTTCAGCCCCCTGAGCCTCCGTCCATGGTCATATGGCGACCAGGGGCCGAAATTTTTTTGCAGGGGGGCCGAATTTTTGCGTCGACGGCCAGATGGCCGTCAAATGTTTTGCACTGAAGTGCTGACGTTAGCATGACGTCATCGGCCGTATGGTAGTTTGTCCCCCTAACCCTTATTTGCCTTAAAAGAGCAGGTTTTTCGTTTTTGGCATAACTTGGGCATACGGTATCAAAATTGGGCAAACAAGATATGGCCGGAAAGCTGGTTCTGAGTAGTTTCATTTGGTGATATTTATTTTTCAGTATTTTCCTGTTCTACTGCATTTATTGCTGGTTGAAGTCAGATGTACTTTTTATGCTTTCGAGCTCATAACTTTTTGCCACGATCTCCGATTTTCGCTATCTTTGCGGCGTTGGAAAGTTATTGAGGAGATCTATGTTTCTATCCATGCACTTTTTTCTGTATCTATCACAAGTTTTTCATTATTCCAGATTTGACCCGATGGGTCATTTGGAGATTACTTGGATATTTTTACAGTTGGGAGAGTGCAACTTGCATCTTTGCACTTCATTTTCAGTGATACATCATTCAATAATCGACTGCTGCTTCATAGATTCCAATGTTGTTCCCATTTGGAGTTTTCGAGTGTTCTATGGCATCAGGTCTGCTGTTGCATCATTATGATTTCGATATGGTTTCTGGTAGACAGAAGTATCTTTCCTTGCTTGCCAGATTGCGGTTCCAGTGTTACTCTACAGTGTTCTTCTAGTGCTTCTTTGTAGCATGTCATATCATTGTAGGGGGGTTTTGTCCCACTAGGTTTTCCTCCTCTACCTCTTTCTTGCATTTGTAAATGGGTACTTGATCAGGCCTAGTTGCCGGGACCCATCATTGCTTGCTTGCATCTTATTCTAGTGTTTTAGCTTCTTCCTAAGTTCATCTTAAGGGGGGTGTTAGAGTAATAATTTATTATGCTTAATTAATTAGATCATACTGGTTAATTAATTAATTCACTTATTCCTCTAGTTGCTTAAGCTAAACTTAGGCACATTATTAATAGATTAATTATTAAGTGTGCACACTAGGGTTTCATTTAGGGTTTCCCTTTTAGGGTTTCTTGATCTCCTTCATAAGGATTGATCTCTTTGTAATAACTGAGATTCTCATAATGCATTTTACACTTTGAGGTTTACAGAACATCTTGTTGGTTTTGCATGTCTTTTGCATGTGACAGGTATCCATTTGCATGGAGGTGATCTTGGATTCTAACACCTACTACCATACTGCGATGGTCTCTTTGCTCAGTCACGGTGGTGCAGTATGTGTACCGCAGAGGTTGTCTATGAGTTGAACAATAGCGTGGTACACTGCACTACCACAAGGGTTGTTCGGTAGGCTTGCAGTGGCATGGTAAGATGTGTTCAATGCTTGTTTGATCAATCTGACTTTACTGGAAGTAGTGAACAAATGGCAAGGTGACACATGGTGAGTTATCAATGCCTTTTTGGCCAAAGTTTGAAGTGGTGAAAACATTAACTGCAAGGCTCAATTCGGTGGGTGAGAGGATTTGATTATGGAAAAAAGAATTAAATACTTGGGTGGTCCGATACATGATTCCATGGTGACTTGGATAGGAGGAGATCAGAGTCGTCTGCCAGAAGGAAGGTGCATAATTAAGTCACCTGATTGGTTGGTCGAATGAATGAATGCATGTAAGACTTGTAACAATCGAATGTATAAAAAATAGTCACTACGGGGTGACTTTGAGTATATTCTAAATTTACGTTTTAGTAAGCATTGTAACAAAGAGGGAAGTTTGTGAGAGTTTTTTAAACTTTGTATGTAAACATTTTTACCGTAATACAAAGTGATTGCTCTTGGTGTGGTGGGTTTTTTCCTGAAATGGTTTTCCCACATAAAATTTCTTGTATTCTCCATTTGTATGTTTTATTTTTGTTACTCTTGTTATCATGTGTGTGTGCATCTTAAGTGTATGATGTTTTAAATCTGGTCTTTGCACTTCTCCTCTGTGGTTTTAGCGTTAGGAAAGAGTTTATGCACTATTTATTTTTCTTTCAAGTGGTATCAGAGCCTGGCCAATTGTGTTATCCTTGTTATTGGGCTATTTTTTTGTGCTAATATTATTCCAATGGGATTCTTGTAAAGTTAGGAACAAGTTCTATTTGAGATGGTGATTACATCAGGTAGAGTAGAGATTGAAAATATCAATGGCAGAAATTTTCATTTGTGGAAACTCAAAATAGAAGACTTTCTTGTGGATAAAGACCTCTGGGTTGTTGTGTTTGGAGCTATGCCATAAGGTATGAAGTAAGAATATTGGGATCTTGCAGAGAGAAAAGATAGAGGCTTGATAAGACTTAGTCTAGTTGATTATGTACTGCTAAACATCCATGAGGAGAAGAATGCAACTTCGTTATGGAAGAAGCTTGGTGATATTTATTAGGGAAAGTCTCTAGTAAATAAGTTATTCCTGAGGAAGAAGTTGTACTCCTTGAAGATAGAAGAAGGTGAATTTGTTATAGACCATCTGAATTCATTTAATATGAGTTTTGTTCAATTGGTATATGTTGGTGTGAAGATAGCGGAGGAGGATTGTTGCATGATTTTGTCATGTTCCTTACCTGACACTTGCAATCATCCTGTAATGGTGATTGGAAGTACGACCACTAATTTCAATATGGAAGACATTGTTGCCTCCTTGTTGTTAGAATAAATGTGGAGGAAGTCTTTAGAGATGGAAAAAGAGGCCCTTGTTGTTTGAGGCAGATTGAAGAAGAAAGGCAAGAAGAAAGAAAAAAAGTCTAAATCCAAATCTAAAGGGAGATCAAAGTCTCCTGGTAAAAATTCCAAGGTGAAATGCTGGAATTGTGGAAAGCCTAGCCATATCCAAAAGGATTGTAAGGAGAAGAAGAAGAATAATAATAACTCTTCTCTAAGTGATGCAAATGCCTTCATTGCAACTTTGGCAACTCAAGCATCAGATGATGTCTGGCTAGTTGACTTAGGTGCATCTTTTCACATGATGTCTAATAGAGAGTGGTTCACTAAGTATGAAAAGTATGATGGTGGAAAGGAGTACTTGGTGAGTGATTCAACACTGGATATTTTTGGTTGTGGAAGAGATAAAATATAGTTCCCTGATAGAAGAATCAAAGGGATTGGTGACATACTACACATACTAGGTTTGGCTTGTAACTTACTTTCTATCAGTAAGCTTAATGATGCTGGTGTGGAAGTTTCTTTTTGAGTAAAGGATGTAAGATGGCTAGAGGCGCAATTGCGTTGGCTAAGGGTGTACGTACTGGCACTCTGTACAAGATAGATGCATTTCTTATTCAATGTAACAAAATCTTTGTAAAGTCAAGAAAAGTTGTTCCTATAGAGAAGGATGATGAAGCTCCTCTTAGTGAAACTCCTAGCAGAGAAGACCATGATGTGGCATCATAGACTTGGTCAGATAGGTGAGAAAGGGTTAGAAACCTTGAAAAATAAAAAATCTTGTTTAAGGGCTTGTTGATTGTAACCTTGAGTTCAATTTTTGTGAACACTATATTTATGGAAAGCAACATCATGTTTAATTTTATTCGAGTCCTCATAAATATGTTGGTGCACTAGATTATGTTCATTCTGATGTGTTTAGTTAGTTAATTTTCCTTCATTATCGAAGTCTAGATATTATATTTCTTTTATTGATGACTATTTGAGAAGGGAATTTGTATACTTCCTTAAGAGTAAATCATAAGTGTTCAATCATTTTAAAGAGTTTAAAAACTTGGTAGAGAATGAGACTAGAAGGAAAATCAAATGTTTGAGGATGGATAAAGGTGGTGAGTTTTTTTTTGCATATTTTGAAAGTTATTTCAAAGACCATGGGATTAAAATGCATAAAATTACACTTTATACTCCATAATAGAATGGAGTTGCTGAAAGGTTGAACAAAACATTAATGGAGAGAGTGAGAAGTATGTTGAGCAGTGCTGGTCTAGAGAAAAGTTATGGGCTGAGGTTGTGGAAACAACATGTTACCTGGTAAATTGTTCACCTTGTTTTGCTCTTGTTGAAAAAACACCTTTGGAATTGTGGTCTAGTAAGAATCCCTCTCTGAGACATATTCATGTCTTTGGTTGTGAGGCATATGTATATGTGCCAAATGAGAAAGGATCAAAGTTGGAAAACAAGGCTGTTAAATGTATCTTCATCGGCTATCGTGTTGGTGTGAAGGGATACAAGCTTTGGAATCCTAATAATAAGAAGGTTTTGTACACCAGAAGTGTAATATTTCATGAGTTGAAACCTTAAATAGTTGATCCACAATTAGAGACAGATCAAAGAGAAAATAATAATGATGTAGTTGAAATTCCTTAGACTTGAAAAAAAGAGGAACTGCATGGTGTATCTGAAATTGAGGAGAGTTCAAGTAGCTCAAAGAGTTTTGAAGATGAATAACTACAACCTCAGACAGTAAGAAGGTCTACATGTGAAAAATGACAACCTAATAGGTATGGTTTCTCTATGTTGGATTCAAAATATGACTAAGCATTGATTACTAGCACTGATGAGCCTAGGACTGTAAAAGAGGTAATTAACATGTCTGATTCAAATTCCTGGTTGGAGGCCATGAATGAAGAAATAGAATCATTGAAGAAAAATGAAACCTGGGATTTGGTACCTTTTCTTGAAGGGTGAAAGCCTATTGGCTATAAATGGGTATTTACGAAGAAGACTGGTCTAGATGGAAGTGTTGAACAGTCTAAGGCGAGGTTGGTTGCAAAGGGGTATTCCTAGGTAGAGGGAATTGATTATGGAGAAATTTTTTCCTCTATAGCTAAGCTAGCAACTATCATATTTTTTTTGTCACTTGTAGTAGCGTATAACTTAGAGATTGAGCAGATGGATGTGAAACAAAATTTCTACATGGAGAGTTGGAAGAAGAAATTTGCATGTCCCAGCCTAAGCACTTCATTGAAAAAGGTAAAGAAAGTCTGGTTTGCAAATTAAAGAAATCTATGTATGGTTTGAAACAGTCTCCTAGAATGTGGTACCAAAATTTTGACACCTTTTTGTTTTCTGTGGGATTTGTGAGATCAAAATATGATCATTGTGTGTATTATAAATCTAAAAATGATCGTGTGTTGTTATTAGCTTTTATGTGGATGATATTTTGTTCATAGGAAATAGTAAGTCTATGATTTTCGATCTTAAATCTCAGTTGTCTGCAAAGTTCAAAATGAAAGATTTGGGTGCAACAAGGTATATTTTGGGGATGGAAATAACTAGGGATAGAACGAGTAGAAAGCTTTGGGTTAGCTAGAGTAAGTATGTTAACAATGTTCTAGAGATATTTGGTATGAATAATTTCAAGCAGCTAGTTGGTCCAGTCTTTTAGGGAATGAAGCTATCTATTGAAGACTATCCAAAATGTGCTACTGAGATGGAGGACATGACTAGGGTGCCCTATGCAAGTATTGTTGGTAGTCTAATGTATGCAATGGTCTGTACAAGGCTAGACATTTCCCAAGCAGTGGGAGTTATGAGCCATTTTATGGAAAATCCAGGAAGGACGCATTGGGATTCTGTGAAGAGAGTGTTCAAATATTTAAAGGGAACTTCATAATATGAGATTTGGATTTTGATCAGGGAGGGGATATTGATAGAATAAGATCCACCAGTGGATACACTTTCATGTTAAATGGTGGTGCAATTAGTTGGATAAGCAAGCTATAGGCTGTAGTCACTTTGTCCACAACAAAGGAAGAATACATGGTAGTAACACACGCCTACAAAGAAGTTGTTTGGCTGATTCGTTTGTGTTCTAATACTAGTTTTAATGTAGGACGTATTACAATTTGTTGTGACAGTCAAAGTGCCATTTTTTTGGAAAAGAATCCTACTTTCCATGCTAGGACAAAGCACATCGATGTGTAGTATCACTTTTTTAGAGACATGGTGGAGGATGGAAAGTTCTCTTTAGAGAAGGTGGATACTTTGAAGAATGCCACAAATGCATTGGCAAAGCTAGTGAGCACGGTAAAATTTAGATGATGTACAAATTTGATGGGCCTTGGGGCCTATGATCATCAGCAAATTCGAAGGTCTAAGGAAGCCAATAAATCTTCATCAAGTGGGAGCTTGTTGGAAAAGGTTCCTCAGATTACTAGCTTGAACCTTTGTAAAATACTTGGTGATTTATAGTATTTTCTAGCCTTTACCGCTTTACCATGGGGAACAATTCAAAGAGGCACGGTTGCGCATTTTACCACTTTACCGTGAGCCTTTGTTGTTCGGTCCATGGTTGGGTGGTGTTACTGCCATATCGTGAGGTTTCTTTCCTTTTCTAGTGGTAGCACGATGGACTGGGTGGTCAGTTTAAATGTTTACCTCGACACTGCAGGGGTTACTCTGGGTTGGCGCAGTGGAACGGTAGACCATGGTAGCCAACGAATAATTCTTACCGCCATACTGTGATGGCCTTTTGGCCATGTCACAATGGCGTGGTAAGCTATGAAGGTCAATGGAGTATCTTACCTCCTTACCATGGAGGTTTGATCTAAGCTCGATGGTGACATGGTGAAGGTGGTAGATGAGTGGTCATGCACTTACTTTCATACCGTGATGGTCTCTTTTCTTGATCGTGGTGTTGTGGTATGTGTACCACAAGACTACGGAGGTTGTCTATGAGCTAATTGGTAGTGTTGTACACCGCACTATCGTGAGTGTTGTTCAATATTCCTATGGTGGTAGGGTAAGATGTGTTTGGTGCTTGTTTGACCAATCTGAATCGATTGGAAGCAATGAACGAATGGCAAGGTGACACATGGCAAGTTATTAATGACTATTTGGCCAAAGTTTGAAGTGGTGAAAACATTAACTACAAGGCTTGATTCAGTAGGTGATAGGATCTGATTATGGCAAATAGAATTAAATTCTTGGGCGACTTGGATAGGAGGAGATCAGATTCATTTGTTAGAAGGAAGGTGCATAATTAAGTCACCTAATTAGTTGGTTGAATGAATGAATGCATGTAAGACTTGTAATAGTCAAATGTATAAAAAATAGTCACTAAGGGTTGATGGTGAGTTTGTTCTAAATGTATGTTGTAGTAAGCATTGTAACATAGAGGGAAATCTAAGAGAGGTATGTTAACTTTGTATGTAAATTTTTTTACTGTAATACAACGTGATTTCTCTTGGTGTGGTGGGTTTTTTCCCGAAAGGGTTTTCCCACATAAAATTTGTTGTCTTCTCTGTTTGTATGTTTTATTTCTATTACTCTTGTTATCCTATATGTGTGCATATTAAGTGTATGATGTTTTAAATCTAGTCTTTTCACTTCTCCTCTATGGTTTTAGCATTAGGAAATCATTTTTACACTGTTTCTTTTCATTTCACCTACCCACAAGGATAACACAACTGGTCAGGCTCTGATACCTATTGTTAGGAAAAAAATTGATTGCGAAAGAAATTTTCCTAATGCCAAGACTTAGAGGAGAATAGAGATATTCCTTTCTAAATTTTATAATTATAGTTCATTAAGATGCACATGAAAGAAATAACAAAACAATAAATAAACTCAAACACAATTGACACTAGATTTACTTGGGAAAAACCTTACGGGAGAAAAACCCACCACACCAAATAATATCACTTGTATTATAGTAATCAAATTACATACAAGTTACAAAATCTTCTTTTTAGAGGTCAATTTATAGCAACAACATTTCTCAAGTTAGCCTCACATAAAATAACACTGTTACAATTCTCTCATACCAGCATATAATGATACTCACAAGACAGACCATCCAATCAACTAACCATAAAAAAACTACACAGTTCCTGTACATTGCAATCTGTAGAAACAACCATGTCCGATCCATTCAACTACCACAATAGACCAACAGTCGAACTTCCCAATAATCCCAAAGGCCACTTGCCAAGTCAGAGACAACCTCCAACGATCGGCATACACCTTAGTAGTCAAAAAATCCATGTGTTTTATCTCCTTACACTGCGCTACTACTTTGCATTCCACAAGCTCTGCAGTCTGGTGGTTTACCTTTCTACCACAGGATAGGCAAGAATTTCGTGTGGTATCACAGTGTCAACTGCTCTAGAGTTGAAAGATTCATGTGGTATGATGGTGACTGTGCCACCGCAACCCAAGTTAAGAGCTTCTGCGGTACGGTAGTAAATTTACTAATCACCAGACTAAAAGGGTTCACCGTGCTACCACCGCACACCCAATGACCACCTACGACATGGTGGTAACCATGCCACTGCAACCCAAGGAAAGAATACTCATGGTATGGTGGTGTCACTGCTCTACTACTAGACTAGTCAAAATCTTTCATGGTATGGCAAGAACCCCACACTACCATGCCTTCTCAATAAGAACCCGAATGTATGATGGTAAAGGCACAATCATAACTCTTATGAACTCTTTGTTGCTTGGTGATAGAACTAGGGTCTCTTCTAATGAGTTTGAGGCACAAAATATCAATGCAGTGTAGTGGAAAATCATGGCACTTTAGTTCTACGAGGACTCATAGCTCGTAATCAACTAGGTAAATAATGAATATCAAATAAAGGATGACAATTTAACTCCATATTAAAAGTTGGTGGAAAGTCTCAAGGAGTCCTTCATTGATATCACATTTGAACAACTACCTAGAGAAAACAACGAGCAATGGATGCAATGGCTATGATCGGATCACTCATAGAAATTTCACACAACATCCCAAAACAAGAATTCCTCATAGAGAAGCTTCTCATACAAGTATTCAAGGTACTAGAGTCTGAATTGGTGTGTGAAATCATTGGTCTCAGTGATCCTTGGTACCATGATATTTACGCTTACCTAAGAATAGGAGTCCTCACCACTGACATAACCCTAAACCTCAAAAGAGCCCTCATAAAAAATTCATCTGGTTTTGCCATCCTAGGAGATACTCTATACTGTACGAGCATTAAAGGGACTTTATTACTTTTCCTTAACACTAACGAAGGATTGAATGCTTTAACTGAGGCACATAATGACATTTTTGGTTCACACTCGAGTGGTATGACCTTGGCCAAGAAACTATTGAGGATGAGATACTATTGGCCTACAATGGAAAGAGAGGCATATGACTATGTCAAAAGGTATTTTTAGTGTCAATAGCATGGGGACCTCATCCATGCACCAGCTCAAGAGCTCAACCCAATTATCACACCTTGGCCCTTTTCACAGTGGGGGATTGATCTCATTGGTAAAATCACTCCCACCTCATCCAATGCACGTAATTTTATCATCACCATCATAAAATAATTCATAGAGTGGGTGGACTCCATTCCCATGACCTACATTGTAGAAAAGAAGATATCCAAGTTCATCCTCAATTATCTTATTTGTCGATAGGGTTTCCCTCAAACCATTATCTTAGATAATGTGACACTTTTCAAAAATTAGGATGCTCACAACCTATGCCAAATGTTAAAAATCCAACATCACTTTTCCACTCTGTATTATCCCTAAGAAAATGGCTAAGTAGAAGCTACCATTAAGACCATCCTCAAGATCCTCAAGAAAATAGTCAATGATGGCGGTCGTGATTGTCATCTACAGTTGAATCTTGCCTTATGGGCCTACCGTACAAGCATTTTCACACCAACAAGTGCCACCACCTTCTCCCTAGTCTAAAAATCAAAAGACATACTCCCCATTGAGATCAAGCTCTCATCCCTGAGAATATCACTACATAATCCCATAACAGATGAATAATACTACGTCTCATGATTAAATGAGTTGGAACTATTGGATGAGTGGCATATGGATGCCTTAAACCACTTGGAACTCTATTAGATCTATCTCAAGTGAAGCTACAACAATAAAATTAGGAGGAAAACCTTCCACTTCGGTGAGCTAGTACTAAAGGAAAATCAGAAGAACATGCCAAATCCAAATAGAAAGGACAAGTTTAAGCCCAATTGGCTAGGACCTTTCAATTATACAATGAGCTACAAGTCAAGTTCATATCAGCTATTGATGCTCAAAGGTGAACCCCTACAAGAACCCATCAATAGATCCCATCTCAAAAAAAATTATGCCTGATCTTATAAGGGTAAAACCAAAAATACAAAAAACATCAAAAAATATAAAAATATCCAAAAAAATCAGAAAAGGGATTGAAAACAGTAAAGATAAAAAATCGGCCTCTAATGAAAACTTCGATGGTGCTTTGGGAAAGTACCTTGGTGAAAACCTTGCAAATAGGTTCTTTTTGTAAGTAAAGCACTCTCCATCCACTAGGATCTTCACAGCTTATTCTAGACACTTACCATTCATCCATTGAATTCCATTGATCCTTCCATTCACCCATCTATGTTTGTAGTATAGCTTGATCCTATGTTTGTATCATAATCCCTCCTAGTACTACTTGACACATTCCTAAGGTTAGTTTTTCCTACCTATATCTAAGTAGCCTATCACACCACATTGGGGGCATGTTCCTATACTTGCATCGGATCGGATTCAAGTATATTCTTGCAGTCTTCCTTAAAATAAAAAAATTCAAAAATAATCAAAATTCCTTCAAAAAATTCAAAACATTCATAAAATCAGAAAATTCAAAAATCCAAAAACATTCAAAACTCCTTCAAAAAATCAAAAACATTCATTAAATCAAAAAAATCAAAATCATCCAAAATTAGGTCAAAAATAAAAAAAGTCAAAATATAGAGTCGTCATGTCAAAATATGTAGGCTCTGAGCTTGAAGATAGGCAAGGTTGATCTTTCATCATCCCTCGAGACACATTAGGTTAGCCCTTTAGGAGTCTGTCATAATAAGGTGGCAATCCATTTGTTTGTGTCTCATCAATAATCGAGTTTGTGTCATTCGAACTACGTGGTCTCTGCATGTACAACATAGGCAAGGCTAATATTTTGATCAACTCCTGAGACCCTTAGAATTGGTCTCTAGGTAAGGTACCTAGTCAAAATCTCAAAAAAACCAAAAACATTCGTAAATAGTCTCAAAAATCCAAAAAATAGCCTCAAAACATTTCGAAACACCAAAAAAATATAAATATTTGAAAAATCCATCCATCTCCATCTCGCTCTCACCCAAAATAATCTCATTCATAATAAATTAATCATTATTTTCATCCTTTGGTAAGTCAGTCAAAAGCAAGTCTAGCAGGTTTAAAAGTAAAAGCTCAATTATCAAAGTCTTAAGACTACGTTAGTAAGTAAACAAGTTGGTCAACTCTTGGTATCAATAGCTTATAATCCAGTCAATCTCACCATCATTTGATATCATCATGTCCTAGGATGAATCCTTCCTATAATGGACATCAACATCAAGCATCACCATAGTTTAGTCTTGGCTAGCAATATGAAGAACATTAGCTTGTTTGTTTACTTTATCTCTGTCTTTTTGACTTATGTTAATTTATGCTCATTCCAATGACCTCTCGATGATGCACAATCAAAATAGTTTAGAGATAAAGGAATGGGGAAATGATCATTATCTTTTTATCTACTATGCTTGTTGGATGTTCTTGTAATATAACTTGGTCATGTGTGCTTTGTTTGGTTTGTAGGGAAGGTGTTTTAAATCGCTTGTTGACCACATATGAAGGATTTCTTTTCTATGTTTTGGTCTGAGATGTTTAGAATATTTGAACTACATTTTGAATAAGGTTTTGTATGTCAGGTGTGAACACAAGTACTCCTATCTGATTGTTGAGTAAAATTCCATCACAGTAGGTGCAATCTCATCCTAGTTCTTTATACCTTGATTCATCGTACCTATGTGTGTTATCAAACATAAGGAAAGTTATTCTCTTTACTTCTCCCATCCCTCGATAAGCAATATATCATCATCATTCATCATCATATCTAATAAAGTCTCGATGACATATAATTGTTGGACTTCTACATCTTCTTCGATTCAAGGGTTGATCCCTCTCATTCTTCTATCCTCTTTCATTCTAACATGTCTATAAAGCATCGAAAAACTATTTGCATCCTTCATATTCATACATCTCATCATAATAGAAAACATCATCCATCTCACATGCATTTCATAATCTATTTAGGATAATATAGATTTTTTATTCTAAGAATCTTAAAAACATCTCATTTGCACCATCATACAGATCTATTAGTTTAACCATTTGTACGTCCATCTTGAACCTCTTTGTCATGTGATCAACCCTCAAATTGAAATTTTTGCCCGATCTCTCGAGGGGCCAATGTACCAACGTACTTCTTTCCACTGGGACATTCAAAACAATCAGAATTTTTTTGAATTTCAATCTTGGTGGCATCATTCTTTGAACCAATATAGTAGGTACATTGCTTCAAAGAGGGGGAAAATGTAGACACTCAAAATAATCAACTAACATAATGCATTAAATTCTACTCTAATTAACATCAAATTCCTCTATTAATCAAATAAAGTAATTTTTTATTTGATTAATTCACTAAGGTGCATCATACTTTATTAAATAGATCAAATTATTTAATTAAGTCCTAAAGGTCCTCTTATTTGATTTAATAAATCAAAATGATTTAAAATTTTTTTCATAAATCCCTAAAATTCCTCCAAGTTAATTAATCTGAATTAATTAACCTCTAATCCTAATTACCCATCCTCTAGGTTTTAACTCAACCTGGTTCAAACCTAAACCCTTGACTAACCCACCCACTTGCACATGAAATTCATTTTAATTATTTATTTAACTACCCCTTTTCTTCCTCACAAGTCATATTCCCAAGGAATATTCACTCATTAGCTCCATTTGTTTGAATTTCTTGCCCAAACAAATTTCTTCCCAAAATGTCTCAACCATATGCATTTAAAGCCATCTTTCAAATTTCAAATCCACCTAATTGTATTTACTTTCACATTATCCAAAATGTGCTCATTCCTCCTCCACTAGCATGTTGACAAGTGGAACTTTTCCATTGTCTCATGATTAGTCCCACATTCCTCCCATCTCTCCATCTTTCAAGCCTTCAACCTATAAATACATGGAACTTCTACTTCAAAATCATCCACAATATTAGCATTCTCACTATAGGAATTTTAGAGTTCATGAACACCATCTTGTTATCATTATCATTTGGAGATTATCAAGGGTTTGGAAAGGGCTACTTTTCACATCAAAGTAGCACCAATCCAATATGAGATAGGTATAATTCATGTTTTTATATGCTTTATTTAGCTTTCCTTGTTGTTTTAATGTCTTACTTTAGCATATCTAACATGATTCAATATCTCATATGAGCATTTGATTTGCTTAGTTTAAACTAACCTATGCTAATGTGCATGGAGGTTTAAGCTAGTTTGTAGATTTAAGTGCTTACAATTACAAGAAAAAAGACCTAATTTGAGATGCAATTTTGATTCAATTTTTTGATGTAAATGACTGATCATGCAATGTTATGTAAATAATATGCAAAATTATTGATATTTTTGAATTTTATAGATTTTAAAGAATTCAAAAATGCAAAGCTAAAACCCTAAATGAGATGTAAAATCATGCAAGTAAACAACCATAAATTAGATGAAAATCAATGCAATGTAAAGCAAAGTAATGCAAATCCTAGATCTAGGGTTTAACTAGACTCTAAAGTCTTAAATTTATGATGCTCAAATTTCGAGTTCACCAAAATGAAACAGAGAAAAATAGGTTGACAATCAAATATGGAATAGAAGAAAATTTGGGTTATGATGGAACTATCTTCCTATTTTCATTAGGAAATGAGATCCCCAAAAATAATTGACTAACAACACTTAGGCGAATCAACTCAATGTGATAATCTTTTGATTTTATTTATGCTTGAGGATGGGGGTAAAGTTCAAACAACACTTTAGGGAGATAAACTAAAAATAGAAAATGAACCTAATTATTCCAAATCAAACTTGAAATGATAATATAAAGCTTAGTATTGACAAAAACATAAAACTTATTGCATATTTGAGAAGGGTATAATGATGCTTACCAATCATAAAAGTCACTTTTAGGAGGTTTTTTGGAACTCATTGACCCATGGGTGAATGGATCTTTAGTCATAGTTTTCAAGCAACTTTTTTGAGCCTTTGATGGTGATTTATAGCTTCTGATTTGTCCAAGTTTTAGTGTTGGAAAGTTGAAAAATCAAATATGTAGGTGAGATTCCTTAATTTTACAACTTTGACAACTTTTCTAATTTTTCATTTCAAGAGGTCTTCAATTCTTCTGCAACACAAGAATGAGAGAGAAAAATTATTTGTTTTTAGTGAATGGGGTTTACATTGGTCAAAACCTATTTTGGTAATCAAACCTTAAATTAAAATAAAGAAGGAAATAAGGAAAGATGAATGAAAAATGCTATGTTACCACTCAACAAACCCTTGTATAAAGATTTGAATGGATATCATAGAATGTCTCCAACTTGCATGAAATGGATTCAATGGATGTGGATCTTGATGCTTGAAATAATGCTTTAAATTCTTGAACTTGATTTTGAAAGCTACTATAGTGTAGAAAAATGTACCCCTTTGCATTTTCACACTTGTTTGGGCCCTCTCTACTAAAATTGGGCTTATTTATGCATTATTTGGTCCTATTTTTCATCCACAAGCCTTATGCAATCCATTGATATAGGGATAATCTCGACACATATCAAATAACCAATCATAATTTAATGATTTTTGATTGTATGTCCTAGATTTAGTGATCTTGGACTCATACGCCACCTTGTGTGTATGGGTCCCATAAGTTTTAGGGTTTGGATCTAAAAATGGCATAAAACTTAACAATTCTTGAAAATTATGTTCTAAGCTTAGCCTATTGGGATTCATATGCCCCAACTGGCATATGAGTCATAGTTAGCTTGGACCTATTTTGAATTCAAATTCTTGGCAAAAGTTTATTCTCCTAGATCTGATATCGACTTGTAGTCTTCTAGTTCTTAGAAATTTTGCATAAACAAGTATAAATACAAGGTTATTTCACATGTTTTCTCTTAAAACATTTAATGAGAAAGTGTGATCAAACCATTCAATCATTCTAGAAATTCAAGAGCATTCAAGAGATGATTATCAATTGTTTCAGAGCATTATTCAAGAGTCAAGCATCATTTCAAAGTAAACATGCATCAAGTTTATTTTTGAGCTAACATTTGTGATGTAGGTTCTTATGATTCAAGAAATCATTCAAGTCAAGATCTACAACATACAATCAAGATTCAAGATATACATTCATGCTAGCCATTACATATAGTATTGTAGCCTTTGTTCCAAGGGTTTGATGAGTTTCAACATAGATCATTTGTTCATTCATCATTCCTCTATTCTATTTCTATTCATTTCAAGGTTTGACTACCAAAATGGGGTTTGACCAAGGAAAACCTCTATGTACTAAAAAAGCAACATTTCCCCCCCTCGTTGATGTGTGATTTATAGATTTAGGTTGAAAATCCATTGAAGAGAAATATTGGATAAAATTTTCAAAGTTGTCAGCTACATTATGAGATCATAGAAAGTCATGTACAAAGAAAAACCCGGTGTTTTCAATTCATAGATTTGACAAGAGAGAAGATACAAGAAAATAGTAGATGATATCACTGTTTCAGAGTAACCTTGATACTTGGAATAAATCACCACTTCTGGTGTATGAGTCCCAGTATACCAAATTGTAAGAATTTTCTATATATCCTTGTTTTACAGTTCTAGATTTCAGTTTTGACCCAAAACCCTAAAATGGGACTTGAACCACCAAACACAATGCATTTAGAGAAAGAGGCTTCTAAGGTTTTTCACCTAGAAGCTTGGTTGGTACAGTGCCTCTTTTGCACTAAGTGTTATTGGTGAGTTCATTCAAAGCTTGGGGATTTGTGTGGTGTGTGCTAAAGTGTGACTAAATAGAAGGATCTAAGTGCAACAAACTGAAAATGGAAGCTAATTAGTAATGTAAATCTAGAAAATCAACTAAGCTAGAAAACGCATTTTGATATTTAAATGAACTATGAAATGTAAACAAACTGTAACAAAAACTTATGAAATTAAAGGTGTGCACCTAGAAACTTGTAGAGGCTAGAATGAGGATTGGAAATGCTATTGGTTCTAGAATTTGTTTTTACTAGGACACTTATGCCATTTTGGGTGACCTAGTCCTAGATCTGGAAAACTTCACTGGAATCTGTTTCAGCCAAATGGGTATCCAAATCTACAAAAACTTCCAAACAAAAGGTTCAATGGGACTAGGTCTCCATTTTTGGTGACTTAGTCCTCTTCTGAATCTCTGAAAATCTAGAAGTGGAAGTGGAAACCCTCAGTCTACACTTCGATTCTTGATAGGTGTTTGGTTCAGATTCTGTAGAAAACAGGCTAAAAAAGGTCTCCAAGCTTCAACTAGGAATTTTTTTGACTTGAATGAGTTTGATGAGTTGACAACACCCTTTTAGCACCTTTCTCTTTGAAAAACCTACATACGAAAACCTACAAATCACACATGCAAAGTGGAGACAAAGGGTTAGGGTTAGAGAATAAGAGTTTGTGTTAGTCAAACCCCATTTTAGTAATCAAACCCAAATGAAATAGAAAATTAAAGAGAATATTATTGAACAACAAGTATAAATGTAAACAATCACCAAACCCTTGTTGAAGATGTCTGCAACATGCAAGAACCAGCTACAATGGATGTTTCTTGAAGTGCTTTGTGCTTGAATGATTGCTTGAGAAGATTGATTACTTGAGTGCTTGTGAAGATACAAGAGTTGGAGATATGTGGAAGAAGAAAGGAAAAATGAGGATAAAAACCAAAATCCTAGGGAAAAGGCCCAAATGACTGAAAAAGTGTCAAAGGATACACTTTTTGGTGAGACATTTAACCCCCACTTTAGTGAGAGGATGAAATTGATTCAAACTCACACTAAAGTAGTTGAATCACTCATGTTGAGAGGGATCTGATGTATTCATGCTAGTAAGGTGGGATGACTATAATCAAGAGGGATGATCAAGCCCCCAAGATCAAGATCCCATGGAAAACCAATCATGAGCATAAAAGATCACACAAGGAGTGATTTGAAAGAGTGAAGGGAAAGTTAGATCAAGCTTCGATCGTTTGTCTAGCTAGTTATGGATGAGATCTAGGTTGTTTGTCCAAAAGGAAAGTTTACTCACTCTGGGGTGATGAGACTTTTGGTTGTCCATTAGGTGAGAAGGCCCAAAAGGGTGAGATAGATACACACGGTTGGTATGCACTCAGACACATACAGGTGACTATACAAAAATTTGTGCCACTAGTTGGGCTTCCTACTCAACCATGCCAAAGTTATACCTCTTGATAATTTTGATAAGGTGCCACACAATACAAGGGTTCATGGTCCATGAGACAAGCAAAGCCTCAAATTCTTAAAACTTGTGAACAAGTGTAGGATGGCACCATAGGCATGCAATTTTTGTTATGCAAGGTGGCCATATATGCAAAATGCAAAATTTCAAATTTTAAAATGAAAAAGAATAAAATGTAAAAGGGATGTTCAAAGGAGTCATATTTAGTTCATGTGAGGTGTTTGACCTAGGGAACATTCTATCTAATGTCTCCAAGAGAGGACCAATCAAAGAATAGAAGATTCCCAACTTAGGGGATGAAGTGTCTCACATCAGGCCACTAAGAGGAATGCAATATGCTAACATAGATCACTTTCATGAATGGAATTACACCCAATGTCATCGACAAAGGGAAAGCCTCAGCGTATGAATTGATAAGACTGAACTAGGAACCAAGAAGAAAGGAAAATGAAAAAAGAAATAGTGCTAGTGTATTCCCCACTTTAAAGGAATTGTGAAACACTATACTATGAGCAATTACTTTAAAGTAGAGAAGTGAAAAATGCAAAGAAGAAAGAATGACATGAGAGATGACTTGGAAAGCCCTATGCCAACTGATATGTTTCCAAGCATGGTTGTGTCATGGAAAGGATAGTATGTCACATGTGAGTTAACTTAAGACATGTTGTCCACATCCCAAGCTTGCTCTTGTATGTTCATGAGATGTTAACATATAGTCCAAAGAGGTAATGATAAGTGACATATGAGGAAAAGGCTACCTAACTCCTTGCCTCCACTTAGTAACCCTAAATATTTCTTGAAAGAGTATGATATGTCAGTTGGCATGATTTTTTAATTTCATCCATGTGTAAGAGGGAAGTGGTAGTCGATACCATAACAATATTCCAAGTTACATGAAGGGGTTGTGTGCTTCTAAGAAGGATTTGTTTTTGTACAAGAAAATGAACCCTTTTTAGTGTTATGTGTTGTTCCTTCATGAAGGATAGGAGTTATATATCCCCCATCACCACCATGGGATAATGTTGTTGTTGTAGAACCAAATTGAGCATATAAAACATAGGGTTGTTTTGGTTTAGGTTGTGAGGTTTCACACTCTCCTATAAAGGGAGGCATAAGACCCCAATCATTATTAGAACTTGTATCTAAAAAATAATTGTTTGTAAATGACACTTTAGACCAAGAGGGTGAGATTTTGGAAATTTTATTGAAAGGGGGTGTAGAATCTAACGACCCCCAATTATCACGAAAGATTTTTGTTGTAAGTGAAGGGTTAGCATTAACTTAGATAATTTTTTGATCTATGAATGAAAGGATCAAGGGATTTGGAAGTGTTGTGATTAGTTGATTCATAGATTAGTTCATCTGTATGAACTATGTATATCTTGTTATTGTACTCAAATTTGATTGTATGATGAAGGGTAGATGGGACTCCTTTAATAGCATACATCCACGGTCTCCCTAGGAGAAGATTTTATGGAAGGTTTCCTTGCATGATATGGATAGAGGTAGGCAACACTAAAGGTTTGACCTCAATAGGTAATGTAAAAATCGCTAGTAGTTGCCTATTAAAATTATCAAAGCCACAAATATGAATATCATTAAGTTGAATGAGATTTTTGTCCATGCCAAGTTTGTTGAGGAGGTCCATGCTACAAATAGTAATTTCTGCTCCATTCTTAATGAGAATGTGCTTGACTAAAGTTTCATTGATGATCACCTTTATCATCAAGGGATCATTCTTGTTTTGAATCTCAAGTGAGGGAAATTCATGTTTAGAGAATTTGATTTCAGATTGGGTTACATGCATGGGATGAGAGGAGGATGTGATATTATTCAATTTTATGTAATATTGGATCTCCTCCATCTATATGTGCAACATTTGTTGAAATATAAATTTGAATGTAGGTGAAAGTTGAATAAGTTGTCATACAGATATATTAGCAGGAGTCTTTTTAAGGTCCTCAATACTAGGGACTCTAAGTTGAGAAAAGGGTAATGGCATAGGAGTAATATGTGATCTGCTAATGTTTGAGTCACTAAGTTACAACTTATCAGCTGAAAAACATTGTTATGATTAGATTGCATCATGGATTTCAAGAATCTCTTAGTTTTTTGTGTGATTCACTAGTGGGAGGGACTTAGGAAGCTCACCAATTAAAGGAGATCCCACTTGTGTTGTCATAACCTCAAGAATCTTGTATTTATATGTATTATTTTTTAGTGAAGCGGATTCTAATGGAATTTGATTATCCTCACCTAGGGAAGGCTTAGTGTTTAAAGGATATGTGTCAATGTTCATATTTTATTGCACCATGATATTCTCCCTAGGAGGAGAGTTCTTAGGAGAATTACCAACCAAATGTTTCTTGACATTCAAAGGTGGGTTCTTCTAAAGGGAATATATTTCAAGTAGGAGAATGATCAATGGGTAAATTTTCTTATGTAATAAGGGGGACAACTAAGATGCTTAGGAATTTCATCGATTGTACTTTCTACCAACAAAGTATCTTCTTCACAAGTAGGAGAGATACTAGGGGAAGAATAAATTTTACTGTCATGATCCCTCATGGTTGTGTTGTCTTGTGTGTTGAGAGAAATAAAAGGAGAGAAAATATCTTCTTGGCCTGTATGAGAGATATTAGGAGGAGAACTAATATGATCGTTAGGAATTTCCAAGGTTGTATTCTCTATCACTAAAACACTCTCATAGGGAGAGGTTAGGGAAGGTTGCTTTCAATATCTAGATATATAAGACACTAACATTTTTTGAACAAAAAAAATAAAATTTAACCATGCCATCTAGTGTTTCAGCAATATGAACAATGTATATGCAAAAATAAAAAAACATTTGTATCTAATGTATGTTAAGTTTTAACAATCTAAACAATGTATATGAAATAATGAAAAGTAATTTTATCAATCTTAAGCATATTTTTATGAAGAGAAACATTTTGTAAGAAAAAGTTAAAAGTACTTTTATCAAAGTTATGCACAATTTCATAAACATAAGCATTTTGTAGATCTAATGATGAAGGAATATCAAAAATGACCAACCTAAATTGATGATTTTGAGTTAGAAGCATAAAACCTATGTTCTCAGAACTTTCCAAACTTATAGTATATGGTACTAGGAGGTCTAGGAAGCACAAAAATGAGATTTTTGATGTTGTAATGGGCAGTTAAAAATGTGAACTTGGACTAGGTCGCCCAAAATGGAAAATTAGTCCTAATAGGGATTTGTTTTCTAAAAATCAATTTTTTTGATTGGTTTTGATGTGTTTCAGGTTGTATGATGAAATTCCTAAGATGAAAATGCAGAAATTTAGAAATTTTCAAGGAAAATATATGCATAAATGTAAGATAAATGAAATTTTCACTAATCTAATTGTAAGAACCCTCGAATGCAAAAACAATGCAAAACCCTAATGCAATGTGAATGAAAAATTTTCCTAGGATGCAAAAGTAGAAGTTGAGAAGTGTTCTAAGTATGGGTTCACCAACATGAACCAACAAAAACAATGCATTTAGGGAAAGAGGATTCCCCAATAGGCTCCTAGGGTTTTTCACCTAGAAGCTTGGTTGGTACAATGTCTCTTTTGCACTGTGTTATAGGTGATTTCATTGAAATATTGGGGGTTTATGTGTGGTGTGTGATGAAGTCTGTCTAAATGGAAGGATCTAAATGCAATAAACTAAAAATCGAAGCTAACTAGTAATGTAAATCTAGAAAATGAACTAAGCTAGAAAACATATTGTGATATGCAAATGAACTAATAAATATAAACAAACTATAATAGAAACTTATAAAATTAAAGGTTTGCACCTAGAAACTTGTAGAGGCTAGAATGAAAATTGGAAATGTTGTTGGTTCTACAATTTTGGCCTACTAGGACACTTATGCCATTCTGGGTGACCTAGTCCCAGATTTGGATAACTTCAACAAAGTCCGCTTTGGCCAAATGGGTATCCAAATGTATACAAAATTCTGAAAAACAAGTTCAATGGGACTAGGTCACCAAAAATGGTGACCTAGTCCTCTTCTGAATCTCTAAAAATTAGGAAGTGGATGTGAAAGCTCTCGATCAATGCTTCAGGTCTTGATAGGTGTCTAATTCAGATTCTACATAAAATAAGTTAAAAGAGGTCTCCAAGCTTTAGCTAGGGAATTTTTGACTTGAATGAGTTTGATGAGTTGAAAACACCCTTTTAGCACCTTTTTCTTTGACAAATCTACATACAAAAACCTACAAATCACACACGCAAAGAGGAGAGAAAGGGTTAGGGTTAGAGAATAGGGGTTTGACTAAGTCAAACCCCATATTGGTAATCAAACCCAAATGAAATAGAAAATGAAATGGAAGATGATTGAACAAGTAAATGTAAACACTCACCAAGCCCTTGTTGAAGATGTCTGCAACATCCAAAAACTAGCTCCAATGGAGGTTGCTTGAAGTGCTTTGTGCTCGAATGCTTACTTGAGAAGATTGATTACTTCAGTGCTTGTGAAGATGCAAGAGGTGGAGATATGTGGAAGAAGAGAGGAAAAATGAGGATAAAAACCCTTATTTATACATGTTATGCCCTAATTTGCAAAAATTAACACATGATAGGCCAACCTTAGAGCTTTGGAGGTAAATTCCTATTAGAATTTTGTCTTAATTTTAAATTTTATGCCAAAATAGACTAGGTCACCAAAGGTGGCGACCTAGACCACTTGGACAAATTCAAGTGGTGGTTGGCAATTAAGTGGTGCTTAATGATGTTTATCGGGCTTGTCTCCCAAAACACACTTAAGTTAGGCCTAAAAGTAAATTAAGGGACCAATTTAACATTAAAAAGGGTTGAATTAGTGATGACAAGCCTAAGAAAAGGTGAAAATGCATTATAATACTTTACAACACTTTGCGACAAGGCTTGGAAAGGGGTAAAATGGGGTTATTTAGGTGAATTGTGTTGAAAAGGTCTTAGAAAAGTGGGAAGGTGTGTTACAAGACTTCAAATAACCTTTGTAAAACATAGTTATGTTGTTGATTCGCAAGCGTTCAAGACTAGATCAAGGCAAAACAAGGCCAAAATCCAATCGAAAAGGCCCAAATGAGTGAAAAAGTGTCAAAGGCTACATTTTTTGGCAACACAGGACTAAATCACCCCTACTGCCCTATGAGTCCCAATATGCATTAAAATTCATATTATCAAGATTTTAGAGCTTGTTCCAAGCATCTTCAGTTTTCTAGGTGTGCCTCTATTTATCTCCAATTTTCTATTCTGATTTAAGTTCATATTTAAGGTCATATAGTTAGGTTTTGCATATTAATTTCATTTATTTTATTTCTAAGCCTTTGGTTAGTTGTGAACCACCCTTTAATCCTTAATCACACCCCTATAACACCCTATTGCAAATTTATTTTCCTAATTCCATCCTTAGATTGAGATCTCTAGGGTTTCCTTGAATGAAACTAGAAGAAAATAGGTGGAGGAACCCTAATCCCCCTATAGTTCTATATCCAAAAACATACAACGGTCATTTTCTATGTTTCATTTTGGTGAACCTAGCCTTTAGAACACCTTATTTTCTGATTTGGAATGCATTATAGTGCTAGATCTAGCTTACATTAATTTTGCATTAGTTAATTTGTATCCAAACTTTCTAAATCTTACATTAGTGAAAGTGCATATAGGTTGCATTTTTGCATCTTGTATCATTGAATTCCAACCAAAAAACTTAACATTCACTAAAAATTTGTTGAAATTAGTGTAAAAACCCTAATCTGGGACTCATACACCCCTCTAGGTGATTTAGTCCCAATATGGGTCATTTTACATTATTTCTATGTATTATGTATGGACTTTGTTGTAGCATTTGAACCCTTCAAAAACCCTAACTAGGAATCATATGCCCCTATAGGCAATTTAGTCCCATGTCAAATCTAAAACTACATTACATCATTAAAAACCTTGTTTTTTTTATTCTTCTATTTTCTTTTGTAAGATTTTTGTTTCCGTTTGCTATATTTTTTTCATTCATTTCATTAAATCAAGCTTAATTTAGTGTATTTTTAAACATAAGAATTGGAATTAAATAATATCATTGTATTTAGTTTGCATTTCATTGATTATCCCTTGCATGATATTTACAACTTGGTGTCCTCTTGCTAATACTATAGTGAGATGAATTTTGAGACTCATGTCATCCCGTGATAACACAATTGTCATGGATCTTGGGTTATCTAGATCTTTCACTACTAGTGTTGAAATTAGCTCACTAGGTATAGACCATACCCTTAGAAACTATTTACCTTCAAGTAGTGTGACAAGTGTTGAAATGGGGGTCGCTAGTATTCCACAAGAAAACATAATCCAAATCCATGAAGACTTAACAAACCTACAACATCAACTGAGTACTGAAAAAAAATTCACCTTTTTCTATTGCTACCATAGATAACATACATCACATGATTGAAAGTGAAGAAGGAGTTGAACTTGTCTATAACCTAGCTCATATTTGTGGAAAATATCTTACCTTAATGACTGGCTATTCTTTATCTTCAAACAATGTCCAAATGCAAGGAGGAACTAAGATTCCTCCTCCCACAACCATTTTTTCTATTCCTACCTATACGAAACCTAAAGTTACAACAATGATGCAACCTACTATTAATATCTTTATCTTTCCTTAATTATTTCAACTAGCAATCCTAATACATTTGTGGCATCGCATGTCATATCTCCTACCACTTTACCTCCCATAATAATTCCATTAAATTCTCCCTCAAACACATATACACATCCACCATATGCACCTCCATATCAAAATACCACCAATGATGCCATCCTTAACCAAGTTTTGCAAAATGTTTCATCACTTCAAAATCAAATTTCCATAATAAATCAAAATTAAAATGGCCAACCATCATACTATGTCAAAAATAATCCCTTATCCTCAGAGATATTAAGAACATTGATACCACAAGGTATAGAGATTCCTATGTTTGAGAAATATGGGGGGAAATGAGGTCCATTTAGCCATGTTTCCACTTACACTACATTATGTAGTGATTTTGTCCATTAGAATAAGCTCTTGGCTAAGATTTTGCATAGGTCCTTGAAAGATACTGCTTTAGAATGGTTTTCATCATTACTGAACAACTGAATTCGTTCATTCAATGAAATTTTTAAGTCCTTTATAAAACATTTCCAAGTGCACATGACTCATAAAATTCATTAGCTGGCTTCGTGAGATTTATGAAAATGGATAATGAAAAGTTTACCAACTTTATTTACACTACCAATCACTTTATTACCAAATTGATGTAAAGATTCCCGATCCTGACCTTCAACAGATGTTCATTGATAACTTTGAATTAAATAAGGTACAAGATAAGTTAGGTATGATGAAGTTTCCATCCTTTGTAACCTTGTGTACTGCCCTTCATGGTTACCACAACTCAGTTAGTTGTGGTGACACAAAATCCATATCTAGTGAAATTGAGAAGTTCCAATCTATAAATCAAAATAATTAACAACCTTTTCAAAAATAGAATAAAGGTTTCCTTCATCTAAACCCCCCTCAATTAACTCAACATGTTGATACCAAATTTGTTGCTACAAATAAGAAAAATTCTTTCACATTTGGAGATCCAACTAGAAAATTTACCCTCGTACTGAATACCTTACATAGCACAATGCCACAACTTCTATAATAGTAAATGATCACCCTATGTCCTCATGTTAAGAAACTTGACCCAAATAAGCCTTTACCTCTGAACATTATATCAAATTACTATTGTCATTATCACCAACAAAATAGACATGATACAAATCATTGTAAGCATCTTAAACATATGTTGTGAGACCTCATTGATTCTAGTTGACTTCAAATTAGAGGTGTTAATGATGAAGGGAATAAGTCCATTTCCCCTCCTAACCAAAACATGCAAATCTTTACCAACCCTATTCCAAATAATGATATTTCATTTGTTAAAGCTAGTGAAACTAAAAATAAATGATGTGGTGAATGTTGAAATAGTCGATGACAATATGGATACTATTGGACAAGGTCCTATGGATATTGATGACCAAAATATTATGGATAATTCCTAGAAAAAAAAGGATAGACAATTGAGAGGGGGGAGTGAATTGGTTTTCATATAATTTAAAACTTATTTAACCTTATTAACCTTTAAGCTCATATCTGATAAATAATAGTGAAAGCATGAATCAACAACACATAAGAAACACACATAACACCAATATTTTTGCATGGAAACCCTATTAGGGGAAAAACCATGGTGGAGGTTAATCCACAAGTTATACCCTATTAAAAGTATAAGGAAAATGAAGAAGGAATGCACATGCATTCAGGAACAATGCCTAGATCTCACTACTTATAGTAGACACACTATCTTACATAAAAATTTCACATTAAATCCATCTGAAGAGATTGAACTGAGAAAGTAGCTTTTTCCAAATCCTGAAAACAGTTCTCGTTAGGCACATAAACATTTCTTCACACTTCACTCAAACTTCTTCACACTATTCTCTACAATCAAATGATCTAATCTCTATTCGCACATAGCACTCAAAAAATCTGCATTACACTTCACACCCACACTTCAAAATGAAGAAAAAATCCCTCTTATATATTCGCTACATGGAATTACATCACCAACTTTTTCGACCAAAAACAAGAGAATAAATGAATACAAACTGTCAGCCCAATTCATGAACAAATCTCAATGCGCACCAGCTGAAGTCGGTCACAACATAATAAAGACCTAAAAAAACATCCTCGAATGTGCCAAACATTCAAAATTTAATCCATGAGGATCCACAACATGCTACAGCCACCATGTCAGCCAAAAACATGAAAACCTGAACACACAAAGGAAAAATCTATAATCATGAGCACACCGATCAATGCATACTTGCAACAAAGATAGGCAATGATCTTGAAATATCAATGAACATCACAGGAGCATACACAACAACTCAAATTACCAGAATTACATTTTCTTCTTCTAGAAACACCAGCTATAGTAACAAAATAACTGTAGGAAGAAATAAACTCACAAATTTCTCCAATCTTGATGCGCACCTCTAAAACATCTGGAAGATACACTAGATAGGCTTAGAAAAAACCCTTTAATACACAACTTCTAAATACCAACATACTGAATTTTACAACACATTGAACTTCACAGATTCACAAGTAGCCTCCAACATATTTATTATAATTTTCTCAATATCCTCGACATATACAACCTTCAATATATCAATGCTAATAGTGTTGACATCAATGGAGACCACATAGCAGAAACGTAGCCACAACATCCAACAATCTCCCCCTTTGGTATTGATGGCAACACATGATGTGAAAAATACACCATCAACACAACTAACTCTTCTTCCAACAATCTTCCCTTTTATAAATTACTCTTCTCCCCCTTTGTTCTTACAAATTTTTTCACATTATTCTTCTCCCCCTTTGACATAAATGGAAAATTTACACAAGTTCTGAACCACACATCTAAATCATCTGACTACTCCCCCTGAGTAGCAGCCACAACAACATCAATCTGGATCAAGATATGACTATGAATGCACAGAGTGATGTAAAGAATTGCATCTTAGTTTTGATTAGGAGGGGTAATCACCCCTAACTTCCCTCTGAGATAATCAAAAGTATCCTTAGGAAATGACCTAGTAAAGATGTCTACAATTTATTCCTTAGTAGACACATACTCCATTCTAACTTCTTTATCACTCACTTTATCTCTCAAAAAGTGATATTTGATAGATATATGTTTTTTCTTTGAATGCAATAACAAATTCTTATAAATATTTATGGAAATTGAATTATCAAAAAATATTCTAATATCTCTCAACATTTGCTTCATCCATATTACTTGAGTACATTTTTTTGTAGCAACAATATATTTTGCTTTAGTAGTAGGTAAGGAAATAGAATTCTTCCTTTTCCTTAACCAAGACACCAACTTCTTCCCCAAAAATAGGGCACCACCACTAGTAATTTTCCTGTCATTATTATATCTTTCCCAATCTGCATCTAAAAAGGTGCTCAAAGTAATATCATCATCTTTAGGATACCAAAGACCAATATCAAGTGTCCCTTTCAAGTATCTATAAATTCTCTTTACAACAGTTGCATGGGATTCCTTTGGATCAACTTGATATCTAGCAACCATGCATACAAAATTCATGATGTCTAGTCTAGTCTAATTCAAATAAATTAATCCACTTATCATTGACATGTATCTTGTTTGATTTGTCTTAGGAGAATCATCATTCTGTGTTAACTTGCATTCAGTTACCATGGGTGTACCAATTGGCTTTGAGTCTTCCATGCCAAACTTTTTAAGTAACTCTTACATATTTGGACTAAGATATAAATATTCTATTGTCTAACTAACTAATTTGCAATCCCAAAAATAATTCCATCTCTCCAATCATTGACATCTCAAACTCACTTTTCATTTCATCAGTAAACGTTATACACAAGTCATCACTACATTCAAAAATGATGTCATCAACAAAGACTTGAATAATCAACTCTTTATCTCGACCCATCTTAAAATACAGATTACTATCAATAATACCTTTATTAAATCCAAGCTTCAACAAGTATTTATCTAGTCTAGTATACCAAGCTCTAGGGGCTCGCTTGAGTCCATACAATGTTTTCTTTAATCAATAAACCATATCTTCCTTATCAGTAAGTTGAAATCCATCTGGTTTCTCAACATATACTTCTTCTTCTAGCTCACCATTTAGAAATGTTGACTTTACATCCATTTAATAGACTTTGTAGTTCTTAAAAGCATCATAAGGAAGAAACAATCTTATAGCTTCAATTCTAGCAACAAGGGCAAAGGTTTCTTCAAAATCATTACCTTCCATCTATGAGTACCCTTTACATACCATTCTTGCTTTATTCCTGACCACTTCACCTTGTTCATTCAGCTTATTCTAAAAGACCCATTTGGTTCGAATCACATTTTTATCCTGAGGTCTGGGAACAAGAATCCATGTATCATTTTTCTCTATTTGCATCAGTTCTTCCTTCATTGCTTCCATGCAGTATTCATATTTACATGCTTCATTGCATTTGTTGGGTTGATTCTTGTAAATTAGGCAATAATATTCTATAATTCTTCTTCTAGTCTTCACACCTTTTTTCTTATCTCCTATAATCTAATTTTCAGAATGATTTAGCTTTACATACCTCAAAACTTTTGGATTCTCTCGAACTTCTATTTCTTCTGTTTTTTCTTCTACACTTCCACTCACTTCTCCTTCTAGACTCTCTTGATTCACTAGAATAATTTGAACTTTATTTTGTGTCTGAGCATTCTTTCCTTTATAATTACTATCATGTTGGTCATCTGAATCGTATCCATAGTATCTCGATGCTCTAGCAATGTCCTCTTCAACTCTAAAATTTGCACTTTCAACCATTTTCCTCAATATTCTATTATATAACCGGTAGGCCTTTCTTTAAGTAGATTAAACTAGAAATATTACTTCATCACTCCTAGCATAAAACTTGCCTATATCTTCATCTCTTTTGATATAACATATAATTCAAAATATTTTGAAATATTTAATAGTAGGCCTATAACCAAACCATAGCTCAAAAGGATTCTTACCAGAATTACTATTGGCATTTACTCGGCTGATAGTATACATAGTAGTGCTTAAAAATTCTCTCCAATAGATATGAGGAACATTACCTTCCAACATCATAGTTCTAGTAGCATCTAGAATTGTTTTGTTCTTTCTCTCTACAACTTTGTTTTGTTGAGGAGTCTGGGGAGTAGATAATTGTCTTTTGATTCCATGCTCTTCACAGAAAGAATTGAACTCTCTAGAAGTGAACTCACCACCTCTATCTGACCTTAAGCATTTAATCTTCAAACCTGTCTCATTGTCAACCATAGCTTTGAAACTTTTGAAATTTTCTAATTCTTCATTTTTGTCTCTCAAGAAAGCAACCCATATCATCCTAGAGTAATCATCAACAAGCAACATAAATTACCTTTCTCCTTTTAGACTTCTGATTTTGGAGGGACCACATAGATCATTATAACCAACTCAAGTACTCCATTAGATTGATGTTGTTTTCTCTAAAAAGAAACTAGTTTTCTTTCCCATCCGACATTCCTTGCATATGGTGTTAGTAGGCTTCACTAGCTCTTAGGAAGATCTCTTACTGATTGAGTGGAGCTTACTTTTACAATGTTATCAAAATTCACATGACATAGCCTCCTATGCCATAAAAAACTTACATCAACTTGGGAAATTAAACAACTTTCACTAGCAACACTCAGGTGAAAAATGTTACCTCTTGTCTTTGTACCTGAAGCAATTACATTTCCGAAACTTCCCAGTATCCTACATTTTCCATCTTTGAACTGAAAATTGTATCCCTTGTCGACCATATGTCCAACACTCGACAAATTATGCTTCAATACTTCTACATAAAGTACATCATTAGTATTATATTTACCACCAAGAGAAATAGTCCCTCTGCCACAAATCACACCAGCATTATTGTCTCCAAATCTTACAACACCACCGTCATATTTTTCCAAGCTTATAAACTTGATCTTGTCACTAGTCATATGATGTGAGCATCTTCTGCCAATCACCCACTCATCCTTTTCTTCAATTCTGGCTGCAAGAGCTTTCTCAATATTCTTATTACTAGAAAATTCAGTGGACACCGAACCATTTTCCTTGATACCAATGAATACACATCCATCTTCATTTCCATTTTCTTTATCAGATTCATCATTAGTAACACCTTCTTCAAAATAATAACATTTATTCTGAAATCTAGGCTTGTCAGGTTTTGACCTAGGAACTCTTTTAGGACACCTTGATGCAAAATGACCTATCTTAGTGCAAGAGAAAAATTTAATAAGAAACTTTCCTTTATACTTACCTTGTCTTCTGACTTCTCTTTTCACAATCAATGCTTCTAGCTCTTCTAACTCTCTTTCTTCATATTTAATTTGTTTCATCTCATCTTCATACTTGAATGTCTTTCTAGAACTTTCTCCTAGATCACATCTCTATTGGTTTCTTCTAGATATAGTAGTTTTAAATGTAGATTATTTCTTAGGAGTAGAATCACCAAATTCACTTAATTCAAAGGTAGCAAGCTTACCAATAAACGTATCTCTTGTAACATTTGTTACTTTCCTAAGCTCTTCAATAGAATGAGATTTAATGTTGTAAGAATTAGGCAATGATCTAAGAACTCTAGCTACAATATCTTCTTCATCCAAGATTCCATCGACACATCTAATACCCATCAGTAGTTCATTTACTTTTTGTATGAAACAAATAATATTTTCATCTTCACTCATTTTCAAGTTTTTCCACTTTCCTTTCAAAAATTTTAGCTTAGAAAATTTCACTTGTACATCTCCTTCATACAATGTTTCTAGCTTCTTCCAGATCTAATATACCATTTTTGGACACATCACATTTTTCATCTCTGAATCTGTTAGAGCACTCAATAATGCTTCTATAGCCCTGATATTTGTTGCAACTTCTTTGATCTCATCAGGAGTAGAGGGACCATTCTCAGGAATAACATATTTGTTCTTTGTAATATTCTAGAAGGGTTCACCAATGCAGTTCAAATGATACTCCATTCTAGCCTTCCACAGAGAGTAGTTTGTTCCATCAAATTTGGGACTATCCTTCTTGTATGATGCCATCTTGAATCACCTCAAGCTATTAACCTTCTTTAGAGGAACCTTATTTGATACCAATTGCTGGAAAAATAAGGATAGACAACTAAGAGGGGGGGTGAATCAGTTTCACAAAATTTAAAACTTATTTAACCTTATTAACCTTTAATTTGAGATCTAAAAAATTAAATTAAAAGCATGAATCAACAAAACATTAGAAACACACATAACACAAATATTTTTGCATGGAAACCCTATTAGGGTAAAAACCATGGTGGAGATTAATCCACAAGTTATACCCTATTAAAATTTTAAGGAAAATGAATGAGGAATGCACATGCATTCAAGCACATTGCCTAGAGCTCACTACTTAGAGAAGACACATTGTCTTACATAATTGTTTTAGATTAAATCCATTTGAAGAGATTGAACTGAGAAAGTAGCTTCTTCAAAAGCCTGATGACAGTTTCGGTTAGGAGCAAAACACTTCTTCACACTCTGCTCTGCAATCGAATGATCTGATCTCTATTCACACATAACACTCACACAATTCTCATTAAAATTCACATCCACACTTAAAAATGAAGAAAAAATCACTCTTATATATCTGCTACATGGAATTACATCACCAACTTTGTCGGGCAAAAATAAAAGAATAAATGAATACAAAATGTCAGTCCAATTCATGAACAAATCGCAATGCGAACCAACTGAAGTTGGTCATAACATAATGAAGACCTAAAACAACATCCTTGAATTTACCAAACCTTCAAAATTTAATCCACGAGGATCCACAATACGCTACAACCACCATGTCAGCCAAAAAGATGAAAACCTGAACACACAAAGGAAAAATCTTCGATCACAAGCACATCAATCAATGTAGATGTGCAAAAAAGATAGAGCATGATCTAGAAACATCAACGAACATAACAGGAGCATACACAACAACCCAAATTACCATCATTACATTTTATTCTTCAAGAAACACCAACTATAGTAACAAAATAACTGCAAGAACATAGAAACTCACTAGATAGGCTTAGCAACAAACCCTTTAATACATAACTTTTGAATACCAACATACTAAATTTTACCACACGTTGAATTTCACAGCTTCATAGGTAGCCTCCAACATATTTATTATAATTTTCTCAATATCCTTGATATATACATCCTTCAAGATATCAATGCTAATAGTGTTGACATCAATGACAACCACATATCAGAAACTTAACCACAACATCCAACAATAATATGGTTGGATTTATCAAAGTTCTACCTCATGAGGGATGAACTAAAAATCCTCTTGAAATTTATTTCTCATCTAAAGATATAATTGGAAATGCACTTGATGGTACTCTTACATAGCTGGTTGAATAAATGACAATCTCACTAATGGGATATTACTTGGTCATGTTTGTGGAGAGAATGTGATCATGAAAGAATTCCTATTTGTGCATGAAATCTATCAAGAAATGTACGATAAAGAAAAAGAATGGATAAAAATGCATAATGGTTTTCTTTGCCTTGTGAGCAATCACCCTTCCTTAAAAAACTAGACCAAAAAAATTATATGTCTCATTCTCCATCATCTTGACATCAGATAAATTCTATGTGAACCTATGCTATCCATGTCTATGCTCCATGGAATTCATCTTGTTGGTCGTACATAAATGTTTAAAGTTTCCCTTTGACAATGAAATATTTACTATGCACCATAGTGGATTTAATCCTCTATTCTCCCATGGGAACTTTTCATTGAATTTATTTTTTCCCATGCATATGGAACCTATCAAACCTTCTGAGGAATTATTTTTCAAATCCTATCAAAATTTCAAGGTGATATGTATAGAGAAAATATCCCTTACAAACATGCCTTAACCCATGGTTGAGCCTCCTATCCTTGACGAAACTATGATTGAACCTTAGTACATTCCAAACAACCAAGACCAACCTAAGATAGATACTTTTCCCATCTCCTACAAAATATTAAGAGACAATGAAAACAATCCCGTCACACCTCCTAAGATAAGAAAAAGTATACAAATCTAAATAGAAAGTGGTTAAACAACCTCCTATGGTTTCTTTTGTTCCTCCAGTAAGGGAACAAAATAAATCTATAGTTTATAAATCTAGTCCTACATAAAAAAAACTTGAAAACCAAACTAAAAGAAATAGAAATGCTAGACAACATAGGCGTAGATGTCGTTCTCTTGCTAGAAGGTTAAATTAAGAGAACGAACAATTAAATCAACATCCAAACTTAACTAGATCAATACATGATGAGTCTCCCTCTTTTCAACAACATAAAGATCCTATATTGCATCCGCAACAAGAGCTAAATCCTTCTTTAGACATTATCATTCAACCTCTAGTTGTGATTAACTTGGATGATGATGACGAGGTTGCTAAAATTGAAAAATAAGCGCATAAAGAATTGAATACATTGTTTTCCTCTTTGATGAGCTTAAATGAAAATTCTCCTTACAAGAGTGTTAAACTTGGTGAAACTAATAGTTTGGCACTTGTCTTTGTCCCTTTAGTATACGATGAACAAGTTTGGGATTAACACAACTTGCTCATAGGTTGAATCACATGTGCCTTAGTAGTATTTTTGCATTATTTTATTTTTTCATGTTATGTGTGTAATTGCATGTGTGTAATGTGATCCCTTGCACTGTTTTGTTTGATGTATCTCTCTCTTTGTGCATTCCTCAATTTTTACCTACATTCTTCTCTATGTTGTAGACCATTTCCTTGTCTTGTTTTTTCCTTCTAGGGATGACACAAGGTGTCAAGACATTTAGGTCTCTTCCATGTTCACCAAAATTCTTTTCCTTTATCTTTTCTTTGTCGTATGTTTTCCTTTTAGGGATGATGCAAGGCATCGAGACATTTAGGTATCTTCCATGTTGACCCAAAAGGGTTTTCTTTTTTTTGCAATCTCTTTGTGTCATTCTTCTTGTTCTGTGAGTATTTGGGGAATGATGATAGTTTTGAGCTCTCTCATAAAATTGTAGCATAGACTTATTGACCCTGAATTGATGGATCCCTCATGTGTTTGGAGTGTCATTTTGGGGGTAACCCATCCCATTTTCATGATGTAGCTTCATTTGGAAACATATGAATTTGCATACGGCTTTCCAAATAATCTCTCGTGTCCTTTTTATTGTTAACATTTATCATTTTTTACTTTAATGTAATTGCTCACAATATGGTGTTTAACAATTTCTTTAAAGTGGGAAAATACATTCACATTATTCTTTTGCAACTCATGTTTCTTTGTGCAGTCCTCTTACTTCATTAGATGTGTCTTTCTCTTTGTGGTGACATTGGGTGTAATTTTCTTCAAGAGCATGATATATCTTAGCATATTATATTTCTCTTAGTGGCTTGATGCAGCACACTATATTCCCTAAGTTGTGAATCTTCTATTCTTTGATTGGTCCTCTCTTGGAGACATTAGGAATGATGTCCCCTAAGTTAAAAACTTACTTGTACTAAGAAAAACTCCTTTGAACATACCTTACAGTATTTTTCATTTAAAATATTTTTTATATGAACACATTGCATAACACACTTTTCTTTCCTATGGAGCCATCTTGTCTATTCATGGGTTTCAAGCATACAAAGCTTTACTTGAATCATGAATCATACTATTCATGTTGTGTGGTTCCTTATAAAAGTTATCAAGAGGTATAGATTTGGTATGGTTGTATGTATGGGAGATGAACTTAGGTGTGACTAAGTTCCCATAGCCACTTTCTTTTATGTGTGAGCACATATCAATCATGTGTATATGTGTCTCGTTCGGAACTCACCTAGAGGACAACTCGAGGTTCCACTAGCCTGTGTGAGTGTGCATTGGTTTTTATAGTGCACATTATGTTCCACTTGTAAACCTTTTTGGACAAACAACCTAGATCTGATCCAAAACATACGAGACAAGAGGTTTGAATCTTGATCCACCCCTTTTTTATTGTGTTCTCTTTCTTATTTATGTCTTTGGTAGTGTATGCTTGTGCCTTGTTGTTGCTTCATATTATTTTCATGTGTGTTCTTTTGTACCTATGCTGGTTTTCCATAGGATCTTGTTCTTTGGGGCTTGATCATACCTCTTGATCATTGGCATCCTATCCTACTAGAATTGGTACATTTGAACTCCTCTTGATGTGATTTTGTCTACTTTAGTGTGAGTTTGAATCAAGTTCCTCGTCTCACTAAAGTGGGGACTAAATGGAGTATATAAAAATTTATCCCTTTAAATTTTCATACTTTTTTGGGCCCTCCTTACTAAAATTTGGTTTCTTTATTCATTATTTGGTCCTATTTTGCATCAACAAGCCTTATTTAATGCATTTTTTGGAGGATAATCCTGACACATATCAAATGACCAATCATAATTTAATGATTTTTTATTGTATGGCAAAGACTTAGTGATCTAGGACTATGGGTCCCATCGAAGTTTTGGGGTCTAGATTTGAAATTGGCATAAAACTTAACAATTCTTGAGAAATGTTTCTCAAGTTTATCCTACTAGGACTCATGCACTCCAACTGGCACATGAGTCCCTCTTAGCTTGGACCTGTTTTGAATTCAAATTCTTGGTAGGATTTCATTGTCCAAGATCTGATGTGAACTTTTAGTCTTGTAACTTCAAGAAATTTGGCATAAACAAGTATAAATACAAGTTTATTTCATATATTTTAGATCCTAGAAATTTTCATGATCAAGTGTGACCTATGAATTCAAGCATTCTAGCAATTCAAGAGAATTCAAGAGTTGATTATCAAGCGTTTTGGAGCATTATTCAAGATTCAAGCATCATGTCAAAGTCATCATGCATCATGCTTGTTTTCGAGCTAAAATTTGTGATGTAGGTTCTTATGATTGAAGCAATAATTAAAGTCAAGATCTACATTCATGCTAGCCATTATATACAATATTGTACACTTTGTTCCAAGGGATTGGTGAGTTTCAACATAGATCATTTGTTCATTCATGATTCCTCTATTCTATTTCTATTAATTTCAAGGTTTGATTACCAAAACGGGGTTTGGCCAAGGCAAACCCCTATCCACCAATAAAACAATATTTTTTCCTCTTTTTTGTGTGTTATTTTCAGATTTAGGTTGAAGATCCATTGAAGAGAAATATTGAAGAAAATTGTCAAAGTTGAAAAGCTATCAAAGTTGTCATCTACATTGAAAGATCACAAAAATTTATCTATATAGAATCATTTAGTGTTTTTGATTCAACGATTTGATACGAGAGAATATATAGGAGAACACTAGAGGATAGAAAAGTTTCAAAGAAACCGTAATACTGGGACTATTGGTTTAATCATTCCAGATTTTGATTGTGGCTTGAAAGCCTATATTGGGACTAAATTGCCCCTACTAGCATATGAGTCCCAGTGTGCATTAAAAGTCAAATTTTGAGGATTTCATACCTTGTTTTGAGCATATTTGGTTTTCCATGTTCACCTTTGTTTATCTCTAGTTTTCTATTCTAATTTAAGTTTATTTTCTAGGTCATATAGTTAGGTTTTTCATGTTACTTTAATTTCCTTTATTTCTAATCCTTTTCTTCATGGTTAACCCCCCATTTTATCTTTAATCACACCCCTAGGAAACCCTATTTTAGATCTCTTTTCCTAATTCCATCCTTAGATTCAGATCTCTAGGGTTTCCTTGAATGAAACTTGAAAACAGGAGGAACCCTAATCCCCCTTTAGTTTTATATCCCAAAACATAGAAAAAAAAATTCTACATTTCATTTTGGTGAACCTAGCCTTTAGAACACATTATTTTCTATTTTTTTATTGCATCATAATCCTAGATCTATCTTATATTGACTTTGCAATAGGTTCTACATTAGTTAATTTGCATCTAGGCTTTCTAAATCTTGCATTAGTGAAATTGCATATAGGTTTCATTTTTGCATCTTGCATCATTGAATTTCACTTGAAATTTTTAATTGCACATTTTATAGACATCATTCAAACCAAAAAACTTAACATTCACTCCAAATTTTTTGAAATTCGTGCAAAAACCCTAATCTGGGACTCATACACCCCCTTTGGGAAATTTAGTCCCAATATATGTGGTTTTACCTAATTTTTGGGTATTTTGTGTGGAAATTTTTACAACATTTGAACCCTTGAAAAAGCCTAACTAGGAATCATATGCCTCTCTAAGTGATTTAGTCCCATGTTAGTCTCGAAAATGTATTTTCCAGTATTAAAAACCCAATTTTTGTGCTTTTTTTTGTTAGAATTTTTTTTCAGTTTCCTACACTTTTGTTTCATTCATTTAATTAAATCTTTCTTAATTTTGTGTAATTTTAAACATAATAATTGTAATTAAAGAATATCATTGTGTTTAGTTTTCATTTCATGTATTATCCCTTGCATGAGCTTTATAACTTAGTGTCCTATTGCTAATACTATAGTGACACAAAGTTCAAGACTCATATCATCTCACAATAGCACAATAGTCATGGATCTTGGGTTATCTATCTCTTTCACTACTAGTGTTCACACTAGTTCACTAGGCATGGACCATACCCTCAACAACATTTTACCTTCAAGTAGTGTGACAAGTGTTGAAATGATGGTTGGTAGTATTCCGTAAGAAGACATAATCCAAATCCATGAAGACTTAGACAACCTACAACATCAACTGAGTACTGAAAATATTTCCACCATTTCTATTCCTACCATACATAACATGCATCACATTATTGGAAGTGAAGGAGTTGAACTTGTGCATAACCTAGCTCATATTTTTGGAAAATATATTACCTCAATGGCTAGGTATGGTTTACCTTCGAACAATGACTGAAGTCAAGGTTGAACTCAAATTCCTTCTCCCACAACCATTGCCTCTATTCCTACCTATACCAACCCTCAAGTTACAACAACAATGCAACCTACTAGAAATATCTTTCCTACCTTTGGTATTTCCGCTAGCAATCCTAGTACCTTTTTGGAATCACACAACATATCTCCTACCACTTTACCTCCCATAAGCATTCCATTCACTTCCCCCTCAAACACATATACACCACCATATTCACCTCCATCTCAAAATACCACCATTGATGCCATCCTTAACCAACTTTTGCAAAATGTTTCATCCCTTCAAAATAAAATTTCCACCATAAATCAAAATCAAAATTGCCAACCATCATACTATGTCAAAAGCAATCCCTTAACCTTGGAGATATTGTGAACGATAATGCCATAAGGTATAGATATTCCTATGCTTGAGAAATATGGGGGGAAAGGATGTCTTTCTAACCATGCTTCCACCTACATTGCATTATGTAGTGATTTTGTCCTTCAAGATAAGCTCTTGGCTAAGATTTTCCCTAGGTCCTTACAAGATGATGCTTTAGAATGGTTTCCTCATTACCAAAAAATGAAATTAATTCATTCAATGAACTTTTTGAGGCCTTTATAAACCATTTCCAACTGCACATGTCTCCTAAAATTCCATTAGCTAATTTTATGAGATGTAAGAAAAGGGATGATGAAAATGTTAGACTTTATTTCACACTACCAATCACTTTATTCCCAAATCCATGTAAATAAACCTGGCCCTCACCTTCAACAAACGCTCATTGAAAACTTGGAAACTAAGATGCAAGTTTTAAGCTTGGTATGATTAAGTTTCCATCCTTTTTAATATAGTGTACTACCCTTCATGATTACCAAGAATTAGTTAGTAGTCGTGACACAAAATCCACCTCTAGTCAACCTCAGAAGTTGAAATCCATAATTGAAAAAAATTACCAACCTTTTCAAAAAGTATAATAAAGGTTTTCTTCAACTTAACCCCCTCAACTGAATCAACATGTTGATACCCAAGTGGTTGATATAAATAAGACAAATTATTTCACATTTGGGGATCTAGCTGGACAATTTAATCCCCCACCTTATATGCTACATAGCAAAATGTCATAACTTCTAGAATAGGAAGTGATCACCCTACCTCCCATTAAGAGACCCAACCCTAATAATCCTTTACATTTGAACTTTTAGATCAAATTCCTATTTTCATTATCACCAAGAAAATGGACACGATACATAACATTGTTAGCATCTTAAACATCTCGTGTGAGACCTCATTGATTCTGGTCGACATCAATTGGAGCTTTTAATGATCAAGGAAATAAGTCCATTGCCCCTCCTAACCAAAACATGCAAATATTTACCAACCCTATGCTAAATCATTATATTTCATTTGTCAAAGCTAGAAAAACTAAAAAGAATAATGTGATGAATGTTGAAAAATATGATGACAACATGGTTGTTATTGAACAAGGTCTTATGGATACTGATGAACAAAATTTTATTGATAATATGGTTTGATTGATCAAAATTCTACCTTGTAAGGGCTAAAATACAAAGCCTCTTGAAATTTATTTATCATATAAAGATATAATTATAAATTCACTTGATGGTCCTCTTTCGATAGCCAATCGAATCAATGACAATCCCACTAATGGGATATTAATTGATCTTGTCTGTGGAGAGAATGTGATCATAAAAAAATTCTTACTTCTGCATGAACTCTATGAAGAAACATATGATAAAGTGAAAGAGTGGATAAAAACAAAAAATGGTTTTTCTTTCCCTATGATGGAATTGATCACTCTTCCTTTCAAAATCAGACCAAAAAAATTAAATGTCTCATTCTCCATCATCTTGACGTCAAATAAATTTCATGTGAAGCTTAGTTATCCATGGCTACACTCCATGGAAGTTGTCTCATCGGTCATGCACTAATGCTTAAAGTTTCCCTTTGACATTGAAATCTTTACTATGTACCATGGTGTATTTAATCCTCTATCCTCTCGTGGGAAATTTTCATTGGATTTATTTTGGCTTGAGCATACCAAACCTATCAGACCTTGTGAGGACTTCCTTTTCAAATCCTATCAAAATTTTATGGTGAAACATTTAGAAAAACTATCCTTTACAAACATGCCTCAACCCATGGTTGAGCCTCCTATCCTTGATGAAACTAGGATTGAACCTAAATACATTCCAAAAAACGAAGACCAACCTAAGACAGATAATTTCATATCTCCTACAAAAGACCAAGTGACAACAAAAATAATCTTGGCACACCTCCTAAGATAAAACAATTCTACAAAGCTAAAGAGAAAGTGGTTGTTCACAACCTCCTATGGATTTTCTTTCATTCCTCCTCTAAGGGATAAAAAGAAACCTATGCTTGATAAACCCACTCTTATACAAACAAAACTTGAAAATAAAACTAAAAGAAATATAAATTCTAGAGAGAATAGGCATAGACATCGTGCCCTTGCTCAAAGGTTGAATGAAGAGAATAAAAAATAAAATCAACATCCAAAGTTAACTGAACCAATACACAATGAGTTTCCCTCTCTTCCACAACATAAAGATCCTATATTACAACCAAAAAAAGAGCTAAATCCTTCTTTAGATATTATCATTCAACCTCCCATTGTGATTAACTTGGATGATGATGACGAGGTTGCTAAAATTGACAAAGAAGTGCATAATGAATTGAATTCATTATTTTCTTCTTTTTTGATCTTAAATGCCAATTCTCCTAAGACGAGTGTTGAAATTGGTGATACACTTAGTTCGGAACTTGTCATTGTCGCTTTGGTTAGTTATCTTCCTTTTGTATATGATGAACAAGATTGGGATGGGGATGACCTACTAATAGGATGAATCACATGTGCCTTACTAGTCTTTTTGCATTATTTTCTTTTTTCATGTTATGTGTGTAATTCCTTGTGCATAATGTGATCCCCCATACTATTATGTTTGATGTATCTCTCTCTTTGTCCATTTCAAACTATTTGTACCTAAATTCTTCTCTATGTCATAAACCTTTTCATTGTTTTTTTTTTCCTTCTAGGGATGATGCAAAGCATTGAGACATTTAGGTCTCTTCCATGTTGACCCAAAAGGTTTTCTTTTATCTTTTCTTTGTCTTGTGTTTTCCTTTTAGGGATGACACAATGTGTCAAGACATTTAGGTCTCTTCCATATTGAACCAATTTATTTATTTATTTTTCATTCTCTTTGTGTCATTATTTTTGTTGCATGAGTATTTTGGGAATGATGATAGTTTTGGCTCTCTCTAATTTCATTGCAACAAAGACTTATTGACCTTTAATCCATGGATCCCTCATGTGTTTGGAGTTTCATTTTGGGGGAAATACCTCCCCTTTTCATGATGTATCTTCATTTGGAAACATATGACCTGGCATAGAGATTTCCAAATAATCTCTCATTTCCTCTTTATTATTAGCATTTATCATTTTCTACTTTAAAGTAATTTCTCAAAGTGGTGTTTAGTAATTTCTTTAAAGTGGGGGCATACATTCATATTTTTATTTTGCAACTCATATTTATCTATGTAGTCTTCTTACTTCATGTGATGTGTCTCTCTTTGTGTTGACATTGGGTGTAATTTCCTTCAAGAGCATGACTCTATCAACATATTATATTCCTCTTAGTGGCTTGATGTGACACATTACATCCCCTAATTTTAAAATCTTCTATTCTTCTATTGGTACTTTCTTGGAGAAATTAGGCATGATGTTCCCTAAGTTAAGACCTTACATGAACTAAGAAAAACTCCTTTTAACATACCTTACACTATTTTTCAGTTACAATATTTTTTATATGGCCACAGTTGCACAAGACACTTTTCTTGCCTATGGAGCCATCTTGTTTGTTCATGGGTGTCAAGCATACAAAGCTTTTATTGCCTCATGAATCCTATTGTTCATGTTGTGTGACACCTTCTCAAAGTTATTAGGAGGTATATATTTCATATTGTTGTACATATGGGAGCTTAACTTAGGTGTGACTTTCCCATAGCCACTTGCTTGTCTGTGTGAGCACATATCAGTCATGTGCATATGTATCTCATTGTGGGATCACCTAGTGGTTAGCTTGAGGTTCCACTAGCTTGTGTGAGTGTGAGTTGGTTTGTATAGTGGAAATCATGTTCCACTTGTAATTTTTTTTGGACAAGAAAGTTATATTTGATCCACAACATGCGAGACAAATGGTTGAAGCTCGATCCAACCCTTTTTGTTTTTTTTCTCTTTCTTCTTTATGTCTTTGGCAATGTATACTTGTTCCTTTTTGTTGCTTCATATTATTTTCATATGTGTTCTTTTGTCCCTATGTTGGTTTTCCATGGGATCTTCGTCTTGGGGCTTGATCATCCCTCTTGATCATTGTCATCCTATCCTACTAGAATTGGTACATTTGAACCCCTCTTGACGTTATTTTTCCTACTTTAGTGTGATTTTGAAGCAAGTTCCTCCTCTCACTAATTTGGGGGCTAAATATAGTGTAGAAAAATGTATCCCTTTAAATTTTCACACTTTTTGGGCCCTCCCTACTAAAAGTGGGCTTCTTTATGCCTTATTTGGTCTTATTTTGCATCCACAAGCCTTATTTAATGCTTCTTTTTGAGGATGATCTTGAAACATATCAAGTAGCCAATAATAATTTAATGATTTTAGATTGTATGGCCTAGATTTAGTGATTTGGTAGGCATACACCACCTTTGGCATATGGGTCCCACCTATGTTTTGGGGTTTAGATCTGAAATTGACATAGAACTTAATAATTCTTGAAATTTGTGTCCTAAGGCCCACTAGGACTCATAAAACCCAAATAGCATATGAGTCCTTCTTATCTTAGACCTATTTTGAATTCAAATTTCTAGTAGGATTTTATTCTCCTATATTTGATTTTAGCTTGTAGTGTTGTAATTTCAAGAAATTTGGCATAAACAAGTATAAATACAAGGTTATATCTCATATTTTTCCCTAGCAATTTTCATGAGCATGTGAGCTAAGAATTTAGGAATTATAGTAATTTAAGAGTTCAAGAGTTGATTATCAAGAATTATGTTAAATTCATCATACATCATATTTGTTTTTGAGCTAACATTTTTAATGCTAGTTCTTATGATTCAAGCAAGTATTCAAGTCAAGATCTACAACATACAATAAGAATTCAAGATCTACATTCATGATAGCAATTACATACAAGATTTTAGCCCTTTTTTGGTGAGTTGTAACATATATCATTTGTTTATTCATTTCAAGGTTTGATTACCAAAATAGGGTTTGACCAAAGAAAACCCCTATCCACTAACAAAAAAACCTTTTTTTCTCTCTTTTATGTGTGATTTTTATATTTAGGTTGAAGATCCATTGACGAGAAAGATTGGAGAAAACTATCAAAGTTGCAAAGTTTTGAAAATTGTCATCTACGTTGTGAGATCATAGAAAGTCATCTACAAAGCATAATTCAATGTTTTAGATTCAGAGATTTTACAAGAGAGAAGCTATAGGAGAACACTAGAGGATATCAGAGTTGTAGAGAAACCTTGATACTAGGAATAAATTTCCACTTGTGGCATGCAAGTTCCAATATACTAGATTTCAAGTATTTTTGAAAGATTCTAGTTTAACAGTTCTAGATTTTGGTTTTGGCCCAAAACCCTAAATCGGGACTAAATCACCCCTACTGGCTTATGAGTCTTAATGTGCATTAAAATTCAAACTTTTAGGATTTCAAACCTTTTTCTCAGCATCTTAAGTTTTCCAGGTGCACCTTTGTTTATCTCTAGTTTTCTATTTTGATTTAAGTTCATGTTCTAGGTCATATAGTTAGGTTTTGCATGTTACTTTCATTTCTTATCTTTCTAAACCTTTTCATAGTGGTGAACCCCCCCTTTTATCTTTAATCACACCCCTAGGACACCGTATTGTGGATATATTTTCCTAATTCCATCCTTAGATTGATATCCCTAGGGTTTCCTTGAAATAAACTTGAAGAAAATAAGTTGAGGAACCCTAATCCCCCTTTATTTCTATATCCAAAAACATAGAAAAATCATTATTTTATGTTTCACCTACATCACAATGTTAGCTCCAAAAACATGCATGATGCAAGAAAGAATTGTCTTCTTTGCATGAAGCTTTATTTCCAAGGAATTATGATTCCCATTAGGTACCCAAAATACATGACCATCAAATGTAGCTTCTACAATTTTTTCTACTCATTCTGACAGTGAGAACAAAGAATCCAAATATTTCTTATTTGGTTTTCCAAGGAAACTGTTGTATTGAATAGTGTATGCATCTAACATGAACAAGGTGCCAATATGAATACTCTTAGTCAACACCATTGATCCTCTTGTCATATTGCATCCTCCACTCAAGAAAACAACTTGCACTCCTGAATCATTTAGTTTACTCACAAAAAGTAGGTTTCATCCCAAACTCAAGATATACAAAACACCATCAATCCCTTTCAATATTCCATTACGGAATTTGATTTTGACTCTTCCATGAACAATGATCTTTGGGTGAGATTAATCACCCATATACACCTTCCCACCATCATATTCTTCATACTTCAAAAACTAACCTCTATGAGAGGTCGTATGGAAGGAAGCACCTGAGTCTACTGACTACACAACATCTAATGCATGTGTTGCCAAAATGTGAAAAGTGCATTTGTGTCATCTAAAAATAATTTATCAGAGTCATAATATTAGAAAATTTTTTGTCTTTCTCCTTCTTCTCTTCCTTCCACTCTTTGTGGAAATGAATAGATTTGCCACCATTCCAACGGTTGAAGTTTACACCGTTAAAATTATCCATTTCAGTTCTACTAGATGTGCTTGCCATATTTTTCCTATAAAAAGGTCACAAAATATTATTTTGCAAAACTCCCACTAAAACAAAGATCATCTCAAAAAACCCTTCAAACCCAACAATAAAATCAAAGCTAGCTAGGCTTAGATACCAACTAAAAGGAAGTTGGTTAAGGAAAAGAAACTTCCTACACTAATCTAAGTAGGACAAAGTTTCAAAATTTTCTTAATCAACTTTAACTATTATAAATTTAGATGCAACATACATATCATAAATAAATAAATAATAAAATCATAACATAAAATTTTATGTTGGGAAAAACCTTTAGGGAGAAAAAACCCCACTTAAAAACACAACTCAATTATATTATTCAATAACAATAAGCAAGTTACAATATAATTCCAATGCTATCCTCTTGCAGGAGTCTTCACACATTTTGTAAATTTTGGAGTAATTTCAGTAGGAGAATGGTAATTCAATAAATTAGCAACAACAACTCCAAAATACAAGTGCTCAATATATAGGAGCTTACAATGCATAATTTAAATATATCTAAGATGCAACATGGAAAGTGCCAAAACCACTGAACACGCATAACGATGAGTTTTGAATTGTCACCACATGCAACACTACAACTACCAATTATCACAAAAAATGTACATGCAAAACCTACAATTGCAAAATAGAAAACTACACCTCGAAAACTCACATTCCATGCAAACTCAATATGGAAATTGAAAATACCTTGATTCACAACTCCACCTATAATTGCAACTTTCCTACTTGACTCATCAAAATAGAAATTGCAAGTTTTAACTCATAAGACAACATGGGAAGTTTATCAAATATAATTTCCATATTAAATAACTAAAAATGCTACAAAAAATCAAAGCTTGAGACACCATATTTATCTCAACAACACAGAATAGACAATTCTGGAATTGAATTAAATCATACAAAAAATCAACAACAAATATGAGAATTTTTAATACTCAGTCTCCTGCTACACATGGAATTATGGAAAATTTGAAAATACAAAATATAAATCCCTCTATAATAATGAATAAAATAAAAACTCAGATTCTAGTTCTATGATAGGCAACGAGATTATTCATAGGTCAATTTTCATCAATCTCCCTTCTTCTTGCAACTTCATTCTCCATATTCTTGCAATTTTCTTTTGAAAAACATTCACACAGTGAACCACTGATCTCCCAAAGTTAATTTATTATGATTATCACGTCCAACTTACCACAACCATGTCTACAACCAATCCCCAGGAAAATCTATGCCCACTCTTTCCCACTCCAAATTCTAGGAAATAAAGTCAAAATAAAATTGTCGAAAACCACCTCTTTAGCAACCACTACCTCCATCAAGCTTGTAACTCCTCTTCCATGACCAACCTAACAAAAATAAATTAGAATTCATAAAATAAAAATATCTAACTCTCTAATGCATGTGAAAATCACTCCTAGGAAGCATGGGCGTCACTAGTCGACACATTAATTCTCTCCGATCACAAATAACAACCCATTTAAAAAAATAATCAACCAACACAACATGGGCATCCAAATCCTTCCTATAGCTGATAAAAAATAAAAAATTACCAACAATATTTTATAACTCCTAAGATATCACATGCCCCAGGTTATTTTTTTCCAATTAAATATTAAAATTACATTTCCAGCACTATCTCCAATTACATATTTTGTAACTAGAATTTTTCCAATTATTAAATTATGATTTTTGGATAAATATACTCTACTAATTACTCAAAAAATTATTCAAATCATGTCACCTCAAAATTTAATCAATTTTTTTGATGCAAGACTTCCTGCAACCATAAATGCTCTTGCATCAGATAGCCATGGTAGATTAAAGTATTTCATGACTAAAACTCATAAACATTGATAAATGCCATGCTCATTTTGAATCCATCTCTCGCCCTTACCTTCCTAAACATCATTTCTCACCTTTCCCTACAATTTGTTGTCTCCTTCATCTTTCATTATTTCTCTCTTTCTCCCACTTTTCACATAATCCAACTCTCACCAATATGCACTAATAAATTATAGAAAATCCTAAACATTAGTTTCCTCTTCTTCAATAAAATAATGAATCTCATGCATTACATCTTCCTTTTTTATTGCTATAATAATCTATTCATTATCAACCTTTGTTTCAACATTGTGATCCTCCTTCCCCATCCCTTCTAAAAAATATCTTTCAGTTGCAATCTCTTCATCCTTTACACTCACACCAATGTTAGTACTAATAATATAATAAAAAGATTCATCTTTCCCATCTTTTAATAAACTATTTTTCATTTGCAATAATCTCTACATCAAACAACTCAACTTCAACTTGTTCAACTAAATCCACACTTTCAAATGTAGCATCTATTCATCTACCAATTCATTCATTGTTGTAATATCCTCTTCTAAACTAATCTTATCATGCTCAAATATATCGGCTTCAACAAGATTTTCACAAAAATCAGATTTTATCTCTTCTTCCTCCACTAAATATTTAACTCTACCTATCTTGAATACAACCAATATTGCTGCAGCTTGAATTAGCCAATCATAATTTTTATCCTCATCCTCTTTCACTAATTTTAAAACTCCATTAACCAAACATTTTCTAGTTTCATTACATACCTTTCATTTTTCTTTGTTCAAAGGCTTCAACTTGTGCTTGATTCCATCCTTCATCAAGGAGTATGTATTGGAATACCCATCATGCATTGCTTTCTTTCATGTCAAACTACCAAGGTATTCCCAATATCAAGTGGAAAACATCCATAGACATTATATCACAAAAAATTCATAATGATATAATCATAAATCTTAAATCTTACCAAGCATTGTTCATTCACCAAAACCTTATGGTTATCTTGCAACCAACCAATTTGATATGGATGCTAGTGCCTTATCCTTTCCAACAACTTATTCACCATTTATTTAGAAACAATATTGTCAGTAACTCCAAAAAACCAACAATTACATTACATAATCTACCTACACACTTATGTCTTGTTCAAAATAATCTTTTCCTTTGATCTAGTTCTTTTCCCTCATTCATCAGGGCTCTTCTAATAACTAGTGCTTCTCCCCTTTTTGCTTCTTTGGAATGTGATGTATCTATATCTTCCTCATCCACATTTGATTCCATTGCATTTTTTTCTTTCCTTCTATTGGTTCTTTCTTGATTACGAGGGAAGTCATAAGCTCGATGTCCCTTTTCTCCACACCTAAAATAGGTTCCTTGAAAACCTCCTCTTCTAAATACTCTACCCAATTTTCCTCTTCCTTTGAAATTCTAGTCATGAGACTTGTTTGAAATCTCAATTTTTTTTTATCTTTGTTTTCATTAGTTTCTTTAATCTATTGTTCATCATTTTTATTCTACACATAAGCTCTACCCTTTCCTTTTTGTTTATTCTTAAATTTTCTATTTAGCTTTTCCTAAACTTTCAAAGAAAATTGATAAGCTTTTTCCAAATTAAAAATTCTTACAAAAATTAGTTCTTCTTGAATTTTTGGCTCCAGTTTGTTGATGTATCTTGCAACCTTCTCCTTGTTGGCTTTAGAATATCTCGTTCTAATCAAGATTTTGTGGAATTCTCTAGGATACTCTTTCATAGTTTTTGTTCCTTGTCTGAGAATCTACTTTTTCTTGAATGAATCAAGTTCATAATCCATAGGGATAAATTGCCTCTTCATCTTTTCCACAATTCTATCCCACTTGGAGATCTTCTCCTTTCCTCTCCTACCTCTTTCAATTTTTATTTCTTTCCACCAAATAATTGCATGCCCCTTTAATATTTTATTTGCAAACTTAACTCTATCAGGGTGTTCAATCTCTTTTAATTCAAATAATTCTTCCATGTCATTTATCTAGTCTATGAGCTCCTTTGGATTCAATCTTCCATTAAATGTTGAGACCTCCATATTTTGTATTTTTCCAATCTTGGAAATGGCTCTAAGTAACCTTATTTCCCTAGTATCTATTGGATCATGTGCTTCTTCTTCAAATGACTCATTCTCAACTTCATCTTCACGTTCATCTCTTTCCCTATCCATGAATTTTGTGTGTATCTCTTTCTACAATGTCTCTACTTTCCTTCTAAGGGCTCTAAAATCATCCATACCAATAGGGTTTATACATCCACCTATACCATGATGGGCTACTCTAGGAGGATCTTTCTCAACACCCACAACTCATAGGTCTTGTTGCAAACTACCTCTCTTCAACACTCTTCTTGTAGACTCGGGAACAACCTACTCTAATACCACTAGTTCAAGATATTTCCTAAAAATATCAACACACATTAAGCACACAATAGATAATTCCAAAATAAAATTAAATTAATACTAAAAATCAGCAACAAGTATGAGAATTTTTATAGCCATCACCATACAAATCAATAGACCCAAAAGTGGGTAGAAGCATGCAAAGAATAAAGCATAGATTATAAAGATATTTTGAGACTTGTAGCCACCAACAAGTAAAACCAAAGTAAAATGAAAGAAGCAGAAGAAGAAAACTAGTCCCAAGGTGTAAATGAGCAGAGTTAGGTGTGGTGAGACTAGAAGAAGACATGTGTACTACTGATTTCTGACTAAGAGAGTTCACCTCATCAAGTTTAAAATTAAAATAAATTGGGACCCAAACAATGATTAAAAATTAGTTCTTGAAAAATAATTGAGCACACTCCTTGGCCGAGAGTACTCTATAAGAAAGGACTTCATCAATTGCCTTATTTGCAAGGGTATCCATATGAGAATTACCCTCTCGATAGCAATGATAAATTTGAATGCTTGGGAATTCCTCAAGTTGTTAAAATATGAAGGAAAGAATATAATTTAGATACCAAGCATCTAAGCCTCTCATTTTTAAATCTGAAATTACAACCATTGAATCACCTTCGATAAAGAGAAGCAATATGGAAAATTTCTTAGCCTATTTTAGACCAACTCTCAAAGCATTAAATTTAGTGAGCTTGTTGGTGCAATCAAGAATTAGTTCATAGGCAACACCAATGAAATCCCCATGCCAGTTCCTTAAAATTGTAGCTATACCTAAATTATCGAGATTACCTCTCAAAGCCCCATCAAAGTTCAATTTGAAAAATTTTCTAGGAAGGGGAATCCAAGTTATCGATTTTTGTTCACCACAAGGGCCTTGGTTGAAACTGAGCTTGCTCTAGGAAGTCTAATTGGTTGCCAATTCTTTAGAATGAATGCATCCTAGGAATAATATGTTCTTGTTGAATTTGTGGTCTTGAATAAACAATTTGTTGTTACCTCAGAGATGAAGATCTCAATTTTTTGTGGGACTTGGAGAAGAGTGAAAGCTTTCCTTCTAAAAATTTGATTTTTTCTTTCAAGCCAAATATTCCAGATGATTATAGAGGGGGAAATATCCCAAATACAAGATAGGGTGGAGGATGGAAAAGAGAAGGCCAACTAATAAAATGAGAAAGAACAAAATTAGGAAGAGGACTTGACCAACCAATCTTGTTCATAACCCAATGCAAACACCAGTGAGAAAAGTTAACCAATTAGAAGGTGATCAATAGATTCAAAGGAATTCCCACACATGACACAAGGGAATAAAGGAGTGATACCTAATCTATTTAGTCTCATACTTGTAACAATTGTGTCTTTGATTTCAAGCCATACAAAAATACTTGCTTTAGGAAGGACATGTGGGCCACAACAAATATTAAAGGGCTAAGGATTTTCCAAGTTTTGATTGACTAGAGAATTGTATCCTTCTTTTACACTATACTGACCAGATTTGGATTTTAGCCAAATGATCTCATCTTGCTTATTGGAGAGAAAGAATTCTCTCTTCAAGATTTTTTCTTTTAATAAATATTTTTCATGTGAGGGACCTATAAAGAATCAAATTCCTTCCATTTTACAAGACTAGGGTTAGTAAGATCAGTCTCTAGATAATCTCTAACCTTGTTACCCCAATGAGCTTTAAGAAGTGGTTCAATATGCTTTTGATTGCCAAGAAACCTAACCAGGGATCCTCCCAGAAAAGATCCTTCTCACCATTATTAATAACCCAAGAGACATGTGAAAGGATAACAAATCTAGAAGAGTAGATGAATTTCCAAATCTTAGAGCCTTGTGGTAGATTTTTTTGGGTAAAAATTCTCTCTTTCAAGGCAGTCTAAATATTTATGCTACATGATTTGACACCTTTTGCTTTCAAGCTTTGTGTACATATTTTCTAGACTAATTTAGCACCAAAAAATTTATCTTGAAGGAAAATATCCTGCAAGGCTACCTCTCCTTGAGACTTAAGAACACAAAGAGACTCCCATGTAACAAGGGACAATTTCTTTTTTCAATAAACATTTTCTGACCAAAATAAATCCTTGAAAACCTTCTGTAGGACACTTCCTTTTCCTTTGGGAAGTTTCAATATCGAAATTAAGTAAATAGCAAGAGAGTATCAAACAAATTTAAGCAGTACCAATTTCTCTTAAAAGGTAAGTGTGTATGAGAAAATGCGTCAATTAAATTGAATCTAATCTAATACACCAATGAAACATTAGATTCAAGAAAACTAAATTAATAAAGTAAATGCAAACTCTAAACAACAACTTCTTCAAATTCGTTCCATTGTCCTCTATCTTCAAGGATTCGCTTCAATATGTTTGCTCTCAATTGTGCAAACAAAACTTATAGAATGGCACTTGAGAGAATGAGATTATTAAAATGCATATGCATCTACAAGATTGAGCTTATTGAATTGAAATGCTATGAAATGCTTAATATGCGACTATAATAACTACGCATGAAAGTATGAGATTCGAGGTCCTTTTTTAGCTCATGAAAGAGCTGTATTTATAGATTTTTGAAGGTAGGAATTCGATTGGCCAAGATCGACGGTCGAGTTCAAACCTGTTGGAATGAATGGTGAGAGATCAAGAATTCGAAAAGAAGGCAGAATTCTGAGAGACAGAAAATGAAGAGACAATTGAAAGGTGTCTCTCATAATTAAATAAATAAATACTTAATTATGTGTGAAAGAAATGTGAAAAGGTTTTAATTAAATATTGTAAATATTTAATTATGAGAAAATGAAAAAGCCTTTTAATTAAATATTAAGAATATTTAATTTTTGTGAGAGAAGTGGGAATTAAATATCGAAATTATTTAATTAAGTGTGGAAAGAAGAATATCATTTAAATTTGGAATTTAAACTTATGATAATTAATGTAAATAAATTGTAAAATTTATTTAATTAATTAAGAGGAAGATAGCATTAATTAAATAAACTTATTTATTTAATTAAATTAGAAGAATTAGAAAATGAACAATATAAATAAATAATTAAATTTATTTATATGTAGAAGACTTAAGAAACATTAATTAAATAATTCATATTTAATTAATTAACAGGTTCAATCGACCGTGACCATTTTTAGATGTGTACATTTTTCCCCTCTTTGAAGTGATGTGTTTTACGCATTGCTTCAAAGAATTTTCCCTTGATTTTGAAAAATTGTTGATGATGCCATATGCCCCCTCGGGTGATGAATCAGATAAAGATGATTTTTGGAATTTTTTACTGGTTTGCTATCTGATTCATCGACCAATAAAGAGGATTTGATGAAAACCCCTATTGAAAGATTGATATGAAGATGAAGAACTTTGATTTTTCCCCGATTGATGATGCTTTTTGATTGATAAATTTGCTTCCATGCGATATGAAAAATAAATAGAAATTTTGATTTGATTGATAAATTTGCTTCCATGCGATATGAAAAACAAATAGAAATGGTAGATTTGCTTTCTTGATTGAAAGGCTTGATAGATTTGCTTTCCTGATTGAAAGACTTGATAGATTTGCTTTCCTGATTGAAAGGCTTGATAGATTTGCTTTCCTGATTGAAAGGCAAATGGAGTCATGATGACTGTTGAATTTGTTTCCATGCAATATGAAAAACAAACTAGATGTGATGTAAACTTGCTTGATGTACTGATTGATTGATGATATCCATTGCTGATTGATTTGCATGATTGCTTGATGATATTGATAATGTTGTTGATTAGGGAATGATACATCCCAAAACAACACAAGGATAGGGAAGGATACATCCCGATGATGATGATGATTATTGAAGCTTGTAGTAAGGCTAGGAACAAGACCAAAGGTATGATTAAATTATTTGTACTAGATTGAATGGATTGATAAGATGAGATTGGAAGAAATGACTGGATGAATTGATTGAGATGATATAGATGAGATGTGACAAATGTCCAGTCATACTCAACCATTGTCTCAAAGAGATATTCCAGAATGTGGTCAACCTTCAAAAATCTATTAAAAAGGCCCTCAAAATGTAAATTTATTGTGCAGTCCTAAATGAATTATGCAACCCTAAATGAAATAATGAATCATTCTCCTTGTTGCCATTTCTTGCTGTGTTTAGTTATCATCATTGGGCCTTTTGATATGTTGAAAGTTAGTACAAGCATCAAAGGGTATGTTAGCACCAATGATGACCTGAGTACTGCTTTCATAATGTTTGATGTAGCAAGTTAATACAAGCATCAAGGTATAATTGAACCAAGGTGACCTGAGTATTGCTTGCATAAACAGACAAAAGCTAACCATTTTCTTATGCAAATTCTGAAATGTCATCAATGATACATTGTAGAGCATGTCCTGTGACTAATTTGCACAATACTAATGATTAACTTACACACAACAAGCAAAGAAAAATCATACTTCTTCCTTGTGATTCTAGTTCAGTACATCATTGAACCACTCCAAAGATATGATATCATCAAATATCAAAACAACAATTGCAACTTATGCTTTTAAGTTTTTCATTCATTTAATTCAGATTAAGATCATCCAGTTTGTTTCAGTTTCAAGGTATGAAATGTCCCAAAGCTATTTTGACCAAGCTTGATTGGATATTCGATTGTTGATATGATACTTGATAATTGACACATGTTTCTTGTTTGTCTACTTAAAAGAGTTGATATCCCCCAACGAGTTCAGGATTTTGCCCCTAGTCTAGGGTGACACCCGACCATTTTTTTGATGAAAGCATATGATTTATTGATTTTTCTTTGGATTTTAGGAATATTTTGATTTTTTTGAATTTTGATGTTTTCTGATTTTTTTGGATTTTGATGATTTGGATATGAACATGCATGACGATATCAGTGCTTTGTTTTGAGATTTTGTTGAAAACCAAGCTAAGGTTGATTGATCAGATTGATGGATTGATAGTTTGACTAAGTGTGTTAAGCCAAAAAAAGATGATAATGAACCTATAAACCCAAGGAAGTTGTGTTATCCTAGAGTAAACTCGTTCACAAGATGGTAGTTTGACTAAGTGTGTTAAGTCAAACAAGGTGATAATTGATTGGATTCAATTGATCAAGATTGATGAAGCTTGATTTGGAACAAAATTATTTTGATGATTTGATGTGACACTGACATGCAAGTTAGATGTGACTGATATGAATTGTTCAAATTGATGTTTGACAAAAGATAAAACTTGATAAGGAGCGTCTTCCTGTCAAAATATTCCATGGGCTAGGGATTTGGATCTTTTGGCTCACAAATGCTTGACCAATTCGATTTTACGTCTTCCAATGTTCAAATCACCACATAAGTTGGAGGATGTATATCAAGATTCATTCCCAAAACAAGATGTAAACATTTGCCCCTAGTGTCTAGCAATGTATGGAATGGCCATGGGTTGATTCTTGAATAGGTGTATGGATAGATACTGTAAGCATGCAAAGGATGCCAATGATTATCTTGTGATAAGATAAGGTGTTTGAACAAAGGATGCTCGCATGGATAGTGTTTCAAGACTCAGATAATGTTTGGATTGGATAGGATCAATGAAAAATGACCCATGTCAAGATGTTTACCATAAACAAGTGTAAAGTGTTTACCAAAATTTGTCAAGATCAAGATAATGTAAATAGATGGTAATGAGTTGGATAAACGGTTCATGGATGAATGGATGATATGGATGAATGTTGGTTTTATTATGGATGCAATAAGATGCTTTCTCCTGAATTGGTACACGTAGATGCTTGATTCTACACATGACGCTTGTTTGCCAGGTTTTCATCATGGTACTTGTCCAATGTGCCACCGTAGTGGTTTTCACTAGAGGACGATTTTTTTCTTTACTGTTTTTCAATCCTTTTTCTGATTTTTTTGGATTTTTTGTATTTTTGATTTTTTTTTATTGTCACCAAGATGCCTGTTTGCTAGGTTTTCATCAAGGTAACCATTTTTTTCAAGACATTTTTCTAATTTTTTTTGTATTTTTTGAGAGATTTTAAGCTGATGTTGAACCACCTAGTGGTGCTAATGTTGATGCTTCTGTCATAATGTGCCATCGGTATCCTACTTGAAGAAGTTGTTTTGCCAAGATATGTGCACTTGAAAGCAACTTTTGAGATCTCTGATCTACTTTGTTGATACCGGAGTTATCCTCATCTTTGTGTGCACATCGTGATAGAGTGCCTTCTGAATCCTTATGATGAAGCGTCATTGCCAATACATGGTCAATGTGAGAATTGGATATCATGCATGGAGGCGTGGATGGAGTGTGTTAGGAGTAAAAGATGGATTGGTCGATAGTTTGGAACCTTTGACTCTCCAAACTTGGGAAGATGAGCAATAATGGGTGGATATGGAAGTGTGCATGGAATTTGGACCAACTACTTGATACACTTTGTACATTGCTTGAGAAGCCTACTTTTTCCTTTGTGGACATCTTTGATGGATACTTTTCCCTTTTTGATTTTTCCCCATAGTTTCTTTGACTAATGGAGTTTGATAGGGATAATTTTTCTTTGTATTCTTTGGTATCCATATGTATTTGATTTGTCCTATATGCTCTTTAGCTTCTTTTTCCTTGATAACATTCTTCATGCTTTGATTCAAGTCTTTCTTTTAACGTTGGTCCCAATTCGTTGATGGGGTGATGGGTGGATGAAGATTCATGATGTTGTGGGTTGTAGTATTGACATCGATTTCATCATAAAGATTCTTCATGCTCCCTATGTTGACGTTTGCTTGAAATGAAGTTGCCCCCAGTTTTGTAGAAGTATTACAGATATGTTCATATCCCTTGATTGTCGAGTAACCAAGGCCTTGATTCTTAGGATTTTCAGTAATCTGTATTGGTTCCAAGATACCCTGTTCATGTAGGCCTAATCCTTTGCCTTGATAATTCATCTGTTGAAACATTTTATTTGCAAAAGGATATGATTTCCCTTTGAAACAAGGTGTTGCTCCTTCTCTGCTCTGTGGTGGATCTTCAAAGGTGATAGCTCCTTTATTGATAAGATGATTTTCCCTTACAAAGGTGAGTGATCCAACTTTATAAGTGATAGGATCCTTTATATGTGGGATAAATGCTTGATTCATATCCTTAGCTTGATCTTGTGAAATATCAGATTGTAATTCTCCTTTAAGAGGTGTTGATGCTTCACTGTCCTTGTAAAAGCGTTCCTCATGATTCATTCTTGATATGCTTTCACATGATGCTTTTGATTCAAAATTTTTGTAGAATTTTTCATGACCCATTTCTGACATGTCTCTAGATTTCTCTATTTCTTGATCATGTCTACAAATGTTAAGAGTAGGGGACTCTTGTTCCTCAGTAAGAGTATGAGACTCTTGTTTTGAATGAAGATCATCTATGTGTCCATCCAAAGAAAGCATCTCATGGGTAGATGGATGAGTATGTTCTATATGGACATGGTCATCTTGTATGGATAGGAGAGTGTCCATTATATCATTCTAGCAGCTTGGAGATATGAATCCTTGATTTTGACTAATTCTGGAATTACTTTCGACATGTTTTGGATCAAGTTCTTGACATGGGTCGATTTCAAAGGATGGATTTCTTTCAAAGGGTTTTTGGAAATCATCATAAGACATGGGAAGTGGCTCAATATTCTCTTGATCTTTGAGTGGACTTGGATCAAATGGTGAGTTGAGGATTCTTTCATTGTTCACAACCGTGAGGTCGAAGGATGTCAATATGCCTTGGGAGGGACCATTGCTAGACCTTGGTGATAGCTGTTGATCATGCTTTGAAATATGTTCTTGAGATATGTCCTCTAACTCCTTAGGCATTGTAGAGACATTTTCAATATGATCATTGGTTAATGGATCATGCATTATGTCAATAGGATCAAATATCATCAACACTCCTTGAAATGGATCTTTGTAGGAGGGGTCTTGATCATAACTAAAAAATGGCTCTTGATGAATGCTGATTTGATCACTAGATGGGGTAGACATATCTTCACAGTGCTCATTGATGGATTGATTTTGATCATTATCTCCAATAGTTATGGTGGAGAAATTTCCAATGTTTTCAACCATATGATCAAATGATGTTGGCATTTCTTGAAGAGGTATGATGGGCCCTTGACATGAGGATGATGGGATACTTTGATCTTGACTTGAAAAAGCATCATTAGATGAAGGAGATGGAGTAGCTTGATCATTAGATGCAAGGGAAGCTTTGGATAGGATGGAAGAATTGTCATGCTCTTGGGATGTGATTGATTCATGAGAGGGTATCGATTCATAAGATGGGGTGGAGGGAGGACTTGGAAGAATATTTTGTTCTTGAGATGGAAGAGGATTATCATGGGTGAATAATGAAAGGAGGGGATCATCATATGATTCTTGAGATATGGGATCTTGATCAAATATTGGAAGGGTTTGTAGAATTTTGGTATCATGGGATGGAGTGGAAAGAATGTTTTGATCGAGATGTGTAGATTGAAATGAATCATTGGATGTAGAGAATATGATAGAAGAAGGAAATTGAATAGGATCATTGAATTGGGTGGAAGAACCATGAGGTTCATTTCGAATTATGGGGAATGAAGATAAATGCATGGCATGACAGGATTGGTCAATGTTATTTGATGGTTTAGATTTGGGCTTCCCTTTTAACCATTGTGAAAATTCAGAAACATTGGATTTGGTTGATGTTGTTTTTGGAGGAGAAAAGGGCACGTTCATATTTTTGTCAAAGGACTTTTTAGTTGTACCCCCTTCTATTTCCATGACTTGCCTTTGGAGTGCTCTTACTTGTTGGGTAAGAGTACTAAGATCGTTTAAGGGGATTTCCTTCTTTTTAGGATTCTCTTTAATTTTCTCCATATTGTAGTTAGAGGGCAATTTGCAACCTTGTTTTTCCAATAAAAGAAAGTATCCATCTTTATTTTTCTCTAAGATCTTTTCCATATGTAAGAAAAACTGTGGATCTTGTTCAGCTTCTAGGAGCATCTCTTCTGTTATCTCTTGATTTAAGCTATTTCCATAAAGCCTAAGAACAAGATTTTCTTCGCTATGACCCATGTTTTAAAGTTTTTGGATGATCTTAATCTAATTTAAATGTGAAAAACACAGCATAGAGAAGTAGACAGTTGTTTCGTTAATCCTAGAATCTAAACAAAGAGTGTATGTTCTTTGAGATTTCCACAGGTTTTGAACAAGATAAGCATATCAATTAGACTCACTCTTAATTATTCAAATAGGTCATCATAGTAATCATAGCCCACAGCTTAAAATCGCGTCAACTCACACAACCATGTCACCCCCTAGAGGGCGCTCGTGTTTTTGTCTTTTCTAGGTGCGTACTCAAAGTGATGGAAGTGGATACCGAATCCCTTGAGCAAACAATCTGTGGTGACTATATGGTGAGTGTCTTGGGGGCAGATTCTTCCCTCCCCTTGCACTGTGATTAAAATGATGTTTGGTTACTGACACGACAGGCCTCTACACTAGGTTCTTAGTAAGTCTTTTCGTTTGGCGTGACAATAGATATACTCCCTCGAGAGACCTCCCAACCTTTAGAACAAAGGCTTTGGGGATGGTTATCCTATCTACTGCCGTCAAGTTGGATTTTCATACACAACTTGCTTTTGATTATAGTGGGTTGGAAACCTTGGCTTTAGGTGTTCCCACTTAGGTCGTTCCCGTAAGGTGAGTACTTTTTCCCACTACGACAGGCCTTCTAAAGGATATAATAAAGTATTAAATTGCATAAAATAAAAGGTCAATCTGGTATTCTGATCACCCAGTTAAGGGGAGAGCATAGACCTATTACCCACAATCACAACATACAAATAATGGTTCAATTTTAAATCCCAAATTGAAAGATTTTCTATTCTAAGTGAAGATGTTGCTTCACTAAAAGCATGGGATTTATTTTAACCAAAAGAAAATATGTTTGGTGACTATCCTAGGATTGGTTAATTCAAAATTAAGTGTCTACCCTAGGATTGGTTGATTTTATTCCTCATACATCAATAAAAACCTCTGGCCGCGGTCGCGTCGGATCCAGACAACAATTTAAGAATGAGATTATAATTGCTCCAAAATTGTTTAAAAAAACTTGTTACAATCATGTGATAATGCTTTTTCTTTCATTTTCATGCTCCATGGTCTTTTAAAATCTTCAATACAAGCTCCAAATGTTAGATTGAATCAAGAAACAAGAAGATATGAGGGTTAGATAAATGATTAAGCATAATAACCCTAAAATTTAGACCAAGTTTCTTTGTGGTTTGACGTTAAGTGAGAATTTGAAAATTTTAACTCTGTCAAAGCTGATTAAAACTTGCAGCATTAGATAGCTTATGAAATTCTACCCCATTTCAAAAAAAAAAATCGTCAAAAAAGACCTCCGTATGACCAAGATATTGCTATTTTAAAAACTGACTGTAAAAGTGCAAAACTGAAGTCTATGCGCTAAAACAGAGCTCGTATGCACTAAAACAAGACCTAGATGCGCTAAAAGAAGGCCCGTATGTGTTAAAACAGAACCCATATGCACTAAAAGAAGGCTTGTATGCGCTAAAACAGGTGCCAAATGTGCTAAAACCGTCTCTGGATGCGTGAAAACAGTCTGTGGATGCGCCGAAATAGTCTGTGGATGCACTGAAACAGTCTATGGATGTGCTAAACCAAGGATCGTATGTGCCAAAGCGAATTTTTTAGTCCGTCATCTATAAAAACATAAGATTTTCTGCAAGAAAAAGATTAATATGGGGGGATGCCCCACAGTGGGCGCCAAAAATGTGTATGAGAAAATGCGTCAATTAAATTGAATCTAATCTAATACACCAATGAAACATTAGATTGAAGAAAACTAAATTAATAAAGTAAATGTAAACTCTAAACAACAGCTTCTTCAAATTCGTTCCATTGTCCTCTATCTCCAAGGATTCGCTTCAATATGTTTGCTCTTAGTTGTGCAAACATAGCTTATAGAATGGCACTTGAGAGAATGAGATTATTAAAATGCATATGCATCTACAAGATTGAGCTTATTGAATTGAAATGCTATGAAATGCTTAATATGCGACTATAATAACTACGCATGAAAGTATGAGATTCGAGGTCCTTTTTTAGCTCATGAAAGAGCTGTATTTATAGATTTTTGAAGGTAGGAATTTGATTGGCCATGATCGACGGTCGAGTTCAAACCTGTTGGAATGAATGGTGAGAGATCGAGAATTCGAAAAGAAGGCAAAATTCTGAGAGACATAAAATGAAGAGACAATTAAAAGGTGTCTCTCATAATTAAATAAATAAATATTTAATTATGTGTGAAAGAAATGTGAAAAGGTTTTAATTAAATATTGTAAATATTTAATTATGAGAAAATGAAAAAGCCTTTTAATTAAATATTAAGAATATTTAATTTTTGTGAGAGAAGTGGGAATTAAATATCGAAATTATTTAATTAAGTGTGGAAAGAAGAATATCATTTAAATTTGGAATTTAAACTGATGATAATTAATGTAAATAAATTGTAAAATTTATTTAATTAATTAAGAGGAAGATAGCATTAATTAAATAAACTTATTTATTTAATTAAATTAGAAGAATTAGAAAATGAACAATATAAATAAATAATTAAATTTATTTATATGTAGAAGACTTAATAAATATTAATTAAATAATTCATATTTAATTAATTAACAGGTTCAATCAACCGTGACCATTTTTAGGTGTGTACAGTAAGCATTTTCAAATTCATAAGAGAAATTCTTGTTGGATATTGAAGAAATTATTTTGTCCTAGAAATCAAGTTTTTCTTTTCTAGAAAAAAAGGGGATGTCGAGATATTTGCATAGAAGGGATTCACATTGAAATCCCCAAAACTTTAGAATATGGGATTTGACTATAATGTTGACCTTTAGGAAAAATATTTTTCATTTTTCAGAATTGTAAAATCAACTTGAATGCAAGCAATAATTAGTTAAAACCTTTTTAATTACTTTGGACTCTTGCATTGTTGCCTGACCTAGAAGGAGAGTGGCGTATGCAAAAGGGGAATGAGAAATTGAGGAAGAAAAGGGAAAAACACTTATTCCATCCATATACCAAAATTTCAAGCTGTAATGATAGATTTGCTCACTTCTTCCACCATTAAAATGAACATGGGAGACAAAGGGTCCCCTTATCTCAGTCCTTGCATTAGAGAAAAGAAACCATGAGGAGTATCATTCACAATTACTAAAATCCTAGCACCTAAGATGGAAGAAGAAATCCATTTACACCAACTATGACTAAAGCCAAACTTTTTTAATATGGCCATTCGAAAATCCCAACTTACTCTGTAATAATATTTTAACATGTCTAATTTTATAGCAATAGTAGGGGATTTGTCAAGCATAATTTAGTGGAGAACTTCATGGGATAGAATAGATCCTTCCATAGTATATTTCCCAAGACCAAGACCCCATGTTCTTGAGAAATAATTCAAGGGATTAGATTTGCATGTATAGACACAATATAGTTCGTAAATATCTTGTAAATAGAGTTATAAAGTGTTATTGGTCCAAAATGATTAAAGAAAGAAGGATTCGATCTTTTGGGTATGAGAGAAAGAAAAGTCACGCTTAACTCCTTTAGGATATTTCTATTTCTTCTTAACTCTTCCAATGCTGAGATGATATCTTTCCCCACAAAATCCCAACATGTTTGAAAGAAAATGGTAGTAAAACCATCTGGGCCTAGGGCCTTTTTAGATTCCATCGAAAAAACAACCTTTTTAACTTATTTCAAGGAAAATTTAGCCATCAACAATTTGTTATTTTCCTCAAAGATTAATGATGGAACATTGTCTACAATCATATTATTCTCAAAAGAATTATGAACTTTGACAGGGGATAAAATATTCTCAAAGAAATTTACAACTTCTAACCCAATCTTCTTTTTCATGCAAAGAGACTCACTAGAGGAAGACTGAATGAAGATAATTTTATTTGTCTTCCACCGTAATTTGGTCGAGGCATGAAATAATTTTGTCTTTCTATCTCCCTCTTTTAACTAGGTCTCCCTAGACTTTTGCCTCCAATAAATTTCTTCACAAGCAAGAATCTCTTCAAGTTCAGCTTTTAATTCCTTTTCTCTCATGTAGACGGTATTATCCATGCTTGTTTTGATTACCACCTCATAAAGATCAGATAATTCTTATTCAACCCTCAGCTTTTTAGAAAAGATATTTTTAAAATGAATCTTGTTCCAGTCCTTTAGCTTGTTCAAATATTGTAGTTTTTTACTAAGTTGGAACATCCTTTTTCCTTCAATGAAATGGAAATTCAACCACCATTCCTTAACTAGATTGATAAAATTGGCATATCAAAACCACATTTCCTTGAGCTTGAAGGGGATTTTAAGTGTTTCCCTATCTTTGAATATCGAGAGGGAAATTGGAAAATGATAAAATCTAGCTAGATTATGGATGATCGAAGAGAAATCCTAGGTGGCATTTAACCAATTGTCAAATAATAAAATGCAAGCAAGTTTTTCAACAATTTCGAAAAAATATTTTTGTTTGTTTGGGTGTCCCACATTATAAATTTAGAAACATCTATATGAAACATAATTAAACTATAAGAGAGAGTCACACTTGTTGACCTACATATGACACAATTGATGACACGTCATAAAAAATATTTCAAAATAAATAATGGAGCCAAAGTTGGTTGCATGAGATGGTGAGTGGATTATGATGATCTAATGATCATTGCAAAGAATATGGTATTTTTACCCAATGAAGTAGTGTTGGTATTTTGGTATTTTTTTGTAACTATAGATTAGGGAACCACACGTTGGTTGGTTTTAGCCCATTTTTTCCTTTTTTTTTTTAGTTTCATGTATTGCATCTCGTATTCAACAAGTGATAAAGATGAAGGTTTTAATGATGAGTTTTGTATGTACAATTTTTTTACCAAAAATATTCTAATTTTATCTTTAGTGATACTCCTGTAAAGGATTTGAATGTACAAGTATGTTGTAATAATTGATTTTTGAAAAATTATTGAATTTGACTGAAAGTGTGATTTTTCTCTTTCAAATTTTTTTTATCTACTTGTATTATTGTGTTATGATATATTTATTTATTTGTATTCACTTGCAATTTAAATATTCGTTTAATACTTAATGTGTCAAATATATTGCAATGAACCAATGTAGAGCTCCAAAAACAAATTTCAAGTCTCCTTCTATCCAAAGTCTTCTCCTACCTTTGTCCCTTGCAATCACTATTCCGAATAAAGCAACCTAAGATTCAACTAAATTTTTTGATTCAATACCATAGTCAATGGCATATATCAACATGGGGTTTCCCAAAGCATCTCTAAATACTCCTCCCCCAACTCTACTTGAGTTCACATTTGTTGCTCCATCAAAGTTGCATTTGATCCATCCATGCTCTGGAGCCACCCACTTATAATCCTTGCTTACCCTTGGAGCTGAGACATATGCTTGTGAGAACCAACAAAATTTGTCTATCAATTTGTCATACCCCACTCAACATCCTTAAATGACCAATCTATTCCTTTGTTAGTGATGCAAGAGAAAACAAGCCTTCCAAAATATCATAAAATATAGAGGTTAAACAAAGGAAATCAATACGATTCAAATCCAAAAGTGATGTGCAACCATGTTGAAACAATTAGACCATTTATTCAATAATATGACTAGAAAAATATTTTTTACAAAGTTTGGCTCTCCAAGGCCATTCTCTCTTAGCTACCCTCAAACTCAGTCTTCATCTCTACTTCTTGAAAGATTTGAAAATCTTCTCTCAAAATTTCCATGTTGTTGTCCTCATCTCCACCCTTCTTTCATGCAACCTTCCAACCTTCCCTCTCTCCCTTTTTTAAAAATTTCTTAAAATTTGAATTAAAAGAAATTAAATTCTCACTCAAAGTGGTGTCTCACTCCATCAATAAAATATACATTTTAAAAATTTAAATCTACGTTGGAATATTTGATGTTTGGAATTCAAACCTGATCTCACATTTTTTGAAGATGCCCCTTAAAATGGAGGTCTAAAAATATGTTTTATAATCAATAAGGTCAAAAATACTTGCCTCTTACCTATCCATACCCTTATGTCTTAAAATTAATGAATGTATCAATGTTTAAAACTCTAAATTAGTGTTTTTTATAGCTAAAAGAAATAAATATCATTTTTTGTTTTACCTAGAGTGATTGTACATGGAGAAAAGGTGAAATTATGCCAATAATTTAAAATCCTCTCCGACTACCCATTTTGAATTTTTAATTTTCTTCAAAAGATGAATATGAGATAAATAAGATCCATCAAACATGAAATGTTAATGTTGCATAGGCAATTTGGAAAAAAATCAAACATGTGACTTCGACGCTACAAAATAGGTGCCAAAACTTAACTTTTTTCATAACTCGTACCCAAAACCTCATATTCACATGAATTATTTTAGGATATATGAATAATATCATCAGGATGCTTCCTACAAAAGGATTTTTCTCTAGACTTTAAAATATTGAAAATTAATTATTTTTTTGGCCATCTAGGAAAAAAAAAAAATTTAAATTCTCCCAATCCATGAGGAATTTTGTTAAGAAATATTTACCACATTATACACAGTTCATCCAATGATATATCTTTTGAAGGATTTGAACTGAGCTCTTACAATTTTTTAGAAACAATTGTTTCAATAAAACTACCTATAGGAGCCTTAAAACTATGACAAAGAAAAAACTCAAATTTTGAAAATTAAATCACATGAGAGGTTTTCCAATGCTATGAGATACATAAAAAGGTCACAACACACAAAAATTGAAAAAAATTTGGGTGATGCAATATCACTTGTGGATTCGGATGCTTCTGCATCAAACACACCAAGTAAGAAGTTTGTGAGCATGGGCTCACAAAAGGGGGGTTTATTGGTGAATTGGAGAAAATTGTGGGCTCTCTTTTAAATTTTAGGGTTTAGGACCTAAAAGGAGAATGCAAATCTTCACACTCTTCACTCAAGAACAAACCCTTTAGATTTCAATGCAAAGGAGATTGAAATATTGTGAAGTGAATGTCCTAGGGGCTGAATGATATCTAATGAGGGGTTCACCACCAAGTTTGGACATGGAAAAGATAATACAATACAATGTGAAATCTACAACCTTAAATGACCTAGATATATGAATAAATGCAATAGAAAGTTATGAGACATAAAGTGTGCACCTAGGAGACTGATGATGATAGAGTGGAGGTCTGGAATTCTAGAAAATTTTTTGTTAATGTTGATTGGGACTCATTCACCAAGCTGGGTGAATCAATCCTACTTCTGGGAAAATGTGCAAATACAGGTTTCAACCAAAAGGGTATCTAGATCTATAAAAATCACTATTAGGCTTTTATAGTGGGACTCATTTGCCACTTGTGGTGAATCAGTCCATTTCTACTTTTTCAGAAGTTAGGGACTTGATTTCATTCCTCTCGGTTTGCTCTGCTCTTTTTGACTAGTTTTTGGATCTGAAATTGCAAATTGCCACCTATAAGTCTTCTCCAAGCTTCTCCTAAACTTTATGACAACTTTGAAAACTTTAGGGATTTCACAACCTTTCTCCAACTTTTCTCCTTGAAAAATCTACAACCTAGCCCTGCAAATCACACACAAGAAAATGGAAAAAATTTGTGCAGTTAGCGAATAGGGGTTTGCCTTGGTCAAACCCCTTGTTGGTAATTAAAACTTGAAATGAAAGTAAATATGAATGGATAATGATGAATTAAAAAATAAAAATGTTGCAACTCACCAAACCCTAGCAATAAGGTGTTGCATACATGTAAGCAATGGCTCCAATGGATGTAGACTTGGAATCTAGCTTGATGCTGATAGATCTTTGAATGAAACACTTGCTTGAATCACAAAACCTTACATCAAAATTGTTAGCTCTAAAAGAACATGATCCAAGAAATATTTGGCATGATGATTGAAACTTGAAGAATGCTCTAAAATGTTTGATAATCTATCCTTTAATACCTTTGAATGCTCTTATGAATGCTCAAATTCTCTTGTGAACACTCTTGAAAGCTAGGTATGAAAATGAGAGAAAGAACCTTGTATTTATACCGAATTATGAAAGAATTCATGAAATTACAACACTACAAGCTAACATCAGATCTAGGAGAATAAAATCCCATCAAAATTTTGAATTAAATTTGAATTTGGGCCACAAGCAACTCATTTTCCCAAAGTAGTGAATGAGTCCACCTAGGCCTAATTTTTGGGAATATTTTTAAAAAGTGCTTAGAAAGGTGTAAACCCTATTTTGGGACCACAAGATCTAGATGGGACGCATTCACCCAAGGTGGAAAATGATTCATAGATCCCTAAATCTAGGCCATAGAAGCCATAAAAACCTACATTATGGTTGGGTTATTGATTGGTGTTTGGATTATCCTCGAAAAGATGTAATAAATGAGGCTTGTGGAAGCAAAATTGGGCCAATTAAAGCATAAGAAGGCCCAATTATTAATGAAAATCCTAGAGAAATATGAAAGTGTGTTACAAAAATCCAAATAGGACAAGATTAAGGTTAATTTTGATTATAATTATTTTTATTATGCTTAGTTAATTGATAAAACACTAGAAAAGTGTGAAAGTGTGTTGCAACACTTCACAACACTTTAACAAGGAACCATTATAATCCCATTAGTTCACAAAGGCCCAAGAACTAATGTGAATGTGTTATCCACATTACAACACTAAATAAAGGAAACATTAAGCCAAAATCTACAAGGATGACCCTAACGAGTGTGAAAATTTCAAAGGATACATTTTACTACACTACATTTAGCCCCCACTTTAGTGAGAGGATGAAATTTCTTCAAACTCACACTAAAGTAGACACACACGCACCAAGAGGGGTTCAAAGTACCAATTACAATAAGATGGTACAAGAATGATCAAGAGGTTTGATCAAGCTCCCAAGATCAAGATCCCAAGATGAATTAACATGGGAAAAAAAGAACACACATGAGAATGATATAAAGAAAAACGACAAGGAACAATCATACACTACCAAAGAAAATAAAATAGAAGGTGAAAAAAGAATTAGAACAAGATTTGATCATTAGTCCATCATGATGTGGATCAGATCTAGGATGTTTGTCTGAAAAATGTATACTCACTCTAAGGCAACGAAACTCCTAACTGTCCGTCGAGTAAGAAGTCCTAAAAGGTTCAAGAAACATACACTCATGGTTACTATGCACTCAAACACACACAAGTGGCTATGGGGAAATTTATGCTTCATATTGGGCTTCCCATGAAAACCATACCAAATTTATACCCTCTAATAACTTTAATAAGGCACCATATAGAAAGAAGTGATTTTTGAGCTTCAGGAGGCAAGTAAAACTTCGTATGCTTGGAGCTCATGAACAAAAAATATGGCTCCATAGGCATGCAAGTTGTGTTATGAAAGGTGGCCATATAACAACAAATGAAAAATGAAAAAAATGAAATGTTCAAAGGATTTTTGCTTAGTTCATGTGAGGTATTTAGCTTAGGGAACATTGTGCCTAATGTCGCCAAGAGAGGACCAATCAATGAATAGAAAATTCGTAACTTATGGGATGCAGTGTGTCATATCAAGCTAATAAGATGAATATAATATGCAAAGAGAGATCACTCTCTTGAATTAAATCATAACCAATTCCATCCATAAAGAGAAAAACACATCGTATGAATTAAGAGAACTGCACCAAGAACCATGAAAAGGAAAATGCAAAAGAAAAATGTCAATGTATGCCCCCACTTTAAAGGAATTTATAAACACCATATTGTGAGCAATCACTTTAAATTAGCAAATGATAAATGCAAACAAGAAGAAGACATGAGAGCTAACTTTGAAATCCCAATGCCAAGTCATATGTTTCCAAGTAATGCTACAACATGTAAGATAAAAAGAAAAGAGAGGGGTTTCCCCCAAAATGAAAACACCAAAAACATAAGGGATCTATGGATTTGGGGTTAGTATGGTATTTTCTATATTGTTTTTAGAGAGATCAAAATTGTCATCATCCCCAAAATATACCCAGAACTAGAAGAATGACACAAAAAGAGAGAAAACAAAGAAGCACCTTTTGGGTCAACATGGTAGAGACATAGGGTGTCTCGATGCCTTGTATCATCCCCAAAAGGAAAAAACAAGACAAATGAAAAGGAGAAACTAAAAAGGAAAAAGGAAAAAAAGAAAGCCTTTTGGGTCAACATGGAAGAGACCTGAATGTATCGACGCCTTTGTGTCATCCCCAAAATGAAAACACAAGACAAATGAAAAGGGGCAACTATAAAGGAAAAGGAAAAAAATTAAAATACTTTGGGTCAACATGGAAGAGACCTGAATGTCTCGATGCCTTGCGTCATCCCCAAAAGGAAAACATAAGACAAATGAAAAGGATTAAATTCAAAAAGATTCACGACATAGAGAATAATGAAGGTAAAAATAGAGGAATGTTAGAAAGAGAGAGATAAAATCAAAGATAACATCACAGGGATCACATTACACACATGCAATCACACAAAATAAAATGAAAAAGAGATAATGCAAAAGACTAGTAAGGAAAATGTGATTCAACCTATGAGAAAGTCATTCACCTCCTAATCATGTTCATTATATACCGAAGGCAGGAAATTATCCAAAGGGACAAGAGTAAGTGTCAAAGTAGGAGAAGCACCAGGTTTAACACTCTTTGTAGGATATTTATCATTTAAGCTCATGAAAGAGGAAAATAATGTGTTCAGTTCATTATGCACCTCTTCATCAATTATATCCTTAGATGAGAAACCAATGTCAAGAGGACTCTTAGTTAGGCTCTTATGAGGGATGACGTTTATTGCCCCTACCATTCCATCTATAGGATTGACATTATTAACATTATTTAGAAAAAAATCATTGTTTTCACCATCTCTATCAACATTCATCACATCATTCTTTGTAGTTTCACTGGCTTTGACAAATGAAATTTTATGTTTGGAAATTGGGTTGGTGAAAATCTGCAAGTTTTGGTTTAGAGTGGCAATGGACTTGTTTCCTTGATCACTAACACCTACAATAGATAGATGACTAGAATCAATGAGGTCTTGCAAAAGATGTTTAAGATGCTTGAAATGTTTCATTTTATGTCTATATTATCAATGATAGTGACAATATGCATTTGATCTAAAGCTCGAGAGTAAATCCTTACTAGGGTTAGGTGTTTTGATGGGAGGCAAGGTAATCATTTGTTGGTGTAGAAGTTGGGGCATGGTATTTTGAAGGGTATTGGGTAGGGGAGTGAATTATCTTTTTGAATCTCTATAATTAAAGGGCACTATGGATTTGACAAAAACTACTTGGTTATTGAAATTCTAATTTTTTTGTTGAGGGGGGTTAAATTGAAGGAACCCTTTATTTTGTTTTCTAAAAGGTTGGGAATTGTTTTGGTGTGTGGGCTCAGATATCTTGATTTGGCTAGAAGTGGACTTTGTATCACGATTGTTAACTAAATTTTGATAATCATGGAGGGCAGTACACAAGTGAATGAACGATGAGAATTTCATCATGGTAAGTTTGTCTTGTATCTTACTTTACAAGTTTTCTATGAACATATTTTGAAGGTGTGGTTCAAGGACCTTGAAATCGATTTGTGAATAAAGAGATTGATGGCATGAGATAAAATCAGTTATCTTTTCTTTTTATTTTTTCTTACATCTCATCAAATCAGCAAGGTCATCTTGGGAGTCATATGCACTTGGAAATGGTTTAAAAATACCTCAAAAATTTAATGGAATGAATGAATTGATTTTTTTGGTAAAGAAGAGAGCCACTCCAAAGCGGTATATTCCAAGGACCTAGGAAAAATCTTTGCCAACAATTTATCTTCAAGGAAAAAGTCACTACATAAGGTAGTGTAGGCATTAACATGGTTACAAGGATCTCCCTCCCCTCCATATTTATCAAATCTAGGCACCTCTACACCTTGTGGAATTGGTGTTCGTAATATCTCCTAGGACAATTGACTACTTTGGACATAATATGTAGGTAGGCCATTTTTATTTTGGTTTATGGTGGAAATTTTCTTTTGAATTGATGAAACAATTTGGAAAAGTTGCATTATAAAAGGGTCATTACTTGTGTTATGAGATGGAAGTGAAAGTGGTGATGGACTGTATGTGTTTGTAGGACAAGTGAATTGAATTATTATAGGTGGTAAGGTAGGAGATATAACTTGTGATGCCACATAGGAACTAGGGATGCTAGTAGGAATACCTAGGGAAGGAATCACATTACTAACTTGTTGCATTGTTGTTGTGAATTGAGGATTGGTGTAGGTAGGTATTGAGGCTATTGTCATGGGAGGAGAAATTTGGGTTCCTTCTTGACTTTGAACATTTATTTTTGGCAAAGAACAACTAGTGGTTGAGGGAATATGTTTCCAAAGATCTCAGCTATATTTTTCACAAGGTCAAGGTCATCTACACTCTCAAGCATGTGGTGAATGTTTTCTATGGTAGGAATTGCAGTAGTTGAAATTTTTTCAAGGCTTATTTGATGTTGTAAGTTTCATAAATCCTCATGAATTTGAATGATTTTTTCTTGTGGGATATTGATGGTTCTTGTGTGAACATTCACAGTGCTACTTGAAGTAAAGGAATTGTTAAAGATGTTGTCCATGCCTAGTGTACTAGTGACAATACTAGGAGTGGAAGATCTAGAAAAAACCCAAGATCGACAATGATTGTGCTATCATGAGATAACATGAGTCTCAAACTTCATCTTAGTATAGTATTAGCAATAGGACACCAAAAAGTCATACAAAGGCTACTAAATTCTCGGTGAATCCAAATGCAATGAAAGCTAATAATAATGGAATTCTTATAACTGAAATTCTAAAACCTAAAATAGAAAATCATAAACAAGAAACAAAAATTCAGAAAATGAAGATTAAATTCCACAAAATTTTGTGCAAAATTTGTAGAGAGACTAATTCGCCCAAGGTGGCCAATGAGTCCCAGTGATGATTTTTTTTTGAAAATTTTAAAAATATTTAAATTGAATTTTATGCTTTGTATGTTTTTTGAGTTATGATTAAGATGCAAATGAAAAATTTGATTGGTTTTCAATAAAATTAAATGCAATAATGCAAGCTAAATGAGGTTTTCACTAATTAAAAATTTGAAACCCTAGATTGTGAATTAACCAATGCAAAACCTAATGCAATTTTTTTGATAAAAGGGTAAAACGGGTTTTACAGGGACCCGAAACCAAAAAGTTTACAAAATAGCAAAAAGAACACCGAAGTTCCACCAAAAAAAATAGCTGCCCAAGAAAAAACTAGCAGCAACCAAGCAAAAAGGACCAGAAGGGTCAAGAAAGAAGGGACAATAGAGAAAGAACACAGGAAGCCCCAGCCATTACTTCAGAGACCTAAGGATAGTCTTTGTCTCTGCCTCCATATCCTACATATCTTTAACCCCATTTTTAAAGGTTTGAACCATTTTCAGAGTAAGGGGGGCCTTGTGCTTCAAGTTGGCATGGGTTCTTCTGGAAATGCCACCTTCTGTGTCCTGGCTTTTATCTTCTGTATCTTCGAGATCAACCACTAGAGATCCCTATTGGGCTTTGTCAAGCTTTTTAGTCAATGCATTAATAATTATAGCATTATGTCTTGCTATACGATTTTTTTGTTCCACGAAAGTTCTGATGGTATTCCTTAAGCTCTCAACATCGGTATCAATGTTCCTGTTACTGTGAGCCACTTTTTTCTTACCCATCTCATCAATCTTAGCATCCATTTCCTCAATCTTACTTTGTAGGGCCCAGTTTTTAATTTTTAGCTCATTGATTTCAGAGAAGGTCCAATCCAAGAGTTTAGAATGGGACTCAGAATTGGTTTTAGCAAGGTAGATATAATCAAGAGAGGGATCTTTTCTAGTGTTAACAGGGGAATTATCAACAATATGTATGTCTGGCAAAGGGTCAGCATAGTGCTTAGAGATTTTGGTATCAGCTTCCTCCGACTTAGAGGAATCTTTGATGTATGAAACAAGGCTTTTAGCCTGGGTTGTCTTGCCAATAGAGTTGATCTTAGGAGGAGGACAGTCAGGCTTAGGCTCAACATGGATTTTGCTCGATTCCCTAGAAGAGCCAACATGCAAACTAGGGGCTTTTCTACCCAGGCTAGGGTCAGGCAAATACTCCGAGCCACTGGGCTCAGTATCATCACTTTCAACATCTGGGTTGGTTTCCAAAATAGCAGGAGCAGGCACATGAAGATGTTCAACAATAAGCCTAATTAACCCAATATGAAGAATAGGGAATCTTTTGGGGTTTTTTTTATTGTCCTCCAAACTTTTCTTCAATGAGTAGAAAAGATAATAGGGGATAGAGACCCTTACCTTGTGAAGGAAATGGTTGAGGAGAGCGAAGTGGTAACCATAGACTTTCATAAAATGCGCGTCCACCATGATGTACTCCATGATGGCCCAAAGAACCTTTCTCCATATAGATTTTATGGAGTCAACATCAAAGTAACTGTTAGCAATTTTGACCAAGCTTTGCTTTTCCTTGTCCTTTTTGGGAAATCTGATAACAGCTTCATCAGAGAAAGCCCTGTCCCTAAAAAATTTCTTCCCATCAGTGGGTAATCCTGTAACTTTGGCAATAAAATTTTCATTGAGCTCCACATTCCTACCAAACAGATCATGCCAATTTTTGGAAAAGAGATTCGTAGCCTCCTGATCAGAGCCATGAAGCTTCTCCAGGAAAGGAATTAGTCCTCCACTTTTAATCTTGTTCCAAACCTTGGCATTTTTCATGTGAGTTTCATAGTTGTTCGACTCAGTTCGCTTTTTGTCTCCTCCCATATCAGTCGACACAGTGAGGTAGGTCCAAACACAAGCCTTTCTAAAATTGGCCTCACCAAATCTTAGAACCCACAAAGTGTGCGGAGTTATCTTGCAAATTACTCCACTGGGCTCGGTCCCATACAATCTAATGATTGTGATGTGAGAGATCCAACCTGTCCTCATTAAAGGGATAACATGTCACCTTACCATGTGATTTATCATAATTTAATAGGGCACAAACATTAATATTTAGATCGCTATTATTTAGCCAGGTACATACTTCTTTGCTCTTAACTCCTTCATTAGCAAAAAATTCCGCAACAACATTGGCTTCTCTATAGGCGTGTGATATTTTAACTTTTTCAAACTTGGCCAATTTCAATTTAGCTTCATCAATCCATGAGTTGATGGTCCACAAGGGTGGAGGCTTTCCACGGAGGCAATCAATTATGTTTTTGGAGTCTCCTTCAAGCCATAAATTTTTAATGTTAAGACTTTGGGCTAAATTTATGATATGGTAAGCGCCAGCCGCCTCTGTCAGGTGATTAGTTTGAGAGCCAAGAGGTGAGGAAATCGCACCTATGAAGTTGCCATTGGAATCCCTTATAACTCCTCCACAGCCCGCTGCCCCCGGATTGCCTTTAGCCGCACCATCAAAGTTAGCTTTGATCCACCCGTTAGGCAGAAAAGTCCAGCAAACTCCCTCTCTATCCTTTTTGGCCTTCATAGTAGAGCTAGACAAATTAGGATTTATGTTCCATTCCTTAGCAAAAAAAATATCATAGTTTGAATACTCCGCATTCAAGGTCTTCCTGTCCTTTTGGGCCACGACACTGAAGTTTTCCTTCAAGGATCTAACAATTTTATCAAAGACATAATCCACAGAGGCTTCTTTTCCCCTAAAAATTATGTTGTTGCGTTCTTTCCAGAGGTCCCAAGCAATATGAGGGAAGGATAAATCCCAAAAATATGTAAGTAAAGGATTCCTTGTTGGGGCTTTCCATTGAGAAAAGAGATCTTCAATGAACAATGGGAAAACCCAAGAAAGGTTTCATAACCTGATAAAATTTTCCCAAAGAGAAGCAGCAAAAGAGTAATGAAGGAATAAATGACTCATAGATTCAACATCCATCTTACAAAGACAACATCTATTAGGGATTTGAAATCCACGTTTACACAGGTTGTCAATTGTAAGCAACTTATTTTGGAGCAAGATCCAAAAGAAGATGTTAATTTTAGGTATCAGATGTTTGCACCAAGCTTTAGACCAAAAGGGAGGATGATCCAGAGAAGAAGTGAACTTAGCAAAAGCAGAAGACACAGAAAAATTACTAGAGGGATCATCAATCCAGACTGCACGGTCCTCTAGCTGCTCTGAACTAAGTCTAATAGCCAGCAACGTAGTTTGGATGGGGACCAAAGCCTGACTGACTCTGCCCAAGTCCACCCTATTACCATTCACTCTGTAATCTTTAACATAAGTTCCAAACCTAGCCTTGCAATTCTCAGCCCAATCTCTGAAGGAATTGATTTTTATCAAAGGTTCCTTAAAAAGCCATTTGTCTTCCCAGAATCTGGTACTATTACCATTTCTCACTTGCCAACCAATGCCTTCCTCGACAATCTTTTTTCCAATAACTAAATTGTTCCAGCATATAGATCCTCTCGGAAGAAGGTGGGGTTCCTTCTTAATAATGGAAGAGCAATTATTTTCTAAATATTTGGTAGCCAGAATATCAATCCACTCCTCGGAGGAGGAGAAGATTCTCCAGATTTGCTTAGCCAAGAGGATTTTATTAATAGTTCTGATTATTCTTAACCCAAGTCTGCCGTTCTTTTTAGGTCTACAAACCAGATTCCAGTCAATTAAGGGAATTCTTTTATTTTCCTCAACACTTGACCAAAGAAATCTTTTTCAAATTTTTTCAATTGTATCAGCAAATTTAGCAAGAATCTTAAAGAGGCTCAGGGCATAGATAGGGAGATTTTGGAGGGAGGCTTTGAAGAGCTGAAGCTTACCAACTTGACTAAGTAGAGCACCTTTCCAACCCACAAGCTTTTTACTAAATCTATCCACCAACGATATCCAGAAAGAATCAGGAGGTTTCATACTTAAAGGAAGACCCAGGTAGGTGGCAGGAAGGGACTCCACCTTACAATCCAAAATTCTGGCAATTTTGGTTTATCGATGAGCCAGAGTATTGAAAAAGAACAGTGAGCTTTTTTTATTGTTGATCAACTTTCTTGAAGCTCTCCCATACCTGTCAAACAGTTGTTTTATAGATTTGCCTTCAGACACAGAAGCTTGACCCATGAGCATAGTCTCATCAACGAATTGTTGATGAGAGCACACCAAGTTGCCTGAGGAAGGTCTGAGCCCAAAGATAACTTTAAAGTCAACCAGATGTTTCAGGTTCCTACCTAAGCTTTCAGCCATAATGGTGAATAAAATAGGAGATATAGGATCACCCTTCCTTAGTCCTCTAGTACTCTGAAAAAAGGAGGTCGGGGATCCATTGACCATAATCGATATGGAAGCTATGGACACAAGTTGTTCCACCATTTGAACAACCCTATTATTAAAGCCAAAGGCCTTCAGAATTTTAAATAAAAAAATCCAATCAACTCTGTCATAGGCTTTTGAGATGTCAAGCTTTAATAGGAAACCTTTAGTCTTCGATTCAACAAGGGAGTGAATGTTCTCATGAACCGTAACTATAGAATTAAAGATTTGTCTGCTAGGAACAAATCCATTCTATTGAGGAGAAATCAAGGAAGGCAAAAAAATTAAGAATCTAGAGGTTAAGACCTTAGAGATGATCTTGTATAAAGAATTACAGAGACTGATAGGCCTAAAAGCCTCAAAGTTATTAGCTCTAGGTTTCTTGGGGACAAGAAGCAAGAAAGTAGCATTTAATTCTTTTAAAAGACATTTGGCTCCAAAAAATTCCTTAACAACATTAACCACATCTTCTTCAACAATCTCCCAGAACCATTGGAAGAAGAACAAAGGGAAACCATCAGGCCCTGGGGCTTTATTCCCATCAAAGGAAAAGACAGCCTCCTTGACTTCCTCATTGATGGGGATTGCTGTCATAAAAGAGTTGTTTTCCTAGTTGATATTTCTTGGTATAGCTTCCACTAGCTGATCTTGCTCATTCTGGTTTATTTCAGTACTTGTCGAGACAAGAAGTTTAAAGAAGGAGCCCGCCTACATCCTAATATCCTCTTCCTCCTCAAATCTGGTTCCATTCACATCTATTTGAGATATTCTGTTTACAGCTCTGTGTTTAGAAGCCAAAAGGTGGAAGTACCTGGTGTTTCTATCTCCAACAGACAACCAAAGGGCTCTTGATCTTTGTTTCCAAAACTCCTCCTCCTTCCCAATTATGTCATGCATCCTCCTAAGGAGCTCATTCTATTTTTCCTTAGTATCATTCAAGTAACCCTCCTTCTTTATTTTGAGTTGAATTGCTCCCAGATCCATCTGAAGATCAGACTTGATTTTAAAGATGTTCCCAAAAGATTCCTTTTCCCATTTTTTAAGATTACATTTCACTTCCCTTAATTTTTTAGCAATTCTGAACATAGCAGTTCCTTGAATACTTATATTCCACCATTTCAATGTTAATGGAAGCTAAACCTAGGATATAAATGCACTCTGAATCAAAATTATGATGCTCTATATGTAGGTTCACCAAAATGAATTAGAGAAAATAGTGGGCTCTCTTTCACCTTTAGGGTTTTTGACTCTAAAAGGAGAGAGAAAATATTCACACTCTTCACTCAAAAACAAACCCTTGAGATTTCAATGTAAAGGAGATTGAACTCTTACGAAGGGATTGTCCTAGGGTCTAAATGATATCTAATGAGGGGTTTAGCACCAAGTTTAGAATTAGAAAAGACAATGCAATACAATGTGAAATGAACAACCTTAAATTACCTAGAAATATGAATAAAATGCAATAGAAAGTGTGCACCTAGAAGGATAAAGATGATAGAATGGAAGTTTGGAATTCTAAAAAATCTAATGTTAATGCTTACTGGGACTCATTCAACAAGGTAGGTGAATCAGTCCTACTTCTAGGAAAATGTGCAAACATAGGTGTTGATTTAATAATCCATGAAGCTCCCATTGGGTTGGGTTTTATTTTGCTTTGCATAAGACTTGGTTGTGCATGTTTAATTCTAACTCTTAAGGATCATTTGTTGGTCGTGCTTTCATCTTCCTATGCCACGTGTTAGTAGTGTGTGCCTGTGAAAATCCTCCCCCCTTTGTTTTGTCTCTAGGCTTTGCTCGTGTCCCACATTGCATAAACCCTCAGATGCCTTTTGGGTGAGCTCCATAGTCAAAAGCTTATGCCAAGGCCATTCCACATGTCATCTCCATAGGGATTGTATCCCAAGGGAATGAAATATGAACAAAATCCCTCACCTTTGCTCCACATATTACCTCCATAGGAACTTTTGTCGCAAATGAAGGAATAATGAATAAGAGGTGTTGCTTCTTCATGACATGTCCTAACCTATTCTTCAAATGGTTATACACATGTCTCCATGATATTTTCGTTGCTTTCCCTATGGGACCACAACCATCATTTTCTGTAGAGTGTAATTTGTTTAAGGAAACCAAAGGATCTTTCTGTTGCGATATGTCTTTGAGCCATCCAATGGGAAGATGACCCATGTCTGAGGAATATTTTCGGTTATTGGATTCCAGGCAGTGGAGAGGTATATATGTACTATTTTAACTCTCTTAGAAATGGTTTGAAAATACAAAAAAAGGAGACTGAAAGCTCTAGGCCTTTGTATTGTGATTTTATTATTGTATTAACACTTACTGATTGTGCCAATTGTTTGGCCTCTTTGTTTCCTAGTTAATAAATCAGACATTATACTATGTTGTCTGTTGTATTGAGTAGTTTATCTACATGACTTTTACAATTTCAATATAAAATTTCTATTCAGATCATGTCTTGAACTCTTCTTATTTAGTGAATGTATAAGATTCAGTTATACTATGTTATTTGATTGACTTCTTAGGACTTTCATCTATGATTTTCTATTACTTTCGAACATGCAGATTGCTGAATGGGCCCTTAAATCTCATCCAACAGGAAGATTTTTCATGCCTATACACTTAAATCTTGGCACATTGCGTTAGCGTTAAACTTTATATTTTTATATCTGCTTCCTTTTCTCATTTTCAACCCCAATTACATGAAGATCCAACTTCTTTAAAATCTGGAGAACCTTACTTAGTTTAGCGCAATTGGTCCCCCCATTAACTTTGTTTCCCATAAGGTTGTTTGCCTAGTAATTTTAGGTATCAATAGTTCTTTTTTCTGGCACACCCGATGGGACCTTGCTTGAATGTATTTAAATTTAAGGTGGGTGTATGAGAGATATACCTATTACTATATCCCAAATAGTGAATAACCCTAGCCTACTAGTGCCACCGTTGGTAATAGTACAAGAAAGATCCTATCAAGCAAATGTTCCAACCCCACTGCCAGCCCCATTGCCAATGGCTAATAGAAATTACATAGCTTGAGATTTCAGAATTCCTCTTAGAGCACCAATAGCACTAGTTGTGTGGGCTCCTATCCCAACCTCCACTTTAAAAGATTTACCAGAATTCATTGGGGAAGGCTCAAAAACACCATCCAACCATCTACAAGATGTGGAAAACATGTGCTTGGTACATGATGTCACTGATGAAAATGTAGCACTGAGGTTACTTGTAGCCTCTTTCAAAGGCAAAGCACTAGATTGGTACCTTACTCTACGAGCCAATACTATTGGCACTTAGGATGAGCTCAAAGATCCTTTTTATGAGCGATTTTCAAACAACAGAGATTGATCTTCATTATTCAAAAAACTGGTGACCATTAATCAGGCCCGTTAAGAGGTCGAGCATGTGTAGGATCATCATGGAAAAATAGGCCCTTAAGAGGCAATACAATTTATAAAAATCATAGTTAGGCAACTTGATGTAAAAATTTGAATAAGTTAACTATATTATTTGAAAAATATGTAAGAATAGAATCTGTTGAAAATTAAATGTAGTTTCTAAACTACTAGGTTTATTTTTATTTTTAAAAAATCTATTTGATGAAAAATTGAAATTTCAATGCAGTAGTACTTCAATTTCAGGGAAAAAATAACAAGTAGGTGTCTGTCTCACCACCCTAACCACAATAAAATGATAATATTTTTTTATAAGATTTTAGATATAATTAGAAGACTCATGTCCCGATGTGATCCATATTTTTTTGTATTTTTTTTCCAAGTAAATAATTAATTATGACTTTTTTATTACAAATTTTAAAAAATATAAAAAATCATACGTCTGACAACCTTAACTTGGTCAAAACTTCATGAAATTCAAATTTGTTTTTTAATCCTATAGTATGTGAAGCATAGAATGTGTCGCATGTTTCAGATTCAAAAAAAGTGATACCCTTTGAAAGCTATAGATTTTTTTCAATCAACCTATCAATCAAGACTTTAGTCGTAATTCAAATAGAAAATGAATAATAATTATTTATTAAATTCAAAGTAAAGAAAAATTTATATTGGTGGAAAGCTAAGAATCTCCTTTAAAAACTATTTTCATTTCATCAATTTTGGGTAAAAAAGAAGTCATCAGCCACATGGGCCATCATATCACTTACATATCGCCACTTTTTGGCCCATCATGATCTTGCACATACCCAACCATGAACAAATTTAGTACCAAGTTCCACACAACCTAACAAAGGATCCAAACCATCATTTTCCCACTTCCTGATTTGGCATTCGTGTTCTACCTAAAATTTATCAATGCCGACATCTCAATGATGATTCAGTCTCTTGGTCGGAATACCTTGTGGGATACATATAACATTGTTGTTAAGGTAGGGAATAATTTGATTGATGCTAGAAAGTTACTGCCTCAACCCACGATGCCTATATTTGCGGAATTGTGCCTCATGTGGTTTAGGAGCTTAAAATGCACATAATGCAAATTTGACTAGCAACCTTCGCAAGTGATATACTTGATGACATAGACTACAACCTATTTACATAGTTGCAGCAGAGAAGTCCTCCATGCTCTTTGTTTGTCTATGCTCAATGGAGGGTCATTAGGTTGTGTAAATTTGGCCCTAGCCAACCTAACATCCCTGGCGGTAGGGTAATTTTTTTCCGTTGGTAGGTAACCCTATAACTTCTACAATTCTTTCCTTTGTAGTTGTGACTTCCAGCCCTTTTATCATGGCCTTTCCTTCAGACAATGTTTGAGTGAATTCCAATGTAATACCTCCATCAAAACCATTCAGGTTTAAGAAATAGTCTAGCCATCCATAGTTTCTAAAATCATTTAGGAAAGGCATATCCTATAATAAAACATTATGAAATGTGGGTTGATTTCGAATCAACCTACCTCTCATTGTCTACAATCAAACAATTACTCTGCAAAGTTTTCTTCCTGTAATTTTTGTCTGAACGCCAAACTTCTCCTTCCTGCAACTCTACGAATTTTTTTGTGTTGGTGTCATTTGACTTTTACCCTTTGGCTTAAGACTATTCCCAACCTATTATAGATAGCTATTATCATGAAAGCATCACTTTGTTTTTGCACTTCCAAAGGAGGGAGCTCACTTTGGTGGAAAACAATGTCAGCATTCATTTCTTCAATTAGGGCTGCTATATCATTCAGTTACACATTAGGAGAGGTAGGAGCTTGTTGTAAGGCACTTTGAATCATGTTATTATAATGAGGGGATTCCTAAATAATGTCCCATAATGATATCTTAGTAGGAGTATTCTTTAGTTGTTCAACAATATTGTACTCCTTTTTTCTGTGTGAAGGAAAATGAGGATGGAAATGAAAGATAGGGTTAGTCAATGGGAGGGATGGTTAAGGTGTTTGTTTTGGTTGCAGATTGTTTCTAGTGTTATATGTATGAGGAACGTTATTATAACTCAGTTTCTGCAAAACATTATTCTTAGGTGGGTAAAGGATAAGTTCAGGTTTGTTTTGAGTTTGAGGTTTGTGTGAAGGTGGGTAAAGGATGAGTTGAGGTTTAATAATATTAACTTCTCTCAGCGAAGGAGATTCTAATGTACTTCATCATCTTTTTCCAAGGAAACTATATCATTATTGTCAATGTTGTCATTTTCTTCCACCATGATATATTCCTTAAGAGGAGAGTTTTTTAGGAGAAATTCAAACTAGATGTTCATGACATTCAAAGGTTGGTTCTTCTAAGACGAATTCATTATAAGTAAGGGATTTATCCTTGGTTGGATTTTTTGTTTATCAATGATGTCAATGTCTTGTTCAATAATGTTTTCCCTAGGGGAAGAGAGACACATAAGAAATTTTCATAACTCTCATTGATTGTTTTTTCTAACATCAAAGTATCTTCATCACAACTAGGAGAGATACTAGTGGAAGAACCAATGTGATTGTCATGATTTTCCATACTTTCATTCCTTTGTCCCATAATGTCTTCTAAAATAGGATATAGGTAGGAGAAGAAACATAAAGAGGGTTGTCACAGATCTTAAATATTTGATCATCTAACACAAATATAGCCTCCTCGCTTACAATTTCATCTTCTAAAACATTATCAAAAGAGGGGAGGGTGTTGGAAGATGAATTTAGACTAGTTGAAGTTTGAGTGGTCTCTTGTTGTGTTATGTGATTATCACTATTACCTATGATTGTATCCTCTTGTTCAACAATTTATTCTCCAATAAGATAGTTAGGAGGATAGAAACAACGAGGACTCTCAAAACCCTCATTGATTGGTTCTTCTAAAACCAAAATATCTTCTTCACAAATAGGAGGGATATTAGGAGAAGAATGAATATGATTGTTATGATTTCCCAAGGTTGAATTATCTTTCACTAAAGCATTCTCATAGGAAGGAGATATGAACTTCTTCCTAGCATGCCTAGATAGGTAATATATTAACATTGTTTGACCAAGAATGAAAGGTACTTCTAACCATCTCATGCAATGCTTCAATAATGTAAAGAATGTATATCCAAAGATGGAAAACACTTTTATCCAATGTATGCAAAGCTTTATGATTTCAAACAATGTGTATCCAAAAATGAAAAAAACTTTTATCAAACTTATGCAAAGCTTTATGAATTTAAACAGTGTGTATGCAAAAGTGAAAAGTACTTTTATCCATGTTATACAAAGTTGTAGAAATGTGAACATTTTCAAATTCAATGATGTTTTCTAGTGCATTTATTTAGGAAGAATTCAAAAATGACTACCCTAAATTGATGTTTTTGACCTAGATACATAAAAAAGAAGTTACTAAGACTTTCTAGACCGATACTATAGGTTACAAACAAGCTTAGGGAGGAAAAAAAGGTAGTTTCAATCCTGATCTAGGACTAAATCATCTTGAGGGAATATGAGTCCCAGTTAGGGTTTTCTAGGGGTTGAAACAATAAATAAAAGTCACCACAAAATATCGAAAAACCAAGAAAAACCACTTGTACTAGAAATAAATCACCGAGAGTGGCATATGAGTCCCAAATTAGGGTTTTTGCACTAGTTTTAGTAAATTTTGTGTAAGTGTTATGTTTTTTATTTTGAGTGATTTCTAGGCTAAGTGCAAATGTAGATTTCAAATTAAATTCAATAATGTGAGATGCAAAAATGCAACCTATATGCACTTTCACTAATGCAAGATTTAGAAACCCTAGATGCAGCTTACCTAATGAAAACCTTAATGCAATGTTAATGCACACTAGATCGAGGATTATGATGCACTCCAAATTAGAAATAAGGTCTTCTAAATACAGGTTCACCAAAATGAAACAAAAAAAATAGGGGGATAGAGTTCCTATTTCACACACTTTTTTCTCGCAAGAAAACCCTAGAGATCTCAACATAAGGATGGAATGAGGGAAATAAATTTTCTAAAGTTTGTCCTAAGGTATGTTTAGAGACTAAAAAAGGGGTTCACCACCAAGCTAGGGCTTGGAAAGATAAGAAATGAATGTAATATGCAAAGTTCCATGCACAACCTAACTAAATGACCTAGGAAATGAAAATGAAATGTTGAATAAAAGATAGAGAAAGTATTGAAGTGCACCTGGAAGAATGTCAAAATAGATTCAAAACCATAAAATATTGTTGTTTAATGCCCACTAGGACTCATACACTAGTTTGGGCATATTAGTCCCATACTATAGTTTTTGGGTGGAAAAAATAATTTTGAACTACTGTATCAAGATATACAAAAAATACCCCAAAATAGGCATACTGGGACTCATATGCCACAAGTGGCGTATCACTCTCATTTTGTTGTGAGGTGTTTGATGAGTAGAATTTTGAATTGAAACTTTACGAGCCTTTGAAGATGGATCAAATAAACTTTATCCCATTGGTTTTGTGTAGATAGGTTGGATATCTTTCTCTAGATATGAGTTTCTATGAGTCTTGACAAATTTACGTGAAAACTTTTACAACTTTTATAACTTTGCAATCTTGATACTTTTCAAGGCTTAAAATCCACTTTATCTTCAACCTATAAGCTTGAAATCATACAAAGAGATAGAAAGAGTTTTATTCTATTAGGTAATATGGGTTTTCCTTGGTCAAACCCCATTTAGGTAATTAAACTAAATTATGAAATAATGAAATAAGGACATGAAACATGAAACATGAAATGATGATACCTTGGATAATGTCTTGAAATAGAAATCTAAAAAATAACATGAAGTGGCCATGAATAATGTAGATCTTGATCTCAAATTGGATGTGGAACAATGCTTTCCAATGCATCTTCAATGCTACATAAACAACATTAGCTCAATAAGATGCTTAATGCACTATATCTTTGACATGATGATGGATCTTGAATTGTTACAACAAATGATGATGAAATCTACCTTTGAATCCTTTAAAGATTCTCTTGAATGTCCTTGAATACTCTTGTGAAGTCTTGTAATCACAAAATTTCTATTAGGAGTTCTCTCTTGAAATTCGTAGGTGAAAATGAGTAAAATAACCTTGTATTTATACTTTTTTTTGCCAAATTTCTCAAAATTATAACACTACAAGCTGACATCAGATCTAGTAAGATAAAATATGACAAATAATTTTAAATTAATTTAACTTTAAGCCACATGACTCATATGATAGAAGTGGTGTATGAGTCCCATTAGGCTAGGCTTAGGGACACATGTTTCAAGAAATGCATAGATTGATCTGAAATATAGATTGGGGCAAAGAAACTTAGGTGACACTCATACACCCAAGGTGGTGTATGAGTCCCAAATCACTAAATTTGGGCCATACAATTCAAAAACATTAATTTTTGATTGGTCATTACATATGTGTTGGGATTATCCTCATAAAATTGTATTAATTAAGGCTTGTGAATGCAAAATAAGGAAAAATAGAGCATAAAGAAGCCCAATTAATTAATTTAACCATATATTAGTGTGAAAGTGTAAGAAAACATTTTACGACACCATAAATAAGGAAAAATTAAGTTCATTCAGTTCGCAAGGACCAAAAACGTAATGTGAAGGTGTAAATAAATACACTTCATGACATTAAATTAGGGTAAAATTAAGTCAGTTTAGCTTAAAAGAGACCTAATACCAATGTGTATTTGTTAAACAAATTACAACACTAGATCAAGGAAAAATTAGGTCCATTTAATGTTGACAATTCCTAAATTAAGTAAGGAAAATGGATACTTTTTTTGTTGTCACATTGTCATTCTTAACAA